>CM045740.1:48692421-49007421 GCA_024760905.1 Plotosus lineatus
TGTCCAGAACATACGGTCGCCATTCCGATGACACGACTACAAAGTCAATCATCAAACTGCGACCTAGGGTGTCCTGGTGCCAAGTGCACTTATGGACACCCTTATATTCAAACATGGTGTTCGTGATAGACAAACTATGACGAGCACAGAAGTAGAACAACGAAACATTATTCGGTTTCAGACTGGAGAGGCCGTACCTACCGATCACACCCTTCCAGGTCACACTATTGTTGCCCACATGGGCGTTGAAGTCTCCCAAGACAACGAGCGAGTCTCCCGAGGGAGCGTTCTCCAACACACACCCCCCCCCAAGACTCCAAAAAGGGTGGGTACTCTGAACTGTTATTTGGTGCATAAGCACAAATAACAGTCAGGACCCGTCCCCCCACCCGAAGACGGAGGGAAAGCTACCCTTTCGTCAACCGGGAAGAACCCCAACATTTGGGCACCGAGACGGGGGGGCAACAAGAATACCCACACCAGCTCGCCGCCTCTCCCCATGAGCAACTCCAGAATAGAAGAAGGTCCAGCCTCTTTCGAGATGGATGGCTCCAGAGCCCAAGCTATGCGTTGAGGTGAGCCCGACTATATCTAGTCGGTATCTCTCCACCTCACGCACCAAATCAGGCTCCTTTCCCACCAGAGAGGTGACATTCCATGTCCCGAGGGTCAGAGTAAGTAGCCGAGGATCGGTCCGACAGAACCCATGCCTTTGGCTGCCACCCAACTCACACTGCACCCGACCCCTAAAACTCCTCCCACAGGTGTTGGGTCCATGGGACGGCGGACCCATGTCTCCTTTTTGGGCTAGGCCTGGCCAGGCTCCATGGGCATAAGCCTGACCACCAGGCACTCGCCTTCGAGCCCCTCCCCTGGGCCTGGCTCCAGGAGGGAAGGGAGACTGCTTCCTGTGCTCTCTCTCAGATGTCATGTGTCATAGGGGTTTTTGAATCGCACTTCGTCTGGACCTTCTCCCCGGACCTGTTTGCCTTGGGTGACCCTACCAGGGGCATTTGCCCCCGACAACATAGCTCCTAGGATCATTAGGTCACGCAAACCCCTCCACCACGATAAGGTGGCGATTCAGGGAGGGGTCCCTGATTTATTAATTAATAATAATAAAACAAAAATAAACAATGTCAACTAACCCTTCCGATCAACAACTGCGGCAAAGATGTCACATGGGCACGCAGGAGGTGGTGCGTAACAGAGAAGGAAGCGAATTTTGTGCGTGTGCACGCTATGAATGCCAGCGAGAGCTCCCACAAGGCCAGTGCTTCTCAAATAATGGGGCATGGTGTGATGCCTGGGGGTATCCTCTACAGAAGGTAGCAGTGGTGCTCTCACTGTGTTCCCTATGGTGTGTGGGGGAGGGAAAGCATCGAGCAAATGATATGAAGTGCATTAAACACTATTTATAGTCGCGTGCGGGGTACAGGGGTGCGTGAATTTTTTTTTTCTTTTCTTTTCTTACTCTAGGGGGCATCACAGAAAATAATTGAGAAGCACAGCACAAGGTGTTCTTGGAGCACAGAGGAATACACGCAGAAGAATACAAGGCTAATTGGCCCGGAAAAGCCATTTCCCCAGCAGAGCTCATAAATCAAAATTTTGCTTGTTGGATGGGCAGATTCTTGGTGGAATTGAAGCTCGTATCATGGAAAATTTGTTATAAAAGACACTCTAAGTCTAGGTACCACTGTAATTTAGATTTTGGATTTTAAAATTATTTGCACGGTTCAATATTTCACAAGATCTGTGAGTTTTAATAATTTTGAATTTTGACATACGCACAGTAATAGAGATGTGATAAAACTAGAGAACAGTAAAGCATGTGGTGTGACTTGTGATCTACAACCTGCTTTGTTTAACATTACAAGTGTGTGTATACTGTTTACATCCACAATATATTTGGAAATAAAAACAAACAAACACACACACTCACACACATATATATATATATATATATATATATATATATACACACACACACACACACACACAGGCCCTTGACTATTCACGGTTTTGCACTCACGGTTTGAATGCAAACGACACTAACCAGTGTCTCTCCCCCTTATGCCGGTCCCAAGCCCGAATAAATGCAGAGGGTTGCGACAGGAAGGGCATCCGGCGTAAACCTTCTGCCACATTAAAAATGCAAATGGTCAAAACAAAATTCATACCGGATCGGTCAAGGCCCGGGTTAACAACGACCGCCATCAGTGCTGTCAACCAACAGGGTGTTGATGGAAATTGGACTACTGTTGGTCGAAGACATCGACGAAGGAGAGGCGGAAGGCGTGTCCGTAGGCAGAGAGAGAAGAGGAAGTGCGTGAGCCGAGGACTGAGAGTAGGGACTTTGAATGTTGGAACTATACAAGGAAAAGATAGAGGGCTGGCTGACATGATGCAGAGGAGGAAGGTAGACATACTGTGTGTTCAGGAGACCAGGTGGAAAGGTAGCAAGGCTAGAAGCTTAGGAGCAGGGTTTAAGCTGTTTTATCTCAATGTGCATGGGATGAGAAATGGAGTAGGAGTCATCTTGAAGGAGGGGTTTGTCAGGAATGTTCTAGAAGAGAAAAGAGTGTCAGACAGAGTGATGAGTCTCAAGTTAGAAATTGAAGGCGTGATGGTCAATGTTGTTAGTGCTTATGCCCCACAGGCAGGATGTGAGCAAGAAGAGGAGAGATTCTGGAGTGACTAAGATGAAAGTGATGCAGAGTACCCCCAGAGGTGAAAGAGTGGTCATTGGGGCAGACGTCAATGGACATGTTGTTGCAAGCAACAGAGGGGACGAGGAAGTGATGGGAAGGTTTGGTATCCAGGACAGGAACACAGAAGGACAGATGTTGAACGATTTTGCAAAAAGGATGGAAATGGCTGTGGTGAATACTTTCTTCCAGCAGAGACAGGAGCATAGGGTGACTTGGAGGTAGGAGCACACAGGTAGACGACATCTTGTGCAGGCAATGTAATTTGAAGGAAGTCAGTGACTGCAAAGTAGTAGTAGGTGAGAGTTTTGCCAAACTGCATTGGATGGTGGTGTGCAGGATGACACTGATGGTGAGAAAGGTGAAAAAGGCAAAGGCAGAGCAGAAGACAAAGTGGTGGAAGCTGAAAAATGAAGCGTGTCGGGTTGTCTTCAAGGAGGAGTTGAAACGGGCTTTGGGTTGTCAGGAAGTGCTTCCAGATGACTGGACAACCACAGCCAATGTGATCAGGGAGACTGGTAGGAGAATACTTGGTGTGTCCTCTGGAAGGAAAGTAGATAAGGAAACTTAGTGGTGGAATGAGGAAGTGCAGGAGTGTGTACAAAAGAAGAGGTGAGCTAAGAAGAAGTGGGACACAGAGAGGACCAAAGAGAGTAAACAGGAGTACAGGGAGACACAGCATAAGGCGAAGGTAGCGGTGTCAAAGGCCAAACAGAGGGCGTATGGTGACTTGTATGATAGGTTGGACAGTAAGGGGGAAGAAAATGATTTATACAGGTTAGCACAGCAGAGAAATAGAGATGGGAAAGACGTGAAGCAAGTTAGAGTGATAAAGGACAGAGAGGGAAATGTATTGACTGATGACAGAAGTGTGCTGGGAAGATGGAAAGAGTACTTTGAAGAGCTGATGAATGAGGAAAATGAGAGAGAGAGAAAAAGAGAAGAAGGGGTGACCTTTGAGGACAAGGAAGTCGCAAAGATTAGTAAGGGAGAAGTGAGGAGGGCATTGAAGAGGATGAAGAGTGGAAAGGCAGTTGGCCCTGATGACATACCAGTTGAGGTATGGAAGTGTCTAGGGGAGGTCGCAGTAGATTTTCTGACAAGAATATTCAACAAGGTCTTAGAAAGTGAGCAGATGCCGGAGGAATGGAGGAGAAGTGTGCTTGTGCCCATTTTTAAGAACAAGGGAGACATGCAGAGTTGTGGCAACTACAGAGGGATAAAGTTGATGAGCCATACAATGAAATTATGGGAAAGAATAGTGGAAGCTAGACTAAGGGCAGAGGTCAGCATTTGTGAACAACAGTTTGGTTTCATGCCAAGAAAGAGCACCACAGATGCAGTGTTTGCTTTGAGGATGTTAATAGAGAAGTACAGAGAAGGTCAGAAAAAGCTGCATTGTGCCTTTGTGGATCTGGAGAAAGCATATGACAGGGTGCCGAGAGAAGAACTGTGGTATTGTATGAGGAAGTCTGGAGTGGCAGAGAAGTATGTTAGAGTGGTGCAGGACATGTATGAGAGATGTAAGACAGTGGTGAGGTGTGCTGTCGGTGTGACAGAAGAGTTCAAGGTGGAGGTGGGTCTGCATCAAGGGTCAGCTCTCAGCCTCTTCTTGTTTGCTATGGTGATGGACAGGCTGACAGATGAGGTTAGACAAGAATCTCCATGGACTATGATGTTTGCAGATGAAATCGTGATCTGTAGTAAGAGCGGAGAACAAGTGGAGGAAAATCTAGAGAGGTGGAGGTATGCCCTGGAAAGGAGGGGAATGAAGGTTAGCCTCAGTAAGACAGAATACTTGTGTGTGAACGACAAGGACCCAAGAGGAACGGTGAGGTTACAGGGGGCAGAGACAAAGAAGGTGGTGGATCTTAAGTACTTCGGCTCAATAATCCAGAGCAATGAAGAGTGTGGAAAACAGGTGAAGAAGCGCATGCAGGCAGGTTGGAATGGATGGAGAAAAGTGTCCGGTGTGATGTGTAATAGGAGAGTATCGGTAAGAATGAAGGGAAAAGTGTACAAGATGGTGATGAGGCCAGTGATGTTGTATGGTTTAGAGACAGTGGCCCTGGGGAAAAGACAGGAGTCAGAGTTGGAGGTAGCAGAGATGAAAATGTTGAGGTTCTCTTTGGGAGTAACGAGGATGGATAGGATCAGAAATGAGTACGTCAGAGGGACAGCACATGTTAGATCTTTTGGAGACAAAGTCAGAGAGGCTAGATTGAGATGGTTTGGACATGTGCAGAGGAGGGATAGTGAGTATATTGGTAGTAGGATGCTGAGGTTGGAACTACCAGGCAGAAGGCCCAGAGGAAGACCAAAGAGAAGATTTATGGATGTGGTGAAGGCGGACATGAAGGTCGTTGGAGTAAGAGTAGAAGATGCAGAGGATAGGGAGAGGTGGAGGCAGATCATTTGCTGTGGCGACCCCTGAAGGGAACAGCCGAAAGAAAAAGAAGAAGAAGCACTCACGGTTTCAGTACACGCGGTCTGCCCAGCAACCGACATGTGATTTAAATTCAGCCAATAGCTGTCCTCCTTTCTGCTGATTGGTTGAACTGATGTCCCACCCCTTTTTACTCATTCGCACAAACTTTGTGCATGTGTTGTTGGGGTTTTTTTCTGTTTTTAATTACAGTTAGCACAGTTAAGCTCTCATGCCACCAAAACGCTGGCCTCTGGTAAGGCACCGAAGCGCATTAAAAAGGTAATGACGCTGCATGATAAAGTTGAATTACTTGATATGCTTCGGGAAGGGAAAAGTTTTGCTGCAGTAGGGTGCCATTATAAAGTAAATGAGAGTACAGTCCGCTATATAAAGACGAAAGAGAAGAAAATCAGGGCTAATGTAGCATCAAGCTATCGTGGAAGTGCTAACAAGGTGAATGTGGTAAGAAACAAGGGAATCGTCAGGATGGAATTCGCCTTGGTATTCTAGATACAAGACTTACGGAGGAAAAATACCCCTTTAGACACAAAGATGATTTGTAAGAAGGCACCGAGTTTATATTCTCAATTCAGCGGAGGCAGCAAAGGTGAACCACAACCAGGATTATCAACAGCATCAGCTGCAGAGCCTTTTCAAGCCGGCAATGGTTGGTTTGATGGTTTTGTAAAACGTTCCCATATTCGAATTGGAAAATCACAGAGAAAGCACAGCTGCAGATACACACGCTGCGGGGAAGTACTGTATCCTGATGCATTTCAGCAAATCATTATGGAAAATGGATACAAGCCAGAGGAGGTATTCAACTTTTTTTTATTCGGTACTATATTCAACTTTAACTTAAGTTGGATAACTTGTGCCTTATCCTTTTCTTGAATGAATAAAATACTGTATGTTTCAATCCATCAGGTATTTAACATGGATGAGACAGGGTTGTTTTGGGAAAATATGCCTTCCAGAACATTCCTCATGAAGGACGAAATTAGAGCCCCGGGTTTCAAAGTGCAAAAGGACAGAGTAACACTTGTTATGTGTGGTAATGCTGCTGGCTGGATGATGAAACCTGGCTTATTCATAAGTCTGCAAACCCTTTTCACCACTATGAAAAAAACAACAAAGCCAGCTGCCAATAACCATGTTCCTAAGAAAAGGCCAAGAAAACTTCTACACAACTCACACTCGAAGAAAATACACCACCTCTGTCTCTTCTGAAGTAATAATACTTTCTCCTGAAGAAACAACAGTTTCTTTTGAAGTGCTTGAAGATGATTAATCTGAACTGTTGTTAAGTTCTATAGTACTGTACAGTATTAAAATGTTTTAAGTTATTATTCCAGTACAGTACTGTACCTAAATTAATGTTTAGGATGTTTATGTGTGAGATTTTATGTTCTGTAGTACAGTACAGTATGTTTACAGTAGTCAAGTTTCTCCTTTTGGCATCCAGTTTGTTAATTACTGTACTTCATGTTTTTCTCAACAGTCCAATAAACAGTGTAAGTGTTCCCTCTAGTGCAGGGGTCGGCAACCCGCGGCTCCGGAGCCGCGTGCGGCTCTTTCACCTTCCTGGTGCGGCTCCATGGCTTTTCAAAATAAAGTTGTGCTTTACGGTGGCTGACTGGTGCACCACAAAGTGCTTAGTTACTCACACAGCAAAGGGCCGGTGTGGGTGCAGGTTTTCACTTCAACCAAACAATAGCCACACCTTCCACCTGTTCCCACCAATCACTGATCATCAAAAGAAAAGAAAAAAACCTAGAGTGGACATTACTATTTCAATTCTGAATTGGAGCCATCTTCGTGAGCCACCTTGCTTTAAGTCTTAAACAGTCATGTGATCCCACCAAGATGGCCCCACTTCAGAATTGAAACAGTGATGTCCAATCTAGGTTTTTTTCACCTGAATGATCTGGGTACCCTTCCAATGCTCTTTTCGGGTTGAAAATTACATAGATGAAAATTAAGAGTCACAGATGTGGGGGGGGATTTATTTGGTGTGGGCGGAGTGATTTTGTGTGTGTCCACAAGAACACAAGAACACACACAAAATCACCCCGCCCACACCAAATAAATATAAAAGAGCCCTAAAAGAGCTCATGGCAAGCAGCAGTGCGGTGAGAGAGAGATTTTTTTCTGCCACCGGGGTTTGTAATTCAGGAACGGAAATCACAGCTGAAGGAAGAGATGTGGATGAGATTTGTTTATACACAGCAATCTCCAGATTAAATAACTGTCCTCACTGTGGTTCAGTATACACTCTGAGAATGGGTCGGTCAGTGCAGCATTAAGCATTAATATTTATTTAAAAGAATGTTGAGCAGGCTCCTTCTTAAAATAAGTCTTCAAATACTTTTCCGTGTTGGTGTCATTTTTGTAAATTAAAACTATGACAAAACAACATTAATATAACGAATAAAGAAAAGAAGATCCCACGAAGGGCGTGATTGGTGAGGTTGGCAACCCAACCCGTTACACATCTGGCTGCAGCCCGTCCCGCGCTTCGTGGGATGGATATTCTTTTTCTTTATAAAAACACAAGAAGCATTCGAACACATTCATTCATTTTCTGAACCGCTTAATTCTAATTCGGGTCGCGGGGAGGCTGGCAATTTTTTTTTTAATCTAAATGTTTTTGTTGCAAACAGAATTGTAATTTAATGGTCTCTGCAGTCGTTTAAATCAATGTAACATATTGTTATTTTATATTAACATGAAGGAAAAAGGGGAAAAACATTATATGCAGTGTGATTTGATTTAAAATGTCAAAAAAGGATTTGTGGCTCCCAGTGTTTTCTTTAATGTGGAAAACGGGTCCAAATGGCTCTTTGAATGGCAAAGGTTGCCGACCCCTGCTCTAGTGGGCGTCTGAGAAGCATTTTTAAAGGGTACCTGTACCCAAAATTGGGGTCAGTAGTGGTCTCGTGGTATAGGGCGCTGGATCGCTGATCCAAAGGTTGGGGTTTCGAGTCCCACTCTCCACAAGGTTGTCACTGTCCCCCAAGTGCAGCTAACTGGGTTATCAAAGGCGGGCCATGTCTCTCACTGTCTATGGTGAGAGGCATGTAAAAGAACCATTGATGACTTTCGTAAAGAGTAGGCTGCAAAGTCGTCAGCGTGTTTCTATCCCTTGCTAAAAAAAGGGTTGTGACAGGAAGGGCATCCGACGTAAAAAACCTCTGCCAAATCAAATGTGCGAATCACATGATTCGCTGTGGCGACTCCCGAGTAAAAGGGAAAAAGCCGAAAGGAAGACAGACCTGTACCCAAAATTGACAGCGTTAAAAAAATATCCACTATACCTTATTATTAACTTTTAAACATCGCGTGATGTTGGTAGTTTATGTACAAGTCCACATTTCCTTTTCTTCTGTATGACATTCCTTGCTCACGAAGGTTCAGCGCGCGGACATGTTGGCTTTTTTTTCACCGGGGTCAAAGGTCATTGTGACGTAACATCGTTGACCGTCGTATAGCCAATTGCAGAATGTCAGTATATTTTCCTCAAGCAATTCATGTTCTCTACAACAATAGCACTCCTGATCGTTTTTTTGACGCACGCATTTTCCACAAGAACACCAAATATTTGCTGGTTGTTTGCTACGATTTTCCTGTGTAAGAGCTTCTGCCGACTCTCCAATATTGTCTCCAATATGACGTCATACATGGGCTTTACTTCCGGATGCAGAACTCGCGCGGATTATCTCGATTCGCATGAAGGCCTGGAACCGTACCCCCGCGAATATCAAAGGCCTACTGTAAACATACATACACAGGGATCCCTCGCTACTTTGCGCTTCAATTAAATGATGCTTCAGTGCATCGCGGTTTTTAAATAATTAACTAAATAAATATTCATCAATTTAAAAAAGTAAGGAAATTAAGGAAGAATAGGTGGAAATGTTAAGGAAAATGTCACAAAAACAAGGCCAATTATGCAAAAAAACACCCTAAACCACCACAAAACACCCCAAAATCTATCAAAACTGGATACATTGTTGCATCTGTGTACCCATCTGTGCAGCCACACCCCCATATTATGTGTACCTCAGGATAATGTTTATTCATATTTCATACTTATGATCTAGCTTTCTGTAGATTTTATTCTATTTCTATTTGTTCTTCATGTTCATTTCACTTTCGACCTTGGACAGCTTGGTATCTCCGGTTGTTTGCAAAACGAATGTTGGTAAGTTGGATAGCGTCTGTATTTATATTTTATTGACATCTTATATTATTTTTTCCATGTTTAATTGTTATTATAAGCATTTACAGCATTGGATATGTATATATTGATATTATATACACATACATGTACATATACGTCAGTCCTGGTGATCCTACTTTGCGGCTTTCGATGGTCGCGTGGGGATCTCGGTCCCAATTAACCGCGGAAAGTGAGGGATCCCTGTATATGATGTAGATATATGTATCACACACACACACACACACACACACACACACACACACACACACGTGTGTGTGTACCTTCTCTAGTCGTCCAGTGGTATAGATCTCTAGATCAAAATACTGTGGTAACTGCAGCAGGTTCGTCACTTTCTCAGCATCTACACAGTACTAACACACACACACACACACACACACACACACACACACACACACAGAGAGACCTTATTTGTGTATGTACAGTGAATACACAGGATTAACTGTGTGTAAAACTGAAGACACACACACACACACACACACACGTGTGTGTGTGTGTGTGTGTGTGTGAAAAGTTAATTTAAATAATTACTTAATGGGGTGTGTGTGTGTGTGTGTGTGTGTGTGTGTGTGTGTCTGTCTGTCTGTGTGCGCCTATGTGCGCATGCATTACTTTAGCCAGAAGCAGGGGTAATGCCACAGCAAAGATCTCAGTAATTTTGGTCCGATCATCCAACTGTGTTTTTTTTTCCCTTGCCGTCATGACCTACAAACAGATTTAACAGCAGATAAAAAAAAAAAATAAAAAAAAAAACAGATTAAACTGAAGTGTGTATGTATGAGAGAGAGAGAGAGAGAGAGAGAGAGAGAGAGAGACACTCACCCTCTTCCCTGTTCCCCGGCCAACAGGTGGGTGACATTCACAGGATTGTCTGACAGCACACAGCATGATCTCAATCAGAGCCGTTTCCTGTCTGTCTGTTAGAGCGGTCACACACACACACACACTTTGAATACTCTAATAATTTGTGTTTGTGTGTGTCAGAGAGAGGGAGAGAGAGAGAAGGAACCCCCCCCCCCCCACACACACACACACACACGCACACACACCTTCCTCGCCAGGAAAGGGTTTGTCCAGTAGGAGGCTGATAAAACTCTCCCAGTCCTTCAGGAGCTCTGATCCACACTCCCACAAACTATCCACAAGGTAAGCCTCATGTTCATGTAGCTACACACATTGAATAGGTAACACTTAATAGAGGATACTGTTACTTAATTTAAGATAATTCAACTTTTTAAAACAAAACTAAATTCATTTTTAATGTAATTTAAGGAAATCCAGACTGGTAATTTTAGAGAGGGTTTTTTCTCTCAGATACATATATACACCTCACACCTCACTCTCCAGGAAGAAGAAGACAGTGGTTTTGATGAGGTTTGAATTTAAACATTGTCGTCCTCTCCTTGGCAGCCCCTCTTCTTCTGGACCCCGCTGGCTGAACAACCTTTTCGTACACACACAGAGAGAGAGAGAGAGAGAGAGAGCACTTAAAAGCTGCAGTAAAATGTGTTTCAATCAGAACTGAAAAAAGTGCACGCCTTTTTCTACACAATTTCCACATGATGGTGCTGCTGAGCTGCACATTCCTCTCAACAGTCTGCAGGAGTAAAATTACTGTGACTGCCAGCATTGTAAAACCTAGTTCAGGAGGCGTGGCCTTTGTTCCTGTCAGTCATAGTTAATTAGATTTGGACTGGTAAAAATTGAGATTTGTTGACACCATGACATGTAAAATCAACATATTCCCCTTAAAATGGCACATTTTCTGTTTAAACTTTTGATCCCTCATCTATGTTCTATTTGGTATGGCAGTGGTAGCCTGGTGGTAGAAGGTGCTGGATCGCTGATCCTAGGGTTGGGGGTTCGAGTCCCACTCTCCACAAGGTTGTCACTGTCCCCCACAGTGCAGCTAACTGAGTTATGAAAGGCCGGCCATGTCTCTCACGGTCTATAGTGTGAGGCATGTAAAAGAACCATTGCTGACGTTCGTCAAGAGTGGCTGCAAAGCCACCAGCGTGTTTCTGCCCCTTACTTAGGGTTGTGTCAAAAAGGGCATCTGACGTAAAAACCTATGCCAAATCGAATATGCAAATCATTAATATGACTTCTATGAAGATGGAGGCAGATGATTCGCTGTGGCGACCCCTGAAAGGGAACAGCAAAGAAAAAAGAAGAATCACGTGACCTACTTTTTATAAAGGAATTCCCCAGATGCTACAGCTATGGGCCTGTGGGCGGAGTAAACCAGATGATATACACTCTCGCAGTCCTCAGCTGTCAGCACCTCATCACTGCTCCTACACACACACACACACACACACAGTATTGTACCTTCACTTGAAAGCGAATTTAAGGTGACAGGTCACAGGTGAATCAGTATAGGGACACTTACTGCAGCACTAGCGTGAGGAGTTTAATGGCCTGAACTGCAACATCGTATTCTTTATCCAGAGCCATGGACACGATACGGTCCTGTAAAAGGCCCAAAGTCAGAGTTTTATTGGATAATATAAAATTTATACTCTGTCACTGTGCATTCAAAAATGTATAGTACCCAAGAATGCACTGCAGTGTAAGTGTGTGAATGAGAGGATACCCAGAGTGCACTGCGGTATGTGTGTGTGTGGACCCACAGTGCACTTTGGAATAAGGAATGTGTTTCGTTTTGTCATAACTGTAGTTCATCATGACACATGACACTTCAGTGCCCATTACAGACAGTTTTGTTTTTCCTAATAACACTTGTATGACTGTGTGGTTTAAGACACAACCTTAGTTAGATGTGTTTTACAGTGATAATGGTCCCAGTGGAAACATCACCTTAAAGCGGCTGGTGAAAAGTTCCAGTCTGGAGTTCAGCTCTCGGTTATAATACAAACCCTGCAGAGCAGTGAGACATTTTAACCGCACTTCCCCCTGCTGCTCACGCACACACACACACACACAAAAACAGCAAGAGAAGCATCGTTAATTTTCCCACAGCAAATAAATGACAATCTGATTTTGTAGACAGTAGGCCCTTGACTATTCACGGTTTTGCACTCACGCCCCCACAAATTTGCGGATTGCCGAGTAACTGTCGCGTAATTCAAAATCAGCCAATGGTTGATCTTCCTCCTGCTGATTGGAGGAGATAATGTATACGCCCCTTTTTGTCATTCACGCACTTTGTGCATGTGCTTTTTTTTGTTTTTAATTACAGTTAAGCTGTGTCAGGCCACCCAAACACTTCGCACCTTCTCAGGCTTCTGGTAAGGCACCGAAGCTCAAGAAAACAGTAATGATGCTGCATGAAAAAGTAGACCTTCTTGATATGATTCAAGAAGAAAAAAGTCATGCTGCAGTAAGGTGCCATTACAAAGTGAATGAAAGTACAGTCCGCTACACAAAGAAAAATGAGAAGGCAATCAGTGCTCGTGTAGCATCGAGTTTTTGTGGAAAAAGTGAGTGTCGCACAAAACAAGGTGATCATCAGAATGGAATCTGCCTTAGTATTCCGGATACTTCTAGTTCTACACTACTGTTCAGTATTACAATGTTTTTCAGTTATTATTCCAGTACAGTACTGTATAAGTTAATGCTCAGAATGTGTGAGATTTTATGTTCTGTAGCATGTTTATTCAAGTTTTTTATTTTGGTATCCAGTTAATTACACTTCATGTAAATACAGTGGAGCCTCGGTACTCGAACTTAATCTGTTCCAGACGGCTGCTCGGATTCTGATTTGTTCAGATTCCCAATCCACTTTTGCCATTACAAATAATGTAAATGGTGCTAATCCATACATCCTCTTCAGCTTTGTTCAGGCAGTGATGCCTATAAGCCAATCTGTGGGTTTTCTGTTCGGTACTCTAAATCGTATTTGTCACTGAAGGTGGTATATGGCATTAGTGATTAGATAGCTTTAGTGCTTTTCGCTTTAGTACTGTATCAACAACTTCCAGACTCCGTCTTTCGTCTCCGGACAGACCATCGCCTAAAGAGCTCCAAGCTCAGCATCAGGATCCAGCCCCAAAGAAAGCCGCAGGGAAAAAAGCGCCAAGACGTCTGAACGTCTCCAAACTAAAGCATCCACATGTGAAACAGTCCATGGTGGAGGAAATAGACAGCTCACTGGAACCCCTTAATCTTGACGCTGATGATGTTTAGTTGAACTGGGTGAGCTTCCGTGACAGTGTCTACAATGCTGCTTCGGCAGTATTGGGCCCGGCTACACGAAAACACCAGGACTGGCTTGATGAGAATGACGACCGCATCAGTGCGCTGCTCAAGGAGAAACACCGCCTTCACAAAGCACTGCTCAGCAATCCCTCTTCAAGCTCAAAGAAAGCTGCCTTCACCAGCTGTAAAAGACCAGTTCAGCATGAACTATCCTCATGCAGGACTCCTGGCTGAGCATGAAGGCCAATGAGATCCAGTCATTCACCAATCGGAATGACTCCAAGAAGTTCTACAGCACAATTAAGGCCATTACGGACCCACAAAGTCCGGATCAACCCCGCTCCTTAGTTCTGGCGGAAACAGTTTGATCACTGACACAAAGTCCCATGCAAAGACACAAAGAAGATACTCAAACGCTGGGCCGAACACTTTCAATGACGAAGCGATTGTGCGTCTGCCGGAAGTCCCCGTTGATCACACCCTTGCCAGTCCCCCAGCTGAAGCTGAATTGGAGAAGGCTGTGAAGCTGCTCTCCAGCGGCAAGGCACCCAGTGCAGATGCAATTCCTGCGGAGATCTACGCATCCGGCGGAACACAACTGCTTAGGAAGCTCACTAAGCTGTTCCAGTCCATGTGGTGCCAGGAGAAACTTCCGCAGGAGTTCAAAGACACCTCCATCGTTCATCTGTACAAGCGGAAGGGGAACCAACACGCCTGTGACAACCACCGCAGCATCTCATTACTCTCCATCGCTGGGAAGATCTTAGCCAGAATCCTGCTAAACCGTCTGAATCAGCATCTTGAGGACTTGCTACCCGAGAGCCAGTGTGGCTTTAGGAAAGGCCCTGGTACGGCGGACATGATTTTTGCTGCGCGCCAACTGCAGGAGAAGTGTCACGAACAGAACATCGGCCTTTACACCACCTTTGTGGATCTGACAAAAGCATTCGACACGGTCTGCAGGGAGGGGCTCTGGATGATTATGGCCAAGTACAGGTGTCCTGACAAGTTCATATCGCTGGTCAGACAGTTCCACGACAGCATGCAAGCTAGCATGCAGGACGATGGGGAATACTCCCAACCGTTCCCCGTGACAAATGGCGTCAAGCAGGGCTGTATGCTCGCTCCAACCCTCTTCAGCATGATGTTCTCTACCATGTTCGCTGATGCCTTCCGAGATGATGACATTGGCGTCTGCTTCAGATACCGTACATACGGCAAGCTCTTCAACTTACGAAGACCGCAGGGTAAAATCAAAGTCCAGGAAGACTGTGACTTTCTCTTTGGTGATGACTGTGCATTAAATACTTGTACTCAGTCTGATATGCAGGAAAGCAGGGACCGATTCTCCAAGGCCTGTGATGACTTCAGTCTTACAATAAGCACAAAGACCACCGAGGTTATGCACCAGCAGGCCCCCGCAGAGCAGTACACAAAGCCCACCATAACAGTTAACGGCCAGAAGCTCGCTGCAGTGGACAAGTTCGTCTACCTTGGTAGCACCCTATCATGCTCCACCAACATCGATGAGGAGGTTTCCTACAGGTTGGCTAGAGCCAGTGCTGCCTTCGGCAAGCTACAGCACAACGTGTGGGACAGGAGAGGCATCAGTTTGCGGACGAAGCTGAAAGTGTACCGAGCAGTAAATTTACCTTCTCCGCTATATGCATGCGAGACCTGGACGGTATATAGTTGTCAGGCCAAACTGCTGAACTCATTCCACATGCAAAGCCTGAGGAAGCTGCTGCACATCAAATGGCAGGACAAAGTACCTGATACTGAAGTCCTTCGGAGGGCTGACATGGAGAGTGTTCACACCATGCTGAAGTGGGCCCAACTCAGATGGGCTGGACATGTGTGCTGTATGGATGACGATCGCTTCCAAAAGGTCTATGGTAAGCTGAGTGAGAGCAAATGTTTACAGGACGCACCCAAGAAATGCTTCAAGGACACCCTGAAAGCTATCCTGAAGTCGTGCTACATCAATCCTGACTCTTGGGAGACAGTTGCACTTGACTGTACTGCCTGGCACACAGCGACTTCTGGAACAGACAGTTTAGAACGAGGACTGAACTTTATAGCAAATCTTTGCACTCACAACCCCCAGGGATTTTGAAGTCTTGGTTGTCTTTGCCAGCGAAGGATGAACATCATCATCATCATCATCATCAAACCAGTTTATTACACTTTATCATTTCATGTTCTTTATATATACACACACACACACACACACACACAGTAGGCCCTTGACTATTCGCGGTTTTGCCCTCACAGTTTGAGTATTCGCGGACTGCCAAGCAATTGACATGTCACTCAAATTCAGCCAATGGCTGTCCTCCTTCCTACTGATTGGTTGAGATGTTGTAACACCCCTTTTTCCTCATTCGCGCACAAGTTGTCAATGAGCCTCTTGGACTAAGCGGAAGATGATGATGATAATGATGATGTCTCTTCTGAAAAAATAAGACTTTCTCCTGAAGAAACGACAGTTTCCTCTGAACTGTTATATTAAAATCTTTTTCAATTATTATTCCAGGACAGTACCTAAGTTAATGTTTAGAATGTTTGTGTGAGATTTTATGCTCTGTGGCATGTTTAGCAAATGATACCAAAAGGATAAACTTTATTACGCTTCATGTCCTTTTGCATTGAACGTGACGTCTCCAAGATGGCGCTGCCTAGAGGGCAACGTTGCGGAGTTATCAGAGTCAAATTGTTTCTTTGCTCGTTTTAATTTGTTTTATTTGTTGTTTTGTTTGTTCATGTTTTGCACTATGCTTGTCGATGACCGGTTAACCCTACTACAGCTATGAAATCGGAGTCTTCGGGCGTGTAGAACTGAACACGCTCAACTTCTATCCTGAGCTAATATACTATGGTAGTTCAATGCTAGCCGCACCCCGGCAAACAATAAGCCCAGGCGAATTTCTCAGAGTCTCCAGCGCTTGGTTAGAAGTGGAAGGTTAACACTTCCAGTCATACTGCTTGAAAATGTTCAGTCCCGGCGAAACAAGATGGATGGGCTTCATGCTCGGATTGCAGCGCAGAGGGATCTACAGGACTGCTCCATGCTGTGTTTCTGTGAAATATGGCTCGAGGAGAGTACACTCGACGAGATGATTGCACCAGCCGGCTATACGACATTCATCCCCTGCGATCCCAAGCGACGGAGTTGTCGTTCGACCCCTCCCCGCCTGGGCTTATTGTTAGATGTGGTGTGGCTAGCATTGAGCTGCTTCTTCTTCTTTTCCTTTTGGCTTTTCCCTTCAGGGGTCGCCACAGCGAATCATCTGCCTCCATCTCACCCCATCCTTTGTATCCTATGTCCTTCACCACATCCATAAATCATCTCTTTCGTCTTCCTCTGAGCCTTCTACCTGGTAGTTCCAACCTCAGCATCCTACTACCAATATACTCGCTATCCCTTCTCTGTACATGTCCAAACTATCTCAATCTAGCCTCTCTGACTTTGTCTCTAAAACATCTTACATGTTCTGTCCCTAATCCTATCCATCCTCGTTACTCCCAAAGAGAACGTCAACATTTTCATCTCTGCTACCTCCAGCTCTGCCTCCTGTCTTTTCCTCAGTGCCACTGTTTCTAAACTATACAACATCGCTGGCCTCAACACCGTCTTGTACACTTTTCCTTTCATTCTTGCCGATCCCTTCTTATCACACCGGACACTTTTCTCCAACCATTCCAACCTGCCTGCACACGCTTCTTCACCTCTTTTCCACACTCTGCACTGCTCTGGACTGTTGAGCCTAAGTACTTAAAATCCTCCACCTTCTTTATCATTGCACGTTGAGCGTGTTCAGTTCTACATGCCCAAAGACTGCGATCTCATAGCTGGTTGTATGGTCAACCAGTCATAGACGAGCATAGTGCAAAACATGAACAAACAAATAAAACAAATTAAAACTAACAAAGAAACAATTTGACTCTGAGAACTCCGCGACGTCACCCTCTAGGCAGTGCCATCTTGGAGACGTCACTCCAAGTTCAATGTAAAAGGACACGAAAAGGAATAAAGTTCATCCTTTTGGTATCGTTTGTTAAGCATGCTACAGAACATAAAAGCTCACGTACAAACATTCTAAAAATTAACTTAGATACTGTACTGAAATAATAATTGAAAAAGACTAATACGCGTGCTTTACAACAGTTGCTGTATAATGTTTACATTTTATCATCAATAAATATAACAGTAAAAATTGAAAAGTTTTTCTTAATCATTACTACATTTTACTACATTAATATTGTATTAATGAGTAAGACTCTATAGAATGTGCTTAAGAAGCATATTTTAGCGCATGTAATAGATACACAGTATTTTACTTTCAGTTGCTCATTCGCGCATGAAATATGATACATAGGGTTTTTACTTCCGGGTACAAAACTCGCGGATTATCTTCATTCGCGGGAGGGGCGGAACCGAACCCCCACGAATAATGGGGGCCTACTGTATACACTACACAGGAAGGGGGTGAACACACACACACACACACACACACACACCGCACTTTGGGGTTAAACCCAAGTCATGCTTGAAACAAAATGATGAGCACTTGGTTAGTTGTGGACAGTCAAATGGAACAGGTGGCTTCATCATTATCCTTCTATTATTTGGAAAAGGTTGTTCCCATGTCGTCTGTACACAGCTCTCACACACCTGCTCACATGTACATCACCTGCTTCTGTCATGATTAAAAAAATAATCCATAAATGTCCTGATAGAAAATGTATTTTTTGTTTATATTCCCATGTTGTAAATTTTAACATTATTATTCACTTGAGGCTCAACTGATGTTTAGGGAATATTCAGTGACATCTACCGCACCTTCAGTGAACTGTTCATCTCTCAGACAGACAGACAGCCAGACAGACAGACACAGACAGACAGACAGACAGAGAGAGTCTCACACCTTATCGTGCATGGTCCAACCCACGTATTTCAGGTAGCTGTCATTCAGAAATGCATCACTGTACATCTTCATCCACACACCGATCTCCTCGATACAGATTGCCCTAATCTCTGCTATAGCATCTCTGACACACAGACACACACCCGGGGATGGTTCAGAATGTGAAAACCTCTCCCGTCACTCATGAATATCAATCACACACAGAGCATGAACAGTATATAAGATGTGAATATGAGTGAAGACGTTGGTGCACCTGTATCGATGGACAAACACGCCTTTGAAGATAGCATTCATCATATTCTCAATCTCATCCTGGTTCTCCTGAAGCTGTCATGCATGCACGCACACACACACACACACACACACACACACACACACACACACACACACACACACGCGCGCGCGCACGCACACACACACACACACGTGCGGACACACACACAAATTACACTGGGTAGGCTCTTAAGTGTTTTGCTCGTGTGTGTGTGTGTGTGTATATGAGTCTGTGTATACACACCTCCTTGCGTTTCTGCAGTAGAAGCTCCAGGCGATCGTTGGCTCTCTTCCCCAGACTCTTGTTGCGCTCAGTCTCGTATTGTCTCTGTGTGTTGTCCATGTTAATGCTCACATTCAGAGCAACATTCACCAAAGCTGTCATCAGCTTCATTGCTGCTTCACACACACACACACACACACACACACACACACACACACACACACACACACACAGATCCTTATACAAACATGTAAAATGGCAAATGATACAGGAAGAATAAATGACAAACTAACATCTAAATGGATAAGATCTAGCTACGAGAATGAGCGCATGTGTGTGTGTGTGAAAGCGATAGAGAGAGAGAGAGACACACTGACCTGTGAGAGTTGAGGGATGTGTGTCTGTGTGTGTGAAAGCGATAGAGAGACAGAGAGACACACACATCCTGACCTGCAAGAGTGGAGGAGTGGGTGTGTGTGAGAGAGAGAGAGAGCGAAAGAGAGAGAGAGAGAGAGAGAAACTGACCTGCGAGAGTGGAGGTATGTCTAAAGGCTCGGACCTGTGAGTCAGACAGGCCAGTGAGGAGTGAGATGACAGTGTCCATCATGTACTCGTCGTAGATGATGCTGTACTGACACTGACGTACCAACACACCGATAAACTCACAGAACCCCCAGCGGAACTTCTTCCACACAGGACCCGCTATCGTCAGAGGGTAGTCTCCACTATCCTGAAAACAGATTTAGCACTTTTACATTTTTCACTTGAAGGTATCCAGGTGTATAGCCACCCCGTCGACTATCCTTAGCCATCTCATCCTCCTCCTCTCAGCTCCTTCCATCTCCTTCCATGCCTGAACCAACCTCCTTCCTCTCTCCAGGTCCTCATCTCCTCTTCCTTCACCTTCCACCTCCTTTCTCAACCTCCATCTCCTTCACCTTCCACCTACCCTCCTCCTGCCTTCACTTTACACCTCTTTCCTCTCCTTCCAACACCTCATCTCCTCCTCCTTCCTCAACCAACCTCCTTCCTCTCTCCAACTCCTCATCTCCTCCTCCTTCACCTTCCACCTCCTTCCTCAACCTCCATCTCCATCACCTTAAACCTCCCCTCCTCCTTCCATCACTTTGCAACTCTTTCCTTTCCTTCCAACTTCTCATCTTCTCCTCCTCCCTCCTCTCCTTCCAGCTCCTCATCACCCTCTCCTCTCACCCTTCCACCTGCTTCTTCTATTGAGCTGTGTCTAACCACACAAACTACACACCATCTGTAATGTACAGCGTACACACACACAATTAACTCACCTCATCAAATTCCTCGGTCATTCTTCTGATGATCTCAGAATTCTGCATGTGACGAAACATCTCTGAGCTGACAGCACCTAAAACACACACATTATGAAGTACAGTAGGCCCTCGACATTCGCGGGGTTTGGTTCCAAGCCCTCCCGCGAATCGAGATAATCCGCGAGTTCTGTACCCGGAAGTAAAACCCCATGTATCACGTCACATGTGCGGATGCTTCTTAAACACATTCTATAGACAGTCTTACTCATTAATTCAGTATTAATGGAGTAAAATATTGTCATGATTAAGAAAAACTTTTCAATTTTTACTGTTATATTTATTGATGATAAAATATAAACATTATATAGCATACACTGTTGTAAAGCACTCGTTTTAAAGTCTTTTTCAATTATTATTCCAGTACAGTACCCAAGTTAATTCTTAGAATGTTTGTGAGATTTTATGTTCTGTAGCATGTTTAACATATGATACCAAAAGGATAAACTTGATTACACTTCATGTCCTTTTACATTTAACTTGGAGTGACGTCTTGGAGTGACGTCTTCAAGATGGCGCTGCCTAGAGGGCCACGTTGCGGAGTTCTCAGAGTCAAATTGTTTCTTTGTTCGTTTTAATTTGTTTTATTTGTTTGTTCATGTTTTGCACTATGATCGGTCGACCCTACTACACCTATTAGCAGCTTCAGCTTCGGGCAACTAAGCACGCAACAACTTCTATCTTGAGCTTATATGCTATTGGTTCTCAATGCTAGTGGTTAGCTAGCGGTCACCGGCGAAGCCCAGACGGAGTTCTCAGAGGTTTGGTTAGCACTTCCAGCCATACTGCTTGAAAACGTTCAGTCCCTGCGAAACAAGATGGACGAGCTTCATGCTCAGATTGCAGCGCAGAGGATCTGCTGTGTTTCTGTGAAACATGGCTCGAGGAGAGTACACCTGATGAGGCGATTGATCCAGCCGGCTACACGGCCGTCATCCTCTGCAATCCCAAGCGTCGGGGTCGTCAATCGGCTCCTTCCCGCCTGGGCTTCTTGTCAGCTGGGATACGGCTCGCATTGAGCTGCCTTCTTCTTCTTCTTTTCCTTTCGGCTTTTCCCTTCAGGGGTCGCCACAGCGAATCATCTGCCTCCATCTCGCCCTATCCTTTGCATCTTCTTCTCTTACACCAACGACCTTCATGTCCTCCTTCACCACATCCATGAATCGTCTCTTTGGTCTTCCTCTAGGCCTTTTGCCTGGTAGTTCCAGCCTCAGCATCCTATTACCAATATACTCACTATCCCTCCTCTGTACATGTCCAAACCATCTCAATCTAGCCTCTCTGACTTTGTCTCCAAAACGTCTTACATGTGCTGTCCCTCTGATGTGCTCATTCCTAATCCTATCCATCCTCGTTACTCCCAAAGAGAACGTCAACATTTTCATCTCTGCTATCTCCAGCTCTGCCTCCTGTCTTTTCCCCAGGGCCACTGTTTCTAACCCATACAACATCGTTGGCCTCAACACCGTCTTGGACACTTTTCCTTTCATTCTTGCCGATACCCTCATATCACACATCACACCGGACACTTTTCTCCAACCATTCCAACCTGCCTGCACACGCTTCTTGACCTCTTTTCCACACTCTCCATTGCTCTGGATTGTTGAGCCTAAGTACTTAAAATCCTCCACCTTTCTTATCTCTGCTCCCTGTAACCTCACCGTTCCTCTTGGGTCCTTGTCATTCATGCACATGTATTCTGTCTTACTGAGGCTAATCTTCATTCCCCTCCTTTCCAGGGCATACCTCCACCTCTCTAGATTTTCCTGCACTTGTTCTCTGCTCTCACTACAGATCACAAGGTCATCTGCAAACATCATAGTCCATGGGGAATCTTGTCTAACCTCGTCTGTCAGCCTGTCCATCACCATAGCAAACAAGAAGGGGCTGAGTGCTGACCCTTGATGCAGTCCCACCTCCACCTTGAACTCTTGTGTCACACCGACAGCACACCTCACCACTGTCTTACATCTCTCATACATGTCCTGCACCACTCTAACCTACTTCTCTGCCACTCCAGACTTCCTCATGCAATACCACAGTTCTTCTCTCGGCACACTGTCATATGCTTTCTCCAGATCCACAAAGTCACAATGCAGCTCCCTCTGACCTTCTCTGTACTTCTCCATTAACATCCTCAAGGCAAACACTGCATCTGTGGTGCTCTTTCTTGGCATGAAACCAAACTGTTGTTCACAAATGCTGACCTCTGCCCTTAGTCTAGCTTCCACTATTCTTTCCCATAACTTCATCGTATGGCTCATCAACTTTATCCCTCTGTAGTTGCCACAACTCTGCACGTCTCCCTTGTTCTTAAAAATGGGCACCAGCACAGTTCTCCTCCATTCCTCTGGCATCCTCTCACTCTCTAAGACCTTGTTAAATGTTCTTGTCAGAAAATCTACTGCTACCTCTCCTAGACACTTCCATACCTCCACCGGTATGTCATCAGGACCAACTGCCTTTCCATTCTTCATCCTCTTCAATGCCCTCCTCACTTCACCCTTACTAAGCTTTGCTACTTCCTGGTCCTCAACAGTCACCTCTTCTACTCTTTTTTCTCTCTCATTTTCCTCATTCATCAGCTCTTCAAAGTACTCTTTCCATCTTCCCAGCACACTTCTGTCATCAGTCAATATATTTCCCTCTCTGTCCTTTATCAATCTAACTTGCTGCACGTCCTTCCCATCTCTATTTCTCTGCTGTGCCAACCTGTATAAATCATTTTCTCCCTCCTTACTTTCCAACCGAGCATACAAGTCATCAAACGCGCTCTGTTTGGCCTTTGACACTGCTACCTTTGCCTTACGCTGTGTCTCCCTGTACTCCTGTTTACTCTCTTCGGTTTTCTCAATGGCCCACTTCTTTTTCGCTAGCCTCTTCCTTTGTACACACTCCTGCACTTCCTCATTCCACCACCAAGTCTCCTTATCTACTTTCCTTCCAGATGACACACCAAGTATTCTCCTCCCTGTCTCCCTGATCACATTAGCTGTAGTTGTCCAGTCATCTGGAAGCACTTCCTGACCACCCAAAGCCTGTTTCAACTCCTCCTTGAAGACAACCCGACACGCTTCCTTTTTCAACTTCCACCACTTTGTCTTCTGCTCTGCCTTTGCCTTCTTCACGTTCCTCACCATCAGCATCATCCTGCACACCACCATCCTATGCTGTTTGGCAACACTCTCACCCGCTACTACTTTTCAGTCACTGACTTCCTTCAAATTACATCGCCTGCACAAGATGTAGTCTACCTGTGTGCTCCTACCTCCACTTTTATAAGTCACCCTATGCTCCTCTCTCTTCTGGAAGAAAGTATTCACCACAGCCATTTCCATCCTTTTTGCAAAATCTACCAACATCTGTCCTTCTGTGTTCCTGTCCTGGATACCAAACCTACCCATCACTTCCTCGTCCCCTCTGTTGCCTGCACCAACATGTCCATTGAAGTCTGCCCCAATGACCACTCTTTCACCTCTGGGGGTACTCTGCATCACTTCATCTAACTCACTCCAGAATCTCTCCTTCTCTACTCGCTCACATCCTGTCTGTGGGGCATAAGCACTAACAACATTGACCATCACACCTTCAATTTCTAACTTGAGACTCATCACTCTGTCTGACACTCTTTTCACTTCTAGAACATTCCTGACAAAGCCCTCCTTCAAGATGACTCCTACTCCATTTCTCTTCCCATCCACACCATGAAAAAACAGCTTAAACCCTGCTCCTATGCTTCTAGCCTTGTTACCTTTCCACCTGGTCTCCTGAACACACAGTATGTCCACCTTCCTCCTCTACATCATGCCAGCCAGCTCTCTACCTTTTCCTGTCATAGTTCCAACATTCAAAGTCCCTACTTTCAGTCCTAGACTCATGCCTTTCCTCTTCTCTCTCTGGCAACGGACACGCCTCCCGCCTCTCCTTCTTCGACGTCTTCGACCAACAGTAGTCCAATTTCCATCAGCACCCTGTTGGTTGACGGCACTGATGGCGGTCGTTGTTAACCCGGGCCTCGACCGATCCGGTATGTCATTCTTTCTTGTGATTCGCATAGTTTATTTGGCATTTGTTTTACGCCGGATACCCTTCCTGACGCAACCCTCTGCATTTATCCGGGCTTGGGACCGGCGTGAGGGAGAGACACTGGTTTGTGCTGCATTTCACATTGAGCTGCCTACCATAGCATATTATCTCTGCTAGCCGCATCCCGGCTAACAAGCCCAGTTGAGCGTGCTTAGTTATACACTCCCGAAGACACTCCGGTCTTATAGCTGTAGTAGAGTCGACCGGTCGTAGACAAGCAGAGAGCAAAGCATGAACCAACAAAACAACAAATAAAACAAATTAAAACGAACAAAGAAACAATTTGACTCTGAGACCTCTGCGACGTCACCCTCTGGACAGCGCCATATTGGTGACGTCACTCCAAGTTCAATGTAAAAGGACATGAAGAGTACTGTAATAAAGTTTATCCTTTTGGTATCGTTTGTTAAACATGCTACAAAACATAAAATCTCACGCATAAACATGAACTTAGGCACTGTCCTGGAATAATAATTGAAAAAGATTTTAATACAACAGTTCAGAGAAAACCGTCGTTTCTCAGGAGAAAGTCTTATTTCTTCAGAAGAGACATCCAGTGTTTTCTATCGCTTAGCCAGAGAAGACGCACAGCGTTTGAGTGGTATCATAGAGATTAACTGGTAATTAAAACACACACAAAAAAAGAGGTTCATTGACAACTTGTGCGCGAATGAGGGAAAAGGGGCGGGACATGAGCTCAACCAATCAGGAGAAAGGAGGACAGCCATTGGCTGAACTTGAATCACATGCCGGTTGCTCGGCAGTCAGCAAATACTCAAACCGTAGGTGCAAAACCGCGAATAGTCAAGGGCCTACTGTATGTTGTGCACGTTACAAAAAGAATGAATCAAAAATAAAACTCAAAGAAACACACCCACCTTTACAGCCAGAGCAGTGTATGAAGAAGTTAATGAGGTCCAGCAGAGCCGCATCCCGATCATTCTTATATGCTTCAATCCAGTCATCTACCACTGACTACACACACACACACACACACACACACACACACACACAGAAGTCAGACATTAGAACATTTATATTTGTGCAGTTATTAATATTAGCCCGTGTGTATTTATGCATGTGTGGGTACCTGTGTAGCACTCTTGCCTAGTCTGATTATCTCGAACAGTGTGAGGCTCTCTGTGCCATTCTCCTGATGATGGCCGTTTATGCGACCTTGAGCACGCACCCCTGTCTTCTTCCCTTTCTACACATACAAAAATAATGACATCTACATGATAAAATGTATAAAGACAACAATTTAATCATGACATCTGGTTGTCTTCAAAATGTAATCATCTCTGTTCCGATAGGCTCAATACCTTTCCTTTCCCTGATTTGAGGCTCCGCCCATCTGGATCATCCAAGTCTGTATCTGAAGAGAACTGAATATCTGTTTCACTACACACACAAAAAACAGTCAACCATGTGAAGTGTATGTGTGTGTGTATTTATTGAGGGTAGGTGGAAATATGGACTGTGTGTGTATATGTATATTTATTTCGGCTTCGTGGAAATGAGGACTGTGTGCGCGTATTTATTGAGGGTAGGTGGAAATGAGGACTGTGTGTGTGTGTGTGTGTGTGTATTTATTGAGAGTAGGTGGAAATGAGAACTATGTGTGTGTGTGTGTTGAGGGTAGGTGGAAATGAGGATTGTGTGTGTTGAGGGTAGGTGGAAATGAGGACTGTGTGTGTTGAGGGTAGGTGGAAATGAGGACTGTGTGTGTGTGTTGAGGGTAGGTGGAAATGAAGACTGTGTGTGTTGAGGATAGGTGGAAATGAGGACTGTGTGTGTGTTGAGGATAGGTGGAAATGAGGACTGTGTGTGTGTTGAGGATAGGTGGAAATGAGGACTGTGTGTGTTGAGGGTAGCCGGAAATGAGGACTGTGTGTGTGTTGAGGGTAGGCGGAAAAGAGGACTGTGTGTGTGTTGAGGGTAGGCGGAAAAGAGGACTGTGTGTGTGTGTTGAGGGTAGATGGAAAAGAGGAGTGTGTGTGTGTTGAGGGTAGATGGAAATGAGGAGTTTGTGTTGAGGGTAGGTGGAAATGAGGACTGTGTGTGTGTTGAGGGTAGGTAGAAATGAAGACTGTGTGTGTGTTGAGGGTAGGTGGAAATGAAGACTGTGTGTGTGTTGAGGGTAGGTGGAAATGAGGACTGTGTGTGTTGAGGATAGGTGGAAATGAGGACTGTGTGTGTGTTGAGGGTAGGTGGAAATGAAGACTGTGTGTGTTGAGGATAGGTGGAAATGAGGACTGTGTGCGTGTTGAGGGTAGGTGGAAATGAAGACTGTGTGTGTTGAGGATAGGTGGAAATGAGGACTGTGTGTGTGTGTGTGTGTGTATGTATTTATTGAGGGTAAGTGGAAATGAGGATTGTGTGTGTGTGTGTGTATCGATCGCAAGTGGAAATGAGAAGTGTGTGTTGTGTGTGTTTATTGAGAGTAGGTGGAAATGAGGACTGTGTGTGGGTGGGTGTGTCTTCTTTTCCTTTCAACTGTTCCCTTCAGGGGTCCCTACAGCAAATGATCTGCCTCCATCTCACCCTATCCTCTGCATCTTTTAGTCTTACTCCAACGACCTTCTTGTCCTCCTTCACCACACCCATAAATCTTCTCTTTGGTCTTCCTCTCGGCCTTCTGCCTGGTAGTTCCAACCTCAGCATCCTGCTACCAATATACTCACTATCCCTCCTCTGTACATGTCCAAACTATCTCAATCTAGCCTCTCTGACTTTGTCTCCAAAAAATCTTACATGTGCTGTCCCTCTGATGTGCTCATTCCTGATCCTATCCATCCTCGTTACTCCCAAAGAGAACCTCATCATTTTCATCTCTGCTACCTCCAGCTCTGCCTCCTGTCTTTTCCCCAGGGCCACTGTTTCTAAACCATACAACATCGCTGGCCTCAACACCGTCTTGTACACTTTTCCCTTCATTCTTGCCGATACTCTCCTATCACACCGGACACTTTTCTCCAACCATTCCAACCTGCCTGCACGTGCGTCTTCACCGCTTTTCCACACTCTTCATTGCTCTGGATTGTTGAGCCTAAGTACTTAAATTCCTCCACCTTCTTTATCTTTGCTCGCTTTAACCTCACCATTCCTCTTGGGTCCTTCTCGTTCACACACATGTATTCTGTTTTACTGAGGCTAACCTTCATTCCTCTCCTTTCCAGGGCATACCTCCACCTCTCTAGCTTTTCCTCCACTTGTTATCTGCTCTCACTACAGATCACAATGTCATCTGCAAACATCATAGTCCATGGGGAATCTTGTCTAACCTTGTCTGTCAGCCGGTCCATCACCATAGCAAACAAGAAGAGGCTCAGAGCTGACCCTTGAACTCTCGTCACACCAACAGTACACCTCACCACTGTCTTACATCTCTCATACATGTCCTGCACCACTCGAACATACTTCTCTGCATTCCAGACTTCCTCATACAATACCACAGTTCCTCTCTCGGCACCCTGTCATATGCTTTCTCCAGATCCACAAAGGCACAATGCAGTTCCCTCTGACCTTCTCTATTAACATCCTCAAGGCAAACCCTGCATCTGTGGTGTTTTTTCTTGGCATGAAACCAAACTGTTGTTCAGTGCTGACCTCTGCCCTTTGTCTGGCTTCAACTATTCTTTCCCATAACTTCATGGTACGGCTCATCAACTTTATCCCTTTGTAGTTGCCACAACTCTGCACGTCTCCCTTGTTCTTAAAAATGGGCACTAGCACACTCCTCCATTTCTCCGACATCTGCTCACTCTTAAATAGTGTGTGTGCGCATTTATTGAAGGTAGGTGGAAATGAGGACTGTGTGTGTGTATTTATTGAGGGGAGGTGGAAATGAGGACTGTGTTTGTATTTATTGAAGGTACTGTCTGTGGAAATGAGGACGCTGTGTGTGTATACTCACTGATGGTAGATGTAATCAGAGTGTAATTCGTGCGCTGCTATCATTTCTTCAGCATTTTCTGTTTGCAGGTGTTAATGGAAGTTTGACCTTACTGCAGGAGACCCAAACAGAAACAAATTAGTGAGGAACCAGGGCTTCACTGTACTGTATAGTGCTGTAGAAACCTACGAACCGAGAAGTCCTTTAAGACACTGTGTGTGAGAGAGAGAGCGAGAGAGAGAGAGAGAGAGAGAGAGACTGGTGACTCAATAGCAAGTTTTCATGTAAAACCTTTCACGGTTTAAACTGCAAAGATAGTTCAGAAATAGTCACATTTCCATTTGGACAAAATGTAACTTGCAACTGTAGAACTGAAAAAGTAGCAAAGTGTGTGTGTGTGTGTGTGTGTGCGCGCGCGCGGGCTTTGAGACTCTTCCGTAAACACAGCTCCTCGCGCTGCGTCCTCCATCTTAGCTAATAAACACTCTTGCTAAATTTCGAATGGCTCCCCATATTTCTTTCTACTGTATAGTGCAGAGTGAAAATGTCAACACCATACAGCATCACATAGCAACACAGAACTCCTGCTATTCCTCTGCACTCGTGATTAATTCATCCGAGCAAACCAAGTACTGAGGAGAAATTAGCTTCAGCTAACTGTGAACTCAGCTTGAAATATGTTGAACTGAAAGTGTGAAGTGAGCGGCTCAGTCAAAAGCTAACTTCAATTATCGCAACTCTTTTTTTGATGAAATACAATGCAGCCATGAAGTAATGAAGACTAAGATAACTTTTACTGAACATAAAATAATATTACTTAATATTAATAATGATAAAAGCACCAGCGCGAGACATTCAGCGCCGCATCCGCCATTTTGTAACTCTTACCTCAGTGTTGAGATGAAATCCAGCCGCCACTCGGTCACATCTACTTCAGATTTCTGTAAAGTGGAGAGTCGCTAAACTTCACAGATCGTATAACGTGTTCTGCATTAATATTAGAAAAATAAAACTGATTTATTGGCAGAAGTAAGATAATGATCCGTATTTTCACCGCTGGCGTTGCGGCACATTCGGACTCCTGCACCACCTGCCGGTCAGAAAGAGAATTACAACAGTGAGACAGCCGGGGCCTCGTCCTCATCCCTATACAAACTATTACACTACAATACATTATACGTACAGTACTACATCACATTACACTGTACTACACTATAGTATCATTATACTACACTACATTATACTACATCACATTACACTATACTCCACTACCTCATACTGCATCACATTACACTACACTACAGTAAATTATACTATACTACACGACAGTACACTACATTATATTACACTACAGTATATCATGCTACACTACATTATACTACATCACATTGCATTATACTACACTACATTATACTCCAGTACACTACATTATATTACACTACACTACATCATACTGCATCACATTATATTACACCACACTACAGTACATTATGCTATACTACATCTACTATATAACATTACACTATAATACACTACATTATACTACGCTACATTTTCCTGCATCACATTACACTGTACTGCACTACATTATATTACACTACACTATACTGTACTACATTATACTACACTACATTATTCTGCATCACATTGCACTATACCACACGACAGTACACTACATTATAACATTATACTACACTACATCACAGTACATTATACTACATCACATTGTGCTACATTATAGTACACTACACTACAGTACGTTATACTACACTGCATTACACAATAGTACATTACACTACATTATATTACACTACAGTACATTACACTACATCAGTCCATTATACAACATTACATTGTACTACATAATATTATAATGCTGCATATTATATTACATTACTTTACAATATATTATACTCAGTGGTGGAGTGGTAAAAAATGTGGATAAACTGAAAAAAAAATTAATGAGGCTGCGGAGCAGCTGAACTAGACAGCGTAGCCGTTGAGGCGTGGAGCAGCACCGCGGGCGTTAGGCCCAAGGTGCGTGGAGTGGGGAGGGTGCAAGAGGGGTTATCCCCCTCCTGCAGGGGGGGTTTGGGGGATCTCCCCCAGGAAAAAAATTTTGAATTTTGGGCTCATAGAAAGCATTTGAAGTCATTTTTAGAGTAGAACAGTGCCTTCACATCCAACACATTTTGAAGCAATTACACACTGAAAACTTGAATCTAGATCTAGTAAAACCAACTACAATTTTAATGTTCAAAAGTAACAGGTATAAAATACACAGCACCTTCAAAAACATGCCACTGAAAGTACTAAACTAGAAAACCTTCAAAATATGTATTTAGTAAAACTCGATTTACTTCTTGCACAGGTCATCTGATATAATGAAATTGTACATTTCAACTATCCCATATCAATTTAAAATGAAGTCTAGTTTAGCTGCTCCGTAGCCTCATGTTATTCATATTTATGTACATGGTATACACACGTGTGTGTGAAAGTGTGATAGTATAGCCTAATATAGCATGTATAGTTTATATACATAAGACATGTGTAGATATAATACAGGCCTATGTGTAAAGGCTACGTTAGACCTAAGCAACTAGCGGCAACTAGCCAGTAGCCTGCACAGGCTACACTGCTGTGGCAGTGCTACCACGGGCTAGTTAATTATACAGATCTAGTCACTCGACAAGCATTATGTCCCGTATTCTATATCTATAGACATTTTATACAAAATTATAAAATCTTTTCACGAACAGGTTAATGGGTCAACGCTATATATAATGCTGGAGAGGTCTGAAATACGGCATATAAATATCCGGAGATAAATATAATGTGGCATGCCAATATTATAATTGGCAACGTTGAATGGGTTTATAATATCTGTCTGTCTGTCTTCTTTTCGGCTTTTTCCATTTTACTCGGGAGTCGCCACAGCGAATCATCTGATTCGCATGTTTGATTTGGCAGAGGTTTTTACGTCGGATGCCTTTCCTCTCACAACCGTTTTTAGCAAGGGACAGGAACACGCTGACAATGCAGCCATAAGAGGGGGGGGGTGCACTAACCAGTGTCTCTCCCCCTTATGCCGGTCCCAAGCCCGGATTAATGCAGAGGGTTGCGACAGGAAGGGCATCCGGCGTAAAACTTCTGCCACATTAAAAATGCAAATGGTCAAAACAAAATTCATACCGGATCGGTCGAGGCCCGGGTTAACAACGACCGCCATCAGTGCTGTCAACCAACAGGGTGCTGATGGAAATTGGACTACTGTTGGTTGAAGACGTCGAAGAAGGAGAGGCGGGAGGCGTGTCCGTAGGCAGAGAGAAGAGGAAAGGCATGAGTTTAGGACTGAGAGTAGGAACTTTGAATGTTGGAACTATGCAAAGAAAAGGTAGAGAGCTGACTGACATGATGCAGAGGATGAAGGTGGACATACTGTGTGTTCAGGAGACCAGGTGGAAAGATAGCAAAACTAAAAGCTTAGGAGCAGGGTTTAAGCTGTTTTATAATGGTGTGGCTGGGAAGAGAAATGGAGTCGGAATCATCTTGAAGGAGGGGTTTGTCAGGAATGTTCTAGAAGTGAAAAGAGTGTCAGACAGAGTGATGAGTCTCAAGTTAGAAATTGAAGGTGTGATGCTCAATGTTAGTGGTTATGCCCCACAGGCAGGATGTGAGCTAAAAGAGAAGGAGAGATTCTGGAGTGACTTAGATGAAGTGATGCAGAGTACCCCCAGAGGTGAAAGAGTGGTCATTGGGGCAGACTTCAATGGACATGTTGGTGCAGGCAATAGAGGGGACGAGGAAGTGATGGGCAGGTTTGGTATCCAGGAAAGGAACATAGAAGGACAGATGTTGATGGATTTTGCAAAAAGGATGGAAATGGCTGTGGTGAATACTTTCTTCCAGAAGAAACAGGAGCATAGGGTGATCTATAAAAGCGGAGGTAGGAGCACACAGGTAGACTACATCTTGTGTAGGCGATGAAATTTGAAGGAAGTCAGGGACTGCAAAGTAGTAGTGGGCGAGAGTGTGGCCAAACAGCATAGGATGGTGGTATGCAGGATGACGCTGATGGTGAGGAAGCTGAAGAAGGCAATGTGATCAGGGACACGGGTAGGAGAGTACTTGGTGTGTCCTCTGGAAGGAAAGTAGATAAGGAAACTTGGTGGTGGAATGAGGAAGTGCAGGAGTGTGTACAAAGGAAGAGGTTAGCTAAGAAGAAGTGGGACATTGAGAGGACCGAAGAGAGTAACAGGAGTACAGGGAGACACAGCGTAAGGCGAAAGTAGCAGTGGCTAAGGCCAAACAGAGGGCGTATGATGACTTGTATGATAGGTTGGACAGTAAGGAGGGAGAAAATGATCTATACAGGTTGGCACAGCAAAGAGATAGAGATGGGAAGGATGTGCAGCAAGTTAGATTGATAAAGGACAGAGAGGGAAATGGATTGACTGATGACAGAAGTGTGCTGGGAAGATGGAAAGAGGAATTTGAAGAGCTGATGAATTAGGAAAATGAGAGAGAAAAAAGAGTGGAAGAGGTGACCATTGAGGAGCAGGATGTAGCAAAGATCAGTAAGGGTGAAGTGAGGAGGGCATTGAAGAGGATGAAGAATGGAAAGGCAGTTGGTCCTGATGACATACCGGTTGAGGTATGGAAGTGTCGAGGGGAGGTAGCAGTAGATTTTCTGACAAGAATATTCAACAAGGTCTTAGAAAGTGAGCAGATGCCGGAGGAGTGGAGGAGAAGTGTGCTTGTGCCCATTTTTAAGAACAAGGGAGACGTGCAGAGTTGCGGCAACTGCAGAGGGATAAAGTTGATGAGCCATACAATGAAGTTATGAAAGAATAGTGGTTGCTAGACTAAGGGCAGAGGTCAGCATTTGTGAACAACAGTTTGGTTTCATGCCAAGAAAGAGCACCACAGATGCAATGTTTGCTTTGAGGATGTTAATAGAGAAGTACAGAGAAGGTCAGAGGGAACTGCATTGTGCCTTTGTGGATCTGGAGAAAGCATATGACAGGGTGCCGAGAGAGGAACTGTGGTATTGCATGAGGAAGTCTGGAGTGGCAGAGAAGTATGTTAGAGTGGTGCAGGACATGTATGAGAGATATAAGACAGTGGTGAGGTGTGCTGTCGGTGTGACAGAAAAGTTCAAGGTGGAGGTGGGACTGCATCAAGGGTCAGCTCTTAGCCCCTTCTTGTTTTCTGTGGTGATGGACAGGCTGACAGACAAGGTTAGACAAGAATCTCCATGGACTATGATGTTTGCAGATGACATCGTGATCTGTAGTGAGAGCAGAGATCAAGTGGAGGAAAATCTAGAGAGGTGGAGGTATGCCCTGGAAAGGAGGGGAATGAAGGTTAGTCTCAGTAAGACAGAATACATGTGCATGAACGACAAGGACCCAAGAGGAATGGTGAGGTTACAGGGGCAGAGACAAAGAAGGTGGAGGATTTTAAGTACTTAGGCTCAACAATCCAGAGCAATGGAGAGTGTGGAAAAGAGGTGAAGAAGCCCGTGCAGGCAGGTTGGAATGGATGGAGAAAAGTGTCCAGTGTGATGTGTGATAGGAGAGTATCGGCAAGAATGAAGGCCGAAAGAAAAAGAAGAAGGAACACGCTGACGATTTTACAGCCTACTCTTTACGAAAGTCAGCAATGGTTCTTTTACATGCCTCTCACCAGAGACAGTGAGAGACATGGCCCGCCTTTGATAACCCAGTTAGCTGTGCTGGGGGGGACAGTGACAACCTTGTGGAGAGTGGGACTCGAACCCCCAACCTTTGGATCAGCAATCCAGCGCCCTATACCACTAGACCACCACTGCCAATGGGTTTATTCTTCTTCTTCTTTTCCTCTCGGCTGTTCCCTTCAGGGGTTGCCACAGCAAATGATCTGCCTCCATCTCACCCTATCCTCTGCATCTTCTACTCTTACTCCAACGACCTTCATGTCCGCCTTCACCACATCCATAAATCTTCTTTTTGGTCTTCCTCTGGGCCTTCTGCCTTGTAGTTCCAACCTCAGCATCCTACTACCAATATACTCACAATCCCTCCTCTGTACATGTCCAAACCATCTCAATCTAGCCTCTCTGACTTTGTCTCCAAAACATCTAACATGTGCTGTGCCTCTGATGTACTGATTCCTGATCCTATCCATCCTCGTTACTCCCAAAGAGAACCTCAACATTTTCATCTCTGCTACCTCCAATTCTGACTCCTGTCTTTTCCCCAGGGCCACTGTCTCTCAACCACACAACATAGCTGGCCTCATCACCGTCTTGTACACTTTTCCCTTCATTCTTGCCGATACCCTCCTATCACACATCACTGTATTACCTTTCTAATATAATACCTTTTTAGTGCTCCGATTCGACAGGACAGGGATCAAGCTTCTTCTTCTTCTTCTTTTACTTTCGGCTGCTCCCTTCAGGGGCCGCCACAGCAAATCATCCGCCTCCACCTCACCCTGTCCTCCGCATCTTCTTTTCTGACTCCAACGACCTCTTCTGATTTGCATCATAAATGTTTGGCATTGGTTTTACGTCGGATGCCCTTCCTGACACAACCCTCTTTATTTCTCCGGGCTTGGGACCGGCATGAGGGGGAGAGACACTAGTTAGTGCCCCCCCTCCACCTCATGGCTGCAGTTGGACAGGGATCAAGCTAAATCTGGTAAATCTAGTGGAGGCGGGGTCTGCATTGTATGTCAACTCCAAACGGTGCACAAATTATGTGATACGGGATACTCTCTGCACGCCTGACATCGAACTGCTGTGTGTGTCCTTCAGACCGTTATATCTACCATGGGAGTTCGGACAAGTGTTTGTCATAGTGGTTTATATTCCACCTGATGGAAACAACAAACGTGCTACAGATGCATTGTGTGATTCAGTTTACAGAATGGATATGCGATCGGTGGATGCTCCTAAACTTATTCTTGGTGACTTTAATGGCTGCAGCCGCGAGTCATCGCTACCACACCTATATCAGTATGTGAACTGTAAAACACTTGGTGAGAAAACAATTGACCTTTGTTATGGGACTATCAAGAATGCCTATAAATCGTGTTGTCTGCCACCTATAGGAACCTCCGATCACAATGCTGTTTATTTAATTCCAGCTTACAAACAGAAACTTATATCTCAAAAACCAGTGCATAAATCAGTGAAAATCTGTTCCCCTGAACACCTCGATTAGTTGAAGGTGTGCTTTGAAAGTACAGCTTGGGAGGTATCCGAGCAGGACTCTGACAGTGTTAACGAACTGTGTGAAGTTGCAACCTCTTGCATAAACGTGTCGAACAGCCAAAAGGAAAAGAAGAAGAAGAGGAAGATTAATCGTACCTTACTGCAATCTTTTAGTGCTCTTTGGACAATATTTATTTGGACAACATTTATTTATTGTGTATGTTTTAGTACTTGTTGAAATGTACGTTGTGTTTCGATGTTTTGTTGTGTACTATATGTTTTACAACGTAACCAAAATTTCCCCCGGGATAATTAAGTACTATCTTATCTTATCTCTTAATACTTTTCTACAAAATTATAATAAACATGAAATTGAATTTTGCACTCTTATCAGTAATCATTTTATTTATTAAATATTAGAAATGTAATATTATTTAATTACTAGAATTCTTCTGCTCTGACTAACATAATAGGCACAGGTTATTATAAATAATCATAAAAAATATATATTTTTAAATATTAATTGACTATATGACTCTTTCACTACAGTTTAAATGAGAATGTCAACATTTTAGTTCTGAATTATTTATTATACTTTGGATAACAGAGTAGAAATGAGAAAGAGTGATAATATTTTGCTTTTTTGTTGAATATCAAAATATTTCAATTAATATTTAGAACAAAGACTACGCTCCTGCTGATGCATATAGACATAAATCTCCACTCAGAACATTTGAAGGTGACAGTTCACTGCTGGTGATATAAACACATCTCCTCTCATTTTCTTTCGCTTAATCCGAGTTCGGGTCGCGGGGGCAGCAGCCGAAGCAAGGAGGTCCAGATGTCCCTCCTCACAGCCACTTCCTCCAGCTCATCCAGAGGGACACCGAGGCGTTCCCAGACAAGCCGAGAGACATAGTCCCTCCTGTGTGTTCTCGGTCGACTCCGGGGTCTCTTCCTGGTTGGACATGCCTGAAACACCACACCAGGGCGGCGTTCGAGGGCATTCTAAACAGATGCCCGAGCCACCTCAATTGGCTCCTCTCAATGCAGAGGGGACCAGCGGTTCTACTTCGAGCTCTCCCTAGATGGCTGAGATTCTTACCTTACCTCTAAGGGAGAGCCCTGCCACCCAGCGAAGGAAGCTCATTTCAGCCGCTTGTATCCGTGATCCTGTTCTTTCAGACACTACCCAAAGCTCGTGACCGTACCGGAAGGTTGGAACATAGATTTACTGGTAAATTGAGAGCTTTGCCTTACAGCTAAGCTCCCTCATCACCAGGATGGACCAGTACAGTCTCCACTTTATCCCCCCTGAGGTGTCAGATGGTGGTCCAGAACCTTTTTGAGACTATCCGATAATCGCTCTCCAGGCCCTCACCTAACTCCTCCCACACCAGAGATTTGAAATTGGTGACAGCTCGGGCTGTAGCATGTTTGGCCTGCCAGTACCTGTCAGCTCTCTCTAGAGTTCCGCACGCCAATAAGACTAGATAGGCATTCTTTTTCACCGAGACGGCCCCCTTCACCGCAGGTGTCCACCACTGGGTTCAGGGTTACCGCCACAACAAGCACCGATTACCTTCTGGTCACAACTATGGGCTGCTGCCTAAGCAATGGAGGCACCAAACATGGCCCATTCGGATTCCATGTCACCTGCCTTCTTCAGGATGTGGTTGTAGTTCTGCCGGAGGTGGGAATTAAAAGCCTCTCTGACAGGAGACTCCGTAAAACTTTCCCAGAGACCTTAACTACACGCTTAAGCCTGCCAGGTCTGGAGAGCGGCTTCCCCTGCCATCGAAGCCAGCTCACCACCAGGTGGTGCTAAGTGCACTTATGAACACCCTTATGTTCAAACATGGTGTTCGACGAAACACCATTCAGGTTCAGACTGGAGAGGCTGTGCCTACCGATCACACCCTTCCAGGTCACACTATTGTTGCCCACATGGGCCTTGAAGTCTCCAAGGACAACGAGTCTCCAAAATACCCCCTAAAGACTCCAAGAGGGGTGGGTACTCTGAACTCTCATTCGGTGATTCAGTACATGTAACAGTCAGGTACCGCCCCCACCTGAAGGTGGAGGGAAGCTATGCTTTGGTTGACTGGGGAGAACCTCAACATGTGGGCATTGAGACAGGAGGCAACAAGTATGCGCATACCGGCTCGCTGCCTCGCCTCATGAGCAACTCTAGAATCAAATAATGTCCAGCCCCTCTCAAGATGACTGGTTCCATAGTCCAAGCTAAGCATTGAGGTGAGTCCGACTATAGTCGGTATCTCTCCACCTCATGCATCAGTTCAGGCTCCCTCCTCGTCAGAGAGGTGACGTTCCATGTTTCAAGAGTAGCCGAGGATCAGTTCGACAGACCCTATGCCTTCGGATGCCACCCAACTCAAACTACACCTGACCTCTATAGCCACTCCCACAGGTGGTGGATCCATGGGCGGGCGGACCCATATCTCCTTTCAGGGCTGGGCCCAACCAGACTCGATGGGTAGAAGCCCGACCACCTGGCGCTCACCTTCGAGCCCCACCACGGGTCTGGCTCTGGGGGGGACCCCGGTGACCCGCGTCCAGGCAAGGGAAACTGTCTCCTTGATTTTTCTTTCTTCATCAGAGAGGTCCTTTGAACCGTACTTCATCTGGATCTTCACCTAGGACCTGTTTGCCTTGGGTGACCCTGCCAGGGGCATAATGCCCCCGACAACATAGCTACTAGGATCATTAGGACACACAAATCCCTCCACCATGATCAGGTGGTGATTCAAGGAGTTGGGTGATAAACGCTTTTCCTGTACTGGTTCAGGACTATGATTCCCATTTCAGTTCTAATAGAACCAACCAGACTTTATGTGAAACTGGAGTGAAGGTTCTGCTGCATGGTTTGCATTTTTGTATCTGGTTTCACCCACACGAGGCCGGGTTTCCCTTCTGAGTCTGGTTCCTCTTGAGGTTTCTTCCTCTGATCATCTCAGGAAGTTTTGTCTTCCACCGTCGCTGCTGGTTTCTTCATTAGGGATGTGTGGGGTTTATACAGAAATGTTTAAAATGATTAGTAAATGTGTTTATTATGTAAAGCTGCTTTGTGACAATGTTTATGATAAAAAGCATAATACAGAGCAAATTGAATGAATTGTAAAACTTAGCTCTTTATTATATATAAAAATTGCTGTTGAATAAAAGTGCTCACTTTTTTAAAAAGATAAATTGAATTAAGACTTGGTTCAAACTGCACAGAAATTTCATTTCCAACCCTGTCTATAAAACTCAAACATTCAGAGATCATAAAACCAGATGGTGCTGACAGGCATCGAAATATGGTTTACTGGCTCTGGTTATTCTGCAAAACTTGACATGTAAAAAAATTCAAATTCTGTACATTTGGAATGACTTTAATCACACAGTTGGAACCTTTTGTTATTCGACTTTTCACACTATTTCCAGTTGGTCCAGAACATCTACTTTCTCACCCATACTCAAACACACAACTCACTCTACCCACTCACCAATCTCGTCATATAAATATAAGCATTTAGGGAATTTGATTTGCTGTCAGAAATGATAAATGGAATAGTACACCATCTTGTTCCATAGACTGAGTGTGCGCAGCTGAGTCTCCTTAAAATTATTCTTATTTTAAAAATGACAAAATCTAACATTTTAAATTTAAAAAAGTAACAAATTCTCCCTGGTTTGTGCTGATGAACGCTGAGTGCTGGAGTTAATTCGTTCCACATCAAAAATCCGAATACAGTGGTACTTTACCTTACGAAATTATCCATTCCAGAAGTGGTTTCGTAACCTGATTTTTTTCGTAAATTGAGCCGAATTTTACACGTAAAAGGCCTGATTCGTTCCAAGGCCTCCAATACTACCACCTAAACCCTTTAAAAATTATAAAAGTATACCTTTTAAGGCCTCCTTCTGCTTCAATATCGTACCAATGGTAGACTGGTTTGGCCATATTCCTTTGTGATATCTGTGTGTGTGTGTGTGTGTGTGTGTGTGTGTGTGTGTGTGTGTGTGTGTGCGCGCATGCGTGCGTGCACATGTGTTGACCATGTCCTCTTAGCAGAGTTATAATCTTACAAATGTTTATGCAAGGTTAAAATCCTGAGCCAAAAAATAAAGTTGCAGTGAGCACACTCGAAAAACTCACGAAACAACAGTAACTCTGTCCTTTACGTGTGTTAGAACTCCGTGACGAACAATGGGTCGAAGGCACATAAAAAGCATCATGGGTATTATGGAGATGCAGCTAGATAACTAATGGGAGAGCAACTCGTGCATTGTTTGAATTTTTGAGACGGTGCGTTTCGTAACGTGAATTTGTTTCGTATCCAGAGACGGAAATTTTAGGTAAATGCGTTGCGTGACCTGGATTTTTTTGTTTGCTGGGTCTTACGTAATGTGAGGTACCACTGTATCAAGGTTTATATTTCTGGACCCCCAGGGGGCAGCGCATCGTCTTTGATTGCAAGTACCTATACTGACTGTATGATTATTGTGCGTGTGCGTGCGTGCACGCACATGTGGGTGTGTTATTTAATTCCGTACATCCTCTCGATGTCATGTTTGTAATGTATCTGTAATTCTTTTCTCCTCAGTTTAAAGGCATCAGTAATAAGTCCTGTGTCCGGAGTCCAGACCTGAGAACTGAGGCGCACTTTCCTGGGAATTTCGAACCGCTGCAGCTTATCTACACACACACACACACACACACACACACACACACACCTTTAAGTAATAATTGGTTGAATACATCATAAGATTAAAAATAAATAGATGGTACTTACTCAAGGTTGCAACCTCTTTAATAGCTTTTAGGACTTCCTGTTCTAATGTGGGATGATTACAAATCTCCTCCCACTTTCCCTCAATCCCATTCCTATTGGCCAGTTCAGTCAGCTGCTTCTGATTGGGCACCACAAAGCTGACAACGTAGTTCTGATTGCTGATTCATGAAAGATCGGATAGTAGATCACACATGAATAACATTTTATCTTTTCAAATTTATTGAAAAGCTGGTGAATGTGTGTGTGTGTGTGTGTGTGTGTGTGTGTAAGAGAGAGAAAGAGAGAGAGAGATGACCTGTTAGCGTAGACGCAAATGTTGTCAATTAGCAGGCACTTCTTCAGAGCCGCCTCCACCTTTGCGAGAGACACATATTCACCTGCCTGCAGCTTCACCAAATCCTTTTTTCGGTCTGACAGATGGATAAATAGAGAGAGGAGGGTATCATTATTAGTAAGGTGGCCGTAGCAATACCTCCCAGTTTTTGGTTATGTGCTTTGGTATTGGCTGGCTGGTTTGTCACTCACCGACTATCTGTAGGCAGCCATCTGAATGCACTTCACCCACATCACCAGTACAGAACCAACGCTGTCCCACCTCATCGACACAGAATTCCCCATTCTCCCTCGCAGCCTCATTGCCATGGTAACCCATGGCAACATTTGGACCACCAATCAGAATCTCTCCTCGTGGGTGGGGCTTGTCCTGACTGGTGTATCCTCCTGTAAAAAAAAAGAGTTGGAGGTTATTTACATTTACACTTACTCGTTTCAGTGGCATCTCTCAGAGTAAAGAACACAATATTCACATACTAACCTCTTGTGGTGAAACACAAACACATTTCATCATGTGTGATATGTAATCAGGTGTGTGTGTGTGTGTGTGTGTGTGTGTGTGTTACCCTCAGTCCAGTCTCGCAGTTTAATTTCAGAACAGATGAGAGGTGCCCCAACCCGTCCTGTGGTGTAATCAGAAACTACACACACATACACACACACACACACACACACACACACACACACACACACAAAATGTGATGATAGATATGCTGAAATAACAGTGCAGTAGTTTAAAAATGTTTGTGTCAAAATGAATACATGAATATGAATATAATTACAAAAATTCATATAATTACATATTATTGCTGACATTTAAAAAAATTATCATAATTGTAACTCACATTTACCAAAACCCAAAATATTTAATTACCAGAAGTAATGGCACCTGGTACAAGTACTGGTTTTGTGTGTGTGCATGCATGTACATCTGTATATACATACACTCTGAGATTGTCGCTGCCCCACAGGTCTCTGTAAGGCCGTAACCAATGCCCACGGGACAGAAGCATACTTTGATGAAGCGGTGTGTGTCAGGAGAGAGAGGTGCTCCACCACTGAGCATCAACCTCACACACCCTCCCAACAACATTGAAACACGTTTAAACACCATCCTATAACACACGCAAAACACAACACATCTTCAAAAGCACATTAGCCTGTTAATTTAAAAATGTCTAAATGTGTGTGTGGACAGGGAGAGACAGAGAGAGAGAGAGAGACTCACATGTTAAATATGGGTGTATCTGTTCCATGTTCCAGTTGCTGTATTTTGTATTTGTAGGCCATATTAAACAGCACCCTCTGTAGTGTGCTCATCTGTGACACTTTACTCATCACATTCTTATAAATACGATCCATAATCTCCTACACACACACACACACACACACACACACACACACACACACACACACACGCACAGTCTTTTATTTTATGAGTAAAATATGTTCATTTTTGTTTAGTTTCAGTTAAATCACACAAGTACATGACTGTAGCTACATCATGAAGATAACTCGAATTTAGATAAAAAGGCTGATCCCATTTAGGCAGAATGATGGTGTGTGTGTGTGTGGGGGGCTGAGGGTGTGTAGGGGTGTGTGTGAAGGTGGAGTGGGGTGTGGCTTACTGGAACAGCAGCAATCAAAGTTGGTTTGAGTACGGTGCAATCTCCCTTAAAACCTCGCTTTATTTTACTGGACTACACACACACACACACACACACACACACACAAAGTGAGGGGGTAGTTGTAGAGAAAGAAACAGAAGTGAATCTGTGAGTACTTTAACACTGTAATGCAGTCTCATTTACAGCCTCGTTCCTGAGAACGAGCTTTCGCTTCACACTCGCTGTCCGCTCACGACAGGGAACCCAGCTCATGGTGGGAAAACCATCATGTACGTGCATTTAAGGATACCGCCTTCAGGCAGCATCGACTGAGATAGGCTCCTGGCTCCCCGTGACCCTGGAAGGATAAAGCGGTTTGGTGAAATGAATGAATGAAGGTTCAGAGGGACTTCTTAGAAGTAGAGACATCTATGGGGAGTGCCGTGTTCAGGGAGGGTCGAAATCTTGATCATAAATCTCAGAGAATGATCCCATGATCATGATGATGATTAATATAACGACAATAATGAGGTGTAATGATAAGAGAAGCAGATGCAGGATTCAACGATAGCAAATAAACATTGTGAAGATAAACATGAGGACACAAAAAGACAAACACCACAGTCAACATTTTAACCAATGTTTTTTTTTTTTTTTTTTTTTTACCTGGTCTGTGAGTGTGTGTGCTGATGAATATCCGATCCGGCAGCCATGGCTCAAACAGGACATTTCAGCTGTTAGCTCCAGAACATGAGCCAATGGAAGATAACCAATATATGTGTCATCAGGACTAGATATGAACACAAACACACACACACACACACACACACACACACACACACACTTTACTTTTTATGCTCTAAATGTTCAGGATGTTTCCTGCTGTCTGCTCTACAATATTCATGATAACAATGAAACATTGGCAGTCATCAGGATGTATTCTTATAAGAATATGGAGAAACTGCCTGCCACAGTGTAGAGCATGTCACAACAACCACAACTGATTGCATAACACAAAACCAAGCTTTCATGCATTCATTAGGTGTGATCAAGACCTCTGCAAGTGTATAGAAAGGTGACAGTGTTGGGCATCTTCGAGAAAACACAGCACCTCCGACACAAAACACACTGCAGAAAACACGCAAGATTCTGTCCATCCGGAACCAATAAGAATGGACAACAGAACCTGGTGGGTAACCTTGGTGAAGGATTTACAGACGTCAGTGCTACCTGATGGAATGGTCTGGGGACGGGTGGGCCCACATGTCATTTTTGACATGAATGAGGTTAATCAGGTAATCGATTTCATCTCAAATGTAAATGACACATTGGACCCACAGATCAGGTAGAGCTCCAGGAAGGAGAGAGAGAGAGAGTGCGAGAGAGAGAGCGAGAGAGACAGAACAAAAAGAGAAGCGAGAGAGGGGGGAGAGAAAGTGTAAGATGTTGAATATTTTTAATGAAGGAGGGAACAGAGTCAAAAAGAAGTAGTGAAATTAATGGAAGTAAAATGATGGATATTTTTATAAAATGAAAGATTTCCTTTCGGCATTTTCCCTTTTTCAGGGGTCGCCACAGCGAATGATTCGCACGTTTTGATTTGGCAGAGGTTTTTAGGTCGGATGCCCTTCCTGACACAACCCTTTTTAGCGCGGGACAGAAACACGCTGACGACTTTGCAGCTCCTCTTTACGAAAGTCAGCAATGGTTCTTTTACATCAACCTCTCACCATAGACAGTGACAGACATGGCCCGCCTTTGATAACCCAGTTAGCTGCACTGGAGGGGACAGTGACAACCTTGTGGACAGTGGGACTCGAACCCCCAATCTTAGGATTAGCGATCCAGCGCCCTATACCACTAGACCACCACTGAATATTTTTATAAAATAAAGCTCTGAAATGATGAAATATGAACACACGGGGCTTTGGGGGGCAGTGGTGGACTGGTGGTAAACAGCGCTGGATCGTTGATTGGAGGTTCGAGTCCCACTCTCCACAAGGTTGTCACTGTCCCCCCCCCAGTGCAGCCAACTGTGTTATCATAGGCCGGCCATGTCTCTCAGTCTATGGTGAGAGGCATGTAAAGGAACCATTGATGACTTTGTAAAGAGGAGCTGCACAGCCATCAGCGTGTTTCTGCCCCTTGCTAAAAAGGGTTGTGTCAGGAAGGGCATCCGACGTATAAACCTATGCCAAATCAAAACGTGCGAATCAGATGATTCACTGTGGCGACCCCTGCAAAAAGGGAAAAAGCCGAAAGGAAAAGAAGAACACACACACACACACACACACACACACACACACACACACACACACACACACACACACACACACACACATCAGCCATAACATGATTGAGTGATGTGTATGTAGTATGTAAAGCGTAATCCACTGTGTGTTCTGATTCCTTTCTGTCAGATCCAGCAGTAACAGGTTCACTAGTTTGTACCGCAGTGGCTCTTCTGTGGGATCAGGCCAGACGTGCACCCCCACCCCACACTTCACTACTTCTCTCTCTCTCTCCTTCTATACCTTTGGTAGGTACTTACACCTGCATATCAGGACACACCCCACGACGCCTGCTGTTTTGGGGATGAACGGATTCAGTCATTTATCATCACTATGAGATCCTCATCAATATCACTCAGATCCTCCCAGTCACTCATTTCTGTCTTGCAACAGTTTTGTGCTGCTGGAACTAAAACCACTGACCTTCTGATCAGTCACCCAGTCTCTACCACTGTGCCTTTAGGAAACGTTGATCATTAGTTGGTAACATGTTTAGAAATCTAGACTAAATAAATGTAAATGCGCTGATTGGTCAATAGTGTTCTGCACTGTGAATGGCTGACCCGAGACTTGGAATTCTCTGGCATTGGCCAGTCATTCCTGCGATGAGGTTACTGTGGCGCATCATCACTCCTTTAGGACGACCTGTCGAGCCGCTAGTGTACATCACTACAGCGAGATCAGAAGGAGATGGAGCATCACACTCCACATTCGCTGAGACACAGACAGATAAGACAGGTAATGTTAGTGAGATTAGAACAGTTAGGAGGAAGCACATGGAGAAAAGTTTGATTTTTATATATATTTATGTATTACACGTTACTATGTTAATACTCACAGTCCTCACATGTCTTGTCTCTGAGGTCCATCACTTCCTGTAAGCTGTGGATACTGAGGGATTCTGGGTAATCTACCAGAGACACATCCCCACTGTCCACATAGATCACATGCTTTAGATCTGCAACGTTGGGCAAAACCACCTGGAAGACACAAGTCCTGTGTGTGTTTGCATGTGCATGTGTGTATTTTGTACGGTGTTTATCTGAGCAGTATGGTGGTGTGCGTGAGGAAGTATTGGTGTAGTGTATATGTGCGGCCCATGCAGTGTGTGTTTGTGTGAACTTGTGTACAGAATGTGTACCTTCAGCTTAGTTTCAAGCAGTTCCTTGCTAGTGATGAGGTGTGTGGCTCCACACTGGTTCAACCCAAAGCCGACAGCATCTTCACCAAGCGTAGCATAGAGTGTCACCACTACTCAGATAGACACACACACACACACACACACACACACACACGTCAGAACCAGCAGTATGCACAAGAAAACTAAAATAAAAAGAGTGATTGTTAATTTATGTATGCTGTGTGTGTGTATGTATATATATATATATATATATATATATATATATATATATACACACATACATATATACATACAGGGGAAGTTGAATCTGAAGCAGGCCTGGGCTGCGATCATCCATTCCTCTCTCGTCTCACAAAAGATGGCAATGGAGTTGTGTGATTTTTGACCCAGAGCAGACAGACCGCGGCCCAAGAGGTTTATATGACGATCTACTTCCTCATATGACTTCCATTTATACTGACCTAGAACCAGCTACAGAGGCAGACAGTGACTATGCGAAATCTACTGATTGATTGATTGAAAGTTTGTATGCGGTTACCTTTTGAAAGACTTTGCCGTCGGGCTGCGTCTCATTCTCCTGTGAGAGCACTTCTCTGCTCCCTATGCAAGGCGAGTCTGTGAATTTGCTCACTGCTTGGCGGAACAGTTTATCCAATGTGTCCACGCCCTCAAATTCCTGCTCTACCAAACTGTCCATACACTGCACCGCTCGGTATGGGCCCTCAGGACCCCCTGACACACTACACGCTCTCATGTACTCAGCCATTGTGCTACTATACATAGACACACACACACACACACACACACACACACACACACAGAGTGAGACAGCTGCACAGTTATCACACCTGGAAAACTTTAACCCACAGTTATAACACCTGTAGAAAACCTCTGACTCTAAGTACTATATATTACAGTCCACCACCTTAACCCCCCGTTTCACTCCAGTATCGACTGCTTCCCTGCTCTACACTCAGGATTGCTGGAAATCAGTCAAACTCCAGATGCTAATCTGAAGGCTAAGTCTTTCTGATAAAATGGGAGACAAATTGAGCATTTTGATTTCGACTTTTTGATACTGTATTAAACCTGGATGTGAAATTATTTCCTCTGCATTTAACCTGTCCAAAGTGAGCACACACACACACACACACACACACACACACACACACACACACACACACGCACACGTAAACCGTGAGCACACACCTTGAGGAGCCCGGAGAGTATTTGGGAGTTCAGTGCTTTTCTCAAGGGCACTTCAGCACTTTCAAGTGGAAGAAGCGAAGGTGCTGCTCACACCCCCACACAGTTCTCCTGCTGGTTCGGGACTCGAACCAATGACCTTTCGGTCCCAAAGCCGCTTCTCTAAACGGCTTTACCATAAGTGGCACTGTGATGCAATCAGTTTGTCAACACTCAATGAACAGGGAGAGGGTCTTTTATCTGGCATTCGGGTGTGGCATTAATAACAAGGCTTCAACCCCTGACAAGAACACCTCAATAATGAAACATTACTCTGCAAATTGAGAATGAATATGTTCATTCATAGGAACATAGACATTCAAGATAGGTTTGTGATCTTATGATGATTCAGCCAGATACTGCTCAGAGTTCCACTCCAAAACACTTGATGGTAGGCAATATATAAGAAGGTTACCGAGGCAACCAAAGCCTGTAGCATCCAGGCGAGGTGGGAAACACTTGTTGTGTGCATGGTCAGAGTAAAAAAAATTTAAATAGCAAACTCATAATCAATGACCGAATCACTTCCTGTGTCCCCGTTCCTTAATACCCGAGACTGAATCACATAATGTGACCGTGGGCACAGTGATGGAATCCTTCCATTTCACAGAATCCGTAAAAAAAAAAAAAATCTGGATTCCACATATGGCTCTTGATTGTATTTCCATGTCTGGCTACATGTCACCTAAATATTTGTTCAGATCTCTACACACACAAACACACACACAAACACACACACACACACACACACACACACACACACACACACACACACACACACACACGTATGTTTAATATCTTTCGCTTTGTGGGTGTGTGTGTGTTTCCTGTTTACAATTTTCATTAAGATCAACTGGAGTGATCATTCATTCATTTATTCATCTTCTGAACCCCTTAATCCTAATGAGTGTTGCAGGGAGGCCGGCGCCCCTCTTAGCTGACCCTGGATGAGGGCAGAGTACACCCTGGACAGCTCCAGGCCATCGCAGGACAGAAACACGCTGACGGCTATGCAGCTCCTCTTTACAAAAGTCAGTAACGGTTGTTTTACATGATCCTCTCACCACACACAGTGAGAGACATGGCCGGCATTTCATAACCCAGCTAGTGCACTGGGGTAACAGCACTGACAACCCTGTAATAGTGGGGTCGGGATTTCCGACCCGGCATCAGTAGTCCAGCACCTTACCACCGACTCGCAACTGCCCCTGAGTAAATCAATAAATAAATAATCATCTACGTGCTACAATGGCATCAGAGAAATTTACTGCTCTGTGATTGGCTTTCCACGTTTTACAAAATAGAGTGGTAGCTTATATCCACGCCCCTTATCAGTGTTCTTATGTCTCCAAGTAAGATGGTCATTATTTTATGTGTATTCATGGGGGATGAGATGTGTGGGTTTTGTTTTTATAAATAGTATTTTTATAAAACATACACACATACACACCTTTGTAGCATATTGCTGATTGTGCAACCTTTTTGACTGTATGATTCATACATTCATAACAGTGTAATACATCAGATCACCCCCCCAAAAAAAAAAAAAAAAAAAAAAAACCCACCCCCCACACACACACACACACACACACACACACACACACACACACACACACACACACACACACACACACAAGTCTGACTGGCAAATCCACTTCGAGGTACACACAGGCCTCATTCAGAGTGCAGCTGCATCAAAGCCATCAAATAACCAAATTGGTCAAAAACATTACAAAGGTTACCTTTAAGAACTCAATGCACAACACAACACAATGTCACTATAAAATACACAACAACATTAAACACCAAACCCTCCTCCGGGTCGGGAATGACGTCCTGCCAAAAGTGGAGGAGTTTAAGTATCTCAGGGTCTTGTTCATGAGTGAGGGAAGGATGGAGCAGGAGATCGCAGGCGGATCGCCGCAGGCTTTGCTGTAAAGCGCAGCCTGTAGCGGTCTGTCGTGATGAAGAGGGAGCTGAGCCGGAAGGCAAAGCTCTCAATTTACAACTCGATCTGCATTCCAACCCTCACCTACAGTCATGAGCCTTGGGTAGTGACCGAAAGAACAAGATCGCAGACACAGGTGGCTGACATTAGCCTCCTTCACAGTGGGGCAGGGCTCTTTCTTAGCAATGGGGTGAGAAACTCAGCCATTCGGGAGAAGCTCAGAGTAGAACTGCTGCTCCTCCGCACTGAGAGGAGCCAGTTGAGGTGGCTTGGATATCTAGTTAGAATGCCCCATGAACGCCTCCTTCGTGTGGTGTTTCAGACATGTCTGACTGGGAAGAGACCCTGGAGACGACCGAGAACACGCTGGAGGGATTATGTCTCTCAGCTGGTCTAGAAACGTCTCGGTGTTCCCCCCAGAAGAGCTGGAGGAAGTGGCTGAAACGAGGGAAGTCTGGACCTCCTTGGTTAGGACCTCCCTGCCCCTGCGACCCAACCCCAGATTAAACAGAGGAACGATGATAATGATGATTACAATAACACTACACGACACACAACACAACACAAAAACAACATAGCACAATAACACTACATATACGTCACGCAATCTCAGACCATAATACAGTCACATTACATCACATACATCTATACAGAACACAACACAGTTACACAACATCACATACATCTACACAGCACACAACACAACACAATACAGTCGCACTATATCACATACACCGACACAGAACACAACACAATTACACTACATCACATACACCTACACAGCACACACCACAGTCGGCCTACAGCACATATATCTATACAGCACACAACAGAACACAACACAATACAGTGGCACTACAGCACATACATCTACACGGCACACAACACAACAGCACACCATGATACAATCACATTACACAACCCAAGAATAACTCGACACACAACAACACACTACTTCAACAACTGTAAACTACACAACACCAAAGTGAACGCCACATGTACGTTACAAGTACAATAAACTTCCATCAACTTCCATCAACGTCATAACACTAAAGCACAATAAATCTAAAAGACTGGCCTCAAATGTTCTTCAGATATTTCATCATGAATTTTATTTCAGCATTTCAGAGTGAAAAGAGGAAAAAGTGAGAAAACATCAAACCGCAGACATTAATATTACATCAGAACATGTGTGCGCACGAGAGAGAGAGAGAGAGAGAGAGAGAGAGAGAGAGAGAGAGAAGGGTGAGAGCAAGAGAGATAGTGAGAGAGAGACACAGAAAGAGAGAGAGAGAGAGTGAAAGAGACAGAGAGATTGAGAGAGACAGAGAGAGATGTAGAGTGGAGGCTCAAATTGAAAAATTGAACAGTTGAATTAAACCGCTCTCTCTTTCAAACACACACACGGCATCATATAGTTTCAAACACACACATACACAACCAGCACATTTAATACATGACACTTACAACGACAATTCTATTAAAATAAAGTCTCTGAATAATTACCATGGTAATATGGCCCAAAATGTCCACACACAGAACTGTTTTTAAATGTACATGACACACAAACGAAACTACACAGAATTCACACACACACACTAGATATTCTTACCGACATATGCAATCTGAGCAGTTTTTGACAGCAGGATGAAGTTTTCTCTTCCTCTATCACTCTTTCTCCTCCCATTTTGTTTTTGTTCTTCTAATAGCCCTCCTCCTCTTACTCGTTCTCCCCATCTCCACCCTGCCAGGAAGTGATGCATTTCCTGTGGGTCAGGTTACAGCGTGCCGGGTACGTGTTGGTCCATCACAAACACCAATTACTCACAGAAATCTTCACATTCCTTCTTCTGTACTAGTCCTTCTCAAAAAATTAGCATATTGTGATAAAGTTCATTATTTTCTGTAATGTACTGATAAAAATTAAACTTTCATATATTTTAGACTGATTACACACCAACTGAAATATTTCGGGTCTTTTATTGTTTTAATTCTGATGATGATTTTGTTATACAGCTCAAGAAAACCCAAAATTCCTATCTCAAAAAATGAGCATATGATGTTGAGGTAGTGTAAACGAGCTATTAACCTAATCATCTGAATCAACCAATTAACTCTAAACACCTGCAAAAGATTCCTGAGGCTTTTAAAAACTCCCAGCCTGGTTCATTACTCAAAACCGCAATCATGGGTAAGACTGCCGACCTGACTGCTGTCCAGAAGGACATCATTGACACCCTCAAGCAAGAGGGTAAGACACAGAAAGAAATCTCTGAGCGAATAGGCTGTTCCCAGAGTGCTCGATCAAGCCACCTCAGTGGGACGTCTGTGGGAAGGAAAAAGTGTGGCAGAAAACGCTGCACAACTAGAAGAGGTGACCGGACCCTGAGGAAGATTGTGGAGAAGGGCTGATTCCAGACCTTGGGGGACCTGTGGAAGCAGTGGACTGGGCTACAGGTGCCGCATTCCCCAGGTCAAGCCACTTTTGAACCAGAAACAGCGGCAGAAGCGGCTGACCTGGGCTACAGAGAAGCAGCACTGGACTGTTGCTCAGTGGTCCAAACTACTTTTTTCGGACGAAAGCAAATTTTGCATGTCATTCGGAAATCAAGGTGCCAGAGTCTGGAGGAAGACTGGGGACAAGGAAATGCCAAAATGCCTGAAGTCCAGTGTCAAGTACCCACAGTCAGTGATGGTCTGGGGTGCCATGTCAGCTGCTGGTGTTGGTCCACTGTGTTTTATCAAGGGCGGGGTCAATGCAGCTAGCTATCAGGAGATTTTGGAGCACTTCATGCTTCCATCTGCTGAAAAGCTTTATGGAGATGAAGATTTCATTTTTCAGCACGACCTGGTACCTGCTCACAGTGCCAAAACCACTGCTAAATGGTTTACTGACCATGGTATTACTGGGCTCAATTGGCCTGCCAACTCTCCTGACCTGAAGCCCATAGAGAATCTGTGGGATATTGTGAAGAGAAAGTTGAGAGACACCAGACCCAACACTGTGGATGAGCTTAAGGCCGCTATCGAAGCATCCTGGGCCTCCGTAACACCTCAGCAGTGCCACAGGCCGATTGGCTCCATGCCACGCCGCATTGAAGCAGTCATTTCTGCAAAAGGATTCCCCACCAAGTATTGAGTGCATAACTGAACATAATTATTTAGAGGTTGACTTATTTTTTGTATTAAAAACACTTTTTTTTTTTTTTTTTTTTTTGGTCGGATGAAATATGCTATTTTTTGAGCTAGGAATTTTGGGTTTTCATGAGCTGTATGCCAAAATCATCAGTATTAAAACAATAAAAGACCTGAAATATTTCAGTTGGTGTGCAATGAATCTAAAATATATGAAAGTTTAATTTTTATCAGTACATTACAGAAAATAATGAACTTTATCACAATATGCTAATTTTTTGAGAAGGACTAGTGTGTGTGTGTGTGTGTGTGTGTGTCTCGAAGAAGGAGAGGCGAGAGGCGTGTCAGAAGGCAGAGAGAGAAGAGGAAAGGCATGAGTCTAGGACTGAGAGTAGGGGCTTTGAATGTTGGAACTATGGCAGGAAAAGGTAGAGAGCTGGCTGACATGATTCAGAGGAGGAAGGTGGACATACTGTGTGTTCAGGAGACCAGGTGGAAAGGTAGCAGGGCTAGAAGCTTAGGAGCAGGGTTTAAGCTGTTCTATCACGGTGTGGATGGGAAGAGAAATGGAGTCGGAGTCATCTTGAAGGAGGGGTTTGTCAGGAATGTTCTAGAAGAGAAAGAGTGTCAGACAGAGTGATGAGTCTCAAGTTCGAAATTGAAGGCGTGATGTTCAATGTTGTTAGTGCTTATGCCCCACAGGCAGGATGTGAGCTAGAAGAGAAGAAGAGATTCTGGAGTGAGTTAGATGAAGTGATGCAGAGTAACCCCAGAGGTGAAAGAGTGGTCATTGGTGCAGACCTCAATGGACATGTTGGTGCAGGCAACAGAGGGGACGAGGAAGTGATGAGAAGGTTTGGTATCCAGGACAGGAACACAGAAAGACAGATGCTGGTAGATTTTGCAAAAAGGATGTAAATGGCTGTGGTAAATACTTTCTTCCAGAAGAGACAGGAGCATAGGGTGACTTATAAAAGTGGAGGTAGGAGCACACAGGTAGACTACATCTTGTGCAGGCGATGTAATTTGAAGGAAGTCAGTGACTGCAAAGTAGTAGTGGGTGAGAGTGTTGCCAAACAGCATAGGATGGTGGTGTGCAGGATGACGCTGATGGTGAGGAAGGTGAAGAAGGCAAAGGCAGAACAGAAGACAAAGTGGTGGAAGCTGAAAAAGGAAGAGTGTCGTGTTGTCTTCAAGGAGGAGTTGAAACAGGCTTTGGGTGGCCAGGAAGTGCTTCCAGATGACTGGACAACTACAGCAAATGTGATCAGGGAGACAGGTAAGAGAGTACTTGGTGTGTCATCTGGAAGGAGAGTAGATAAGGAGACTTGGTGGTGGAATGAGGAAATGTAGGAGTGTGTACAAAGGAAGAGGTTAGCTAAGAAGAAGTGTGATGGTGCCCATTTTTAAGAACAAGGGAGACGTGCAGAGTTGTGGCAACTACAGAGGGATAAAGTTGATGAGCCATACGATGAAGTTATGGGAAAGAATAGTGGAAGCTAGACTAAGGGCAGAGGTCAGCATTTGTGAACAACAGTTTGGTTTCATGCCAAGAACGAGCACCACAGATGCAGTGTTTGCCTTGAGGATGTTAATAGAGAAGTACAGAGAAGGTCAGAAGGAGCTGCATTGTGCCTTTGTGGATCTGGAGAAAGCATATGACAGGGTGCCGAGAGAGGAACTGTGGTATTGTATGAGGAAGTCTGGAGTGGCAGAGAAGTATGTTAGAGTGGTGCAGGACATGTATAAGAGATGTAAGACAGTGGTGAGGTGTACTGTCGGTGTGACAGAAGAGTTCAAGGTGGAGGTGGGTCTGCATCAAGGGTCAGCTCTGAGCCCCTTCTTGTTTGCTATGGTGATGGACAGGCTGACAGACGAGGTTAGACAAGATTCCCCATGGACTATGATGTTTGCAGATGACATTGTGATCTGTAGTGAGAGCAGAGAACAAGTGGTGGAAAATCTAGAGAGGTGGAGGTATGCCCTGGAAAGGAGGGGAATGAAGGTTAGCCTCAGTAAAACAGAATACATGTGTGTGAATGCCAAGGACCCAAGCGGAACGGTGAGGTTACAGGGAGAAGAGATAAGGAAGGTGGAGGATTTTAAGTACTTAAGCTCAACAATCCTGTAGATAAGTTGGGAGTGTGGAAAAGAGGTGAAGAAGCGTGTGCAGGCAGGTTGGAATGGTTGGAGAAAAGTGTCCGGAGTGATGTGTGATAGGAGGGTATCGGCAAGAATGAAAGGAAAAGTGTACAAGATGGTGTTTAGGCCAGCGATGTTGTATGGGTTAGAAACAGTGGCCCTGGGGAAAAGAAAGGAGGCTGAGCTGGAGGTAGCAGAGATGAAAATGTTGAGGTTCTCTTTGGGAGTCATGATGGATAGGATCAGGAATGAGCACATCAGAGGGACAGCACATGTAAGAGGTTTTGGGATAGTGAGTATATTGGTAGTAGGATGCTGAGGTTGGAACTACCAGGCAGAAGGCGTAGAGGAAGACCAAAGAGACGATTGATGGATGTAGTGAAGCAGGACATGAAGGTAGCTGGTATAAGAGAAGAAGATGCAAAGGATAGGGTGAGATGGAGGCAGATGATTTGTTGTGGCGACCCCTGAAGGGGTCTTTCACCTTTTTCACCTCTGGGGGTACTCTGCATCACTTTGTCTAACTCACTGCAGAATCTCTCCTCTTCTCGCTCACATCCTGCCTGTGGGGCATAAGCACTAACAACACTGAACATCACACGCCTTCAATTTCTAACTTGAGACTCATCACTCTGTCTGACACTCTTTTCACTTCTAGAACATTCCTGACCAACCCCTCCTTCAAGATGACTCCTACTCCATTTCTCTTCCCATCCACACCATGAAAAAAAACAACATCTTAAACCCTGTTCATAAGCTTCTAGCCTTATAGGTCATACGCGCCCCCCCGAAGAAGCACTGGCCTTTGTGTGAGCTCACCATTAGCCGTTCCTCACTAGCATTTGCAGCATGCACATTCTCAAAATTCTCCTCCTTCTCTGTTACACACCACCTCATCCCTGCCCCTGTGACATCTTCGCACCCATGTAACATGTTTGTCGCGGTCGATGATTGGAAAGGTTAGTTGACTCACTGTTTATTCTTGTTTTATTATTGTTAATGTACATGTTATTATGAAATATTTATTGTTTTTTACATGTTTATCTTTAACATCTTTTCCTTTCGACTTTCCCCCTTTTTTCAGGGGTCGCCATAGTGAATCATCTGATTTGCATGTTTGATTTGGCATAGGTTTTTACGTCGGATGCCCTTTAAGACACAACCCTTTAGCAAGGGGTGGAAACACGCTGATGGCTGTGCAGCTACTCTTTGCGAAAGTCAGCAATGGTTGGGTTAAATATACGGGTTTGGGAAGGGGTTGGACGGATTAATTGGTTTTCTATGATTTCCTATGGGAACTTTTGTTTTATCCAACAAACATTTTGGCTTACGCACTTGCCCTAGGAACGTATTCATTTCGGAAGTCAAGGTTCAACTGTAAACATTATTTCTTCTTCTTCTTTTACTTTCGGCTGCTCCCTTCAGGGGTCGCCACAGCAAATCATCCACCTCCACCGCACCCTGTCCTCTGCATCTTCTTTTCTGACTCCAACGACCTTCATGTCTTCCTTCACCACATCCATAAATCTCTTCTTCGGTCTTCCTCGAGGCCTTCTGCCTGGTAGTTCCAACCTCAGCATCCTACTGCCAATATACTCACTATCCCTCCTCTGTACATGTCCAAACCATCTCAATCTAGCCTCTCTGGCTTTGTCTCCAAAACATCTTACGTGGGCTGTCCCTCTGATATACTCATTTCTGATCCTATCCATCCTCGTTACTCCCAAAGAGAACCTCAACATTTTCATCTCCGCTACCTCCAGCTCTGCCTCCTGCCTTTTCCTCAGCGCCACTGTTTCTAAGCCATACAACATCGCTGGCCTCACCACCGTCTTGTACACTTTTCCCTTCATTCTTGCTGACACTCTCCTATCGCACATCACACCGGACACTTTTCTCCAACCATTCCAGCCTGCCTGCACACGTTTCTTCACCTCTTGCAAATGTAAACATTATTTGTGGACTTAATTTTTTAAATTTACAGTATACACTGACTCTGTACTTGAGTTTCATTCGACAAGAGCTGTGATTGGTGGAAATTCACTAAGTGGGCAGGGAAAGAGCCAGAACTTGTCTGCTAACTCCACCCACATCAGACAGCACATCTATCGTCACCCTTAATACTACCCACAGCACAGAGAACCATTATTATAAAATAGAATTAATAACACCACCGCAAAAGGAATCAAAAGATTTAATTGCACACAAATATCAACAAAAACAACAATGACAACAATAAAAAAAATTCCAACAGAATAAAATGTCAAATGACATATGGGTTATTTTACATATTTTTCCATAAATTTTTTGTGGAATTCGGAGCGCAGTGTGTCGTTGATAAAACGTTTCTCCTTTCGGGAGTCATCCACACCTTTAGCACAGTTTTTAAAGACCACATCATCGTCCCACCTGTAACACACACACACACCCAACACTTCAGACAAGGAACCTCGGTTTTCCTCACAAAACAAAGAACATTGTGTGTGTGTGTGTGTGTGTGTGTGTGTGTGTGGGTGTGTATTCATACCTGCGTTTTACACTGAAGGTGTTCTGAGTTTGGGTTTGTTGCCCTGCAAGGTTGAGTAACGGATTCCCACTCAAAATGTTCTCCATCCGAATTCTCTCCTCCTCTGCCTTCTGCTCGCGCTCCTAACACACACACACACACACACACTCGTATTAACAAAAACCTGTGGTATGTGTGCATGCACATTTGTGTGTGTTCTCACCTTCCTCTCCTGCTCCTCTGCTCTCTCCTTCTTGATTTTCTCAAGTTCTGCCAACAGGGCGGCGGTGTCATCATCACTGTCAGAGGCAGAGTCCGATTCCTCATCATCCTACACACACACACACACACACACACACACACACCATTCATAACCTTTGAGCTGTTCGATACTAGTGGTACCTCGGTAGTCAAACGCTTTAGAGGTCGAACAAATCGGAATTAGACCAAAAACAAATATTCAGTTTTTTTTTTTTTTTTGTCCCAGACGTTGAATGCTAAATAAGCGCGAGAAAAAACGAGACCGAGAGGGAGGGGAAATGAGCGCTGTTCCAGGGAATTTCAGAAGTTGTTGATACTATGTATCGCTGTGAACACCTTTCACGATGAGGTCATGAGCCACTTCTGTCAGGTTTTGAAAAGAAGGCAGAAACAAGCCAAGTTAGAAATGTTTTTCAAGGAAAGAAAGGGACATCCTGAAGAAGAGTCATCCATGCCAAAGCAAGTAGAAAGAAAGAAAGAAAAAAAAAACCTGAAGCCGTTATGGAAGGGGATCCACCTCTTAGATCCTCTCTCCCTCTTTAACATTTATGCATGCCAACTGCTCACCATACTTATCTGTATTGTTATTATGCTTTAACTGTACTATGGTTTTTATTTTCGTGTGTTATGGTCTCTTTTGGGAGAGACTTAAGTTTTGGCAGCGCTCTCTCTATGTATGCAGCGCTGGGGAGGGGCGTGGCTGTCACACACAGGTGGAGTGCTAAGCACAAACACCTGATTCCCCTTAGCAATCACCAGACTATAATTTTTCACTTAATTTGAGGACCTATGGTTTGAGCTGCGGTACCGTTAAATTCAGTTCAAAAGACGACAAAACGGATTAAGATCATTTACATTATTTGTAATGGGAAAAGCAAATTCGGAATTCGACCAGCCATCGGCAATGAATTATGGTTGAGTACTGAGGCACCACTGTATACTCTGAATTACACTAAACTGTGTGATGGTGTGTGTGTCTCATTCATCTGTCTGTCGAGTGTGTAATACATCAGTAAGAGGGTCGTCTGCATCGAGGTTAGCAGCGGGAATCTGATCGAGGCGAGGACGCTTAGACGAGGAAGATGATGAAGAGGTGTGTTCTGTAATAGAGAAAAAGAACTGCTATCAAACACACACACACACACACACACACACACACACAGTCCAAGATCAAACACTGGTGTGCACACTCACCTCTCACTCCTCTCTCTCTGTTCTTGATGGCTACTCTCTCTCTCTCCTCCAGCTCTCGCCGGAAATCACGAGCACGCACTTCCTCAGGGGCATCTTGGGTGGGCTGCCTGAAAACACACACAGAGAGAGAGATTTCCTTTTGGCTTTTTCCCTTTATCAGGGGTCGCTACAGCGAATGATTTGGCATGGGTTTTTACGTCGGATGCCCTTCCTGACACAATTCTTTAGCAAAGGGCAGAAACACGCTGACGGCTTTGCAGCTCCTCTTTACGAAAGTCAGCAACGGTTCTTTTACATCAACCTCTCACCATAGACAGTGAGAGACATGGCCCGCCTTTGATAACCCAGTTCGCTGCACTGGGGCAGCCTGAGAACACACACAAAATACTGTTATTTGATCTTAGTGTGTGCAAATGTGTGAAAATATCTATTTGACAGTGGAATGGATGTGTACAAGACGGTGTTGAGGCCAGCGATGTTGTATGGTTTAGAAACAGTGGCCCTGGGGAAAAGACAGGAGGCAAAGTTGGAGGTAGCAGAGATGAAAATGTTGAGGTTCTCTTTGGGAGTAACGAGGATGGATAGGATCAGGAATGAGCACATCAGAGGGACAGCACATGTAAGACGTTTTGGAGACAAAGTCAGAGAGGCTAGATTGAGATGGTTTGGACATGTACAGAGGAGGGATAGTGAGTATATTGGTAATAGGATGCTGAGGCTGGAACTACCAGGCAAAAGGCCTAGAGGAAGACCAAAGAGAAGATTTATGGATGTGGTGAAGGAGGACACGAAGGTCGTTGGTGTAAGAGAAGAAGATGCAAAGGATCGGGTGAGATGGAGGCAGATGATTCGCTGTGGCGACCCCTGAAGGGAAAAGCCGAAAGGAAAAGAAGAAGAAGTGGAATGGATGTTTACCTGCATTTGTTCTTTGTCTATGCACTTGTATTTGATCTTGGGGTGTGTACGTGTACATCCGAATATGGTGTTTGTAGTTGTCCTGGTTGTATAGGACTTGTGTTTATGTTTGTTTGAATATGGTGCTTGTGTGTACCTGTATTTGATCTTGGTGTGTCCTGGCAGGTCTCTGCTGGAGTACTGTTTCGAGAGTGCACTGAGGTCGCCCTCTCCTTTGCCACGCCCACCGCGAGCAGGTTCGAATGTTGGACGTGCTGCTGTCGTCATCCTGAGTTAAGACGCAGAAATGAATCAGAAATATGTCGAGTCGCTGCTGTTGAGTGCAATTTTATACAGAACAACTTTCACTGGATGGAATCCTCTCGGAATATTCGTTTATTACGCATTTCCGGAGTTTCCCGGTATGGAGTGCCATGTCAATCAAACAGAACACGTTCATGTACATCTGAAAGTCCACTGCCTGAGAACACTGTCGCACAGACGAATGGGTAACACGCAGCAGGACAAGGCACAGAACGCGAAAGCGAGTCATGTGACGAGGGATTCTTCGAACGTCACATTGTAATTTTCGGACTCACGCTCGACAATCCAAGAGTCACGGAACTGCAGGCAACAGTTCCTGTTGCGTTTCGTGGCAGAATTGACTGTAAAGTTGTTAATACAACGACGAATACTCAACTGGATTATAATTTCAAAATAGCAGAACATTTACCTGTGTATTAAAATTCAATAAAATAAAAATACATAATTTCAAATGATCGCTCGTGCCCGGCACTTTAAATGGACGTTCACACCGAAGCTAACGCCTCAGCCTCACACTGCGCGACTTCTGTTCATGCTGAAAACAAGTCGCACGGATAAAGCCGTTCCGGCGCCGGTAACGCGGTATAAATCCCACGGGCTCATATTCAACATATCTCGACAACACTCGTTCATAAAATTTAAAAATACACAAATAACTGCGAGCTCACCTATGGCCTTTCCTTCAAGAAAGCGATATCCCAGCAGCCAGTTCGGGAACAACAGTCGGTCGTATGGAAGCCTATCAAGGACAAACTGACCACGACAAGCGTTGCGATAATTCTGAAATCGGAATCTATGTTTGGAGAAGTTGCAGCGCCCCCCAGTGAAACATCCAGGATCTGGCATGGCCGCTTCATGTTGTTTCAAAAGAAATACAGGGGCAGAAAAAAAAATTTCAGTGTGTTAAAACATCGATGAGAAATGTAAATAATCGAAGAGGAGAATGGAAAGATTAGCATTGAAGCAGATATTAATTAGATTTAGTGCCTTTACCGGGTGACATCTTGCCTTTTCCTCACCATTACAAGATAAAATTTTTACAATTTTCAGCAATTGCAGATATTTGACCAAATATTTTTCGGGATAAGTATCAAAGAATTTTATTTATTTGTGTGGTGCTTTATTTGATTATTGTATTTATGAGAACAAACATGATGGTAAATTTCTGGAAACAGTTTTAATTCTCCATGTAAAAGGAAGAAACGGACTTGTGTCAAGTTCGCCGGGAACCGAAGTGGGCAGAACCACCCACCAAGCTCCATTCGATAAAACAAACAATCAAAAATCAGTCAAGAAATAAAGAACTTTATGTGATTTTGAAAAAATTTGCATAAAATACCGACTTTCAAAATTGTAAATTTGTAAAAGGCCACACATAGCCCTGCCAGGAAAAAAACAAAAAAAAAACAAACAAAATCCATTTCAAAATTTGGGGATGGACAGACACCGTAAGCTTATCAGGCCAAAGTCCAAATCAACCAAAAACAAGATATAACTTTACTGTGAGTGGTTGAAGGGTGCCTGCCACATCAATGTAGTAACTCTAGCCGCTTCATAGCGACAAGGTCCTGAGTTCCAGATGTTCCTGTGTTGAGTTTGCATGTTTTACCCACGCACGTATCAGTTTCCTTCCACAGTCCACTGACATGCACATTCGGCTAGATGACTGTTCCAAACTGTTCTTAGGTATTGGTGTCAGGATGGTCAGGAAAGCTGTTCACGGTGTAACCCACCTTCAGTGTTGGCTGAAATAGCACCGGCCCCTCTGTGCCCCTAACAAATAGGGCAGATGAATGAGTGCGAGGGATATTGCAGTTGCATAACGACTCTGAATGGAAGAGGTAATGTGATAAGTTCAGATTTACCCTGTTGCAGAGTGATGGTTATATCAGGGTAAGACGAGCGATGGATGGAGTGATGTATTCCTCATGCCTGGAAACTACAAGCCTCTGTGTGCTGTGTTATCTGGGGCTGCTTCTGTCGGTCAATTCAGGCTCAGAAACATTAATGTGTTAATATAATGAAGTCAGCCGACGACCCGAATGCACTGAATAATCAGGTTTTCACATCAGTGGACTTTCTCTTCCCTGGTGGTACGATATACATCATGAAAGTGTGGTCCAGAGAACATAAGGAAACAATTTCACACAAATATTGGCACCACAGAGTCCTGACCGTAACCCTATTGAGCATGTCTGATTTTGGAGATGTTCTACCTTGATTCCACGGTCATGATAAACACCAGCAAAAATTCATACAAATCTAAAATGAAATAATGTGTTCTGCTGCAGATATTTATCAAAACACAACCACATGCTGTAATCAAAAATAAGCAGGTGGGGGAAATGCTGAATTGTGTGGTACATCAAAAAAAGGAAGATGTTCAGTAATTCACAAATTAAACAAAAGTTAATCACCATTTAGTTCAATCTAGTGTAGCATTCTCTCTCTCTCTCTCTCTCTCTCTCTCTCACACACAATTTAAAAGATTTAGAAGTTCCTGAAATGTCCACACTCTGGAGGATAAAATAAAAAATATAAAAGTGTCACAGTACAAAGAGTTTTAATGGAGAGAGAGAGAGAGAGAATTCACGAGAGAGCTTAACAGTGCGAGAGCATGACAAAGATTCCTATAATGTGGATAATGCTCTTTCACACAGAATAAAACCCTCATCATTGCTGTGATTAAAAGCCCACTGTATGCAGGCAGACAGACAGCTGTCCAGTTTCTCTCTGCACACAGGCAATGTGTGTGAATCTGGCAGGATCTGTGAACCTGGCAGCCCTGTTTGTCCATCCCACAACCCCTCAGATCAGTCACATGATCAGGGCAGGGCCGCATATGAAAAAATCCTCAGGAGAGAGACAGAAGGACCAGGGAATGTGTGTGTGTGTGTGTGTGTGTGTGTGTGAGAGAGAGAGAGGCAGTGTTGTTTTTTTGGGGGGGGGGGGGCAGGCAGGTTGTGAGTGGAACAGCCCCAGTTTCCTCACAGTGGTGACATGGGGGTATGTGTGGGTGAAAAGTTGTTGTCATGGTAATAAAAGGGAGCTGCTGGTGCGGTCGAGCTTCTTTCCTTTTGAGAGAGCAGCAACCTGTTTCATCAACTCTCTGTTCTTCGCCTGCAGACAGACAGATAGAGAGACAGGAAACAAACATGCATTTAACAAAGATAAATGAGGAGAGGAGAAAGGGAACAGAAAGAAGGAAAAGCTGTGAATGCTGAATATGGTGTGTCGGTGTTACCTGTTGTTGCTCCATGGCCTCTTTGTGGGCTTTTTCCATGTTGTTCATCTTCACCCGCATATTTGACTCTTGATACTGAAAATCAGCCTTCAGTTCTGTCAGCTATACACACACAAACCCAAATCTATCCAGCTTGTGCCACGCTCACAATGTGTTTATTTATTTACAGAAACATCAATGTCATGATATTTACTGGTATTGCAGTGTGAAAAGTGGTTCATACCACCAAACTAACAGAAAGCAAATCTTCTTGAAATAGAGTATATAACAATTTTAATTTGCTATAGGTTAGATTTTGTTGAAGGGGGAAAAAGGCTTTCAAAATAAATAAGTATTCGTCACCTAATTCCTACCCAAGAGCCACCCACCGGCACTGTAATGCATACAGATTTACAGATCTGTCCGTCTTCCTTTCGGCTTTTTCCCTTTTACTCGGGAGTCGCCACAGCAAATCATGTGATTGGCACGTTTGATTTGGCAGAGGTTTTTACGTCGGATGCCCTTCCTGTCACAACCCTTTTTTAGCAAGGGACAGAAACACGCTGACGACTTTACAGCTCCCCTTTACGAAAGTCAGCAATGGTTCTTTTACATCAACCTCTCACCATAGACAGTGAGAGACATGGCCCGCCTTAGATAACCCAGTTAGCTGCACTGGGGGATATACAGATTTACAGATCAATAAAGAAAAATAAGTCATGAAAAATCTATGGTTTCATAAACACATTGCTCCGCTCGCAGGAACCAAAGGACATCCCCATCATTTCATCCAACTGTCAATCTATCATGTATACCTTTCTGTCCTTCTCCAGGATAGTCTGGTCTCTTTGCTGCAGCAATCTCTTTAGTGACATCACTTCCTCTTTCAGCTGACTGATCAGGATGAAGTTGTCTGTCCCACCTGAGTCCATTGACTGAGCTATAGAGCTACTGTAGAGCGAGAGAGAGAAAGGAGTGTGTGAGAGCAATAGAAAAAGCACAGCAAACACTCGCACACGCATGCATGCACGCATGCATACACACACACACACACACACACACACACACACACACACACACACACCTGTCTCCATTGGATGGTTTTAGCTCCAACTTGGGTTTCTTCTTTGGTGTTTCTTTCTGAATGGAGGTTGATTTATGGCTACAGGGAACAATAACACACTGTTACAATGACAACCTCCTGCCCTGTGTCCAAGATAACACCACTGGCTACAACCCTAACATTACATTCAAACCAAGTGTGTACATGTAACAGTGAAGTAACCAGAATAATTTCCTGTTGATGTAAATTATCATCTCTCGGCATCATGACTATGGTTAGGAATACAAGTCTGAAGTTCCATTACCATTACAGTAACAAGCTCTGGAGCATCCAACAGTGCTCCATGTTAAAGAATATTGGAAAAAGAGCCTTGGGTGGAATGAGGGGTGGAGCCGCGTGGATGTGCAGAGGAAAATTTACCTCTGTTCCCACAGTCGCTGCTCCTGCTCTGGGCTCAGACTGCTATTTAGCCTACACACACACACACACACACAAGACTTAAGATGTAAGAAGGTAAACTAAATCCATGACATAAAACAAAATATATAATTGTGTGGGGTGGGTGGAGCTGTGGCAGTAAATGTGTGTGTGTGTGTGTGTGTGTGTGTGTGGGGCAGTGATCGTGTTTGTGTGATTGTATGTCTATGTGTGTATGTATGGGAGTCACTGATGGTGTGTGTGTACTTGTGGGTGGAGCTTTAGCACTGATGAAGTGTGTGTGTGTGTGTGTGTGTGTATGTATTTGTGGGTGGAGCTGTGGCACTGATGAAGTGTGTGTGTGTACTTGTTGGTGGAACTGTGGCACTGATGGAGTGTGTTTGTCTGGGTGGGTGTACTTTTGGGTGGAGCTGTGGGGGTGATTGTGTGTAGGTGGAGCTATGGCAGTGATTGTGTGTGGGTGTTTACTTGTAGGTGGAATGAATGAATGAATGAGATTTTATGGAACGTTCAACACTAAGTGTTATATTATGCCGAAAACGGTAAATAGCAGCCTCAAATACAGTGGGCGCCCTACTTGGGAAACCCCAAACATTTTGCCAAGTTTTCGTCCCCGGGATACGAAAACAACCTCCTCTTACGAAAAGCGCCAAATGCGCCATTCAAACGCGCCAATCAAAATTTCACAAGATGCGTGAGTTGCTCTCTCATTGGCTGTCTCCCAACATCCCGCCCCGCTGGCCTCCCATTGGCTATAAGGGATGATGCAGCTGAATGTGGTCCATACTTCCAGTCCGTCATACGCGTGAAGGAGAGTTGACTGTTGGCTTGTTTTGAGATTGATCATGCAGCGTTAAATTTCATTATTGCCGAAACCCCTCTACAATCGGGACGATATTGAACCAGAAGGAGACCTTAAAGCGGAAATACAGTGACAGAGGCGATTATTTCGGCACGATATTAAAACAGAGTGCTCCATGGGAGAAGACCTCCGATCTTGCAAGGAAGCAAGTTAATATTGAATGGGGACCTCTGATTTTTCAAACAGGTACTGTAATTCTGCTTTAAATAGAATTGTTCTGTCAGCTGCATGTTGCATGTGGACCTGGCCTGAGTTTTGTGTGTGTGTGTGTGTGTGTGTGTGTGAGTGTGTGAGAGAGAGATAGAGTCAAAGATGAAAGAAGGCTTAACTCTTTAGTTTCGTTTTTTAAGTTGTTTAATTCAGTAAATGTTTCATAAATGTGGCGCATGTGAGCAAAACGCGGTTCATTTGGACCTCCGAGCCCTTAAGGAATCAAGTTAAAGTTGAGTTTGGACCTCCGATCTGTCAAGCAGGGAATACGCTTTGAATTCCACGTCTTAAAATGCTCAGGCATACTGCTTGTAGGCGTGGCCCACAGCGCCACAATAAACATTTAATGCGTACTGTATTGTGTGTGTGTTAATAAAAAAGTTGAATAAATGGTTTAATTAATAAATGTGAATAAAATGGTTTAATATGTGAATAAAATGTTTAAATGGTTTAATAAATAATTTTCTTTTCATTTGAACACATTTCATACAAAACTGGTGTACTTTTATCCTTTTTAAAGGGTTTATGGGGTAGCCTTGGACCGAATCACGCGTTTTACATGTAAAATGTGCCTCTACTTACGAAACTCCCGTGATACGAAAAAGGCTCTGGAACTGATGAATTTCATAAGTAGGGGGCCAACTGTATATTAAATAAATATGGAGCTCAGCTCTTTATAAATAAGCATTTATAAAAGGCATAAGATGACTAGAGTTTATGATGCAGTAATCCCCTGCCTCTTTGCGTTCCCTACTTCGTGTCCCTGCAATATCGCGGATTCTCCATCGGGAAATTAAAAAAAATTAAAGATTACAGTATTCAAAATTCACACGTACTATATTCAACTACGCTACCCAACATGTTCTGTTCTCCTGCTTGACTTGAGTGTTCTCTGATTGGCTGTGAATCCAGCAAGCTGATTGGTCGAGATTATATTTCACAGCATCCAACACATGGGGCTTCCTGTCTTTGTGTTTGAGCTGCACTGTTAGTTCATCTATGCTACGTATCAGCAGTTTTCTAACCAAGCATCCAAGTTTTTCTCTCTTTGTGCTCCTAAGTACTGTTGTATGTGCTAAGGTCTTGAAAACGCCCAGGACGTGTTATGGTCTGTGCTAGTTGGCGGCGTTTATCTCTCTCCCCCTCTCTGTATGCGCTGGTGATGGGCGTGGCCGTTACTCGCAGGTGAAATCCAGAGAGCGCACCTGAATTCACTCAGCCATCAGCGCGCTAGAGAAGCTCCATGCTTGACGCCGTTTTCCCCCCTCACCACTACGGAGAACACGATTTTACCCGCACCCCAGTGCTCCCCTGAGCTTAATAAAAGTCTTTGTTTCATCGTACTTGGTTTCCTGCACCTTTGGGTCTGACTGATATGCTCCTGACGTTACAGGAAGATCATCTAGTCAACCGAAAACGAAAAGGAAAATGATGACAGTTGGTGAAAAAGTTAAGCTTCTAGATTTATTAAAAGATGGGTGAAGGTTTGCGTCTGTGGCTCGCCATTACATCATTAATGAGTCGACTGTGCGCCACATTAAGAAGGAGGAACAGAAAATACGCATAGCAGTCATAAAAATAATGTGAGTTTGGACACTAACATGATACGTACTACTGTAAAACAAAGGCTCTGGAGGCGCTGACGAGCCCCAATCAAGAACTAGTGCCAGTGATTCTCCTCCTTGACGTGGCTGTGGATTTGTTACACAGTATTTATATATATATATATATATATTTGTCATTATAACGTGTATAATTTATTTATATATTATTACGCGTTGCCTGAATGACATTAACATGCATAGAACACTTTAAAATTAACTTCTATATAAATTTTATATAATATATAGGTGGGTGTGTTCGTGGGGCAGTGCTGGTCTAGTGGTATAGGGCGCTGGATCACTGATCCAAAGGTTGGGGGTTCGAGTCCCACTCTCCACAAGGTTGTCACTGTCCCCCCCCCCGTGCAGCTAACTGGGTTATCAAAGGCGGGCCATGTCTGTCACTGTCTGTGGTGAGAGGCATGTAAAAGAACCATTGCTGACTTTCGTAAAGAGTGGGCAGCAAAGTCGTCAGCGTGTTTCTGTCCCTTGCTAAAAGGGTTGTGACAGGAAGAGCATCCGACGTAAAAACCTCTGCCAAATCAAACGTGCGAATCAGATGATTCGCTGTGGTGACTCCCGAGTAAAAGGGAAAAGGGAAAGGAAGACAGACATATAGGTGGGTGTGTTCCCTTAAGTGGCAGAAGTCATTTTGCGGTTTTTCGAATATCGTGGAGGGCTGGACCCCATTAACCATGAAATAAGGGGGATTACTGTACACATGAATTTCTTTTTAAAAGTGTAAAATAATAGAAGCATTAAATTTCATAAACAGTTCCTCAGTGAAGTAACACTAAAATATTTATTTCTGACTCAAAGTCTGTACAATCAAATAAAATATGCTTAACTGAGAGGGGTGTTAAACATGTCACAAATTGGTACAGTAGTCCCTTGATTGCATTTGCAGTTTGAGTATTCACTGACTGAGCAGCTCACACGTGATTCAAATTCAGCCAATGACTGTCCTCCTTCCTGCTGATTGGTTGCGGTAATGTAACGCCCATTTTTCCTCATTCGCGCACAAGTTGGCAATGAGCCTTTTTTTAGTGTGTTTTAATTACCAGTTAAGTTCTATGATGTCACTCAAACGCCTGCTGGAGCACTAGAAAAAGGTAATGAGGCTGGATGTCTCTTCTGAAGAAATAAGACTTTCTCCAGAAGAAACAACAGTTTCCTCTGAAGTCACGTCTTCCTTTCGGCTTTTTTCCCTTTTACTCGGGAGTCGCCACAGCGAATCATCTGATTCACACGTTTGATTTGGCAGAGGTTTTTACGTCGGATGCCCTTCCTGTCACAACCCTTTTTAGCAAGGGGCAGAAACACGCTGACGACTTTGCAGCTCCTCTTTACGAAAGTCAGCAATGGTTCTTTTACATCAACCTCTCACCATAGACAGTGACAGACATGGCCCGCCTTTGATAACCCAGTTAGCTGCACTGGGGGGGCCAGTGACAACCTTGTGGAGAGTGGGACTTGAACCCTCAACCTTTGGATCAGCGATCCAGCGCCCTATACCACTAGACCACCACAAGTAATCCTCTTCAAATTAATTAACGTAATCCTTTGAACTGTCGTAAAACACTCCACTATTAAAGTCTTTTTAAAATTATTATTCCAGGACAGTACCGAAGGTAATTTTTAAAATGTTTGTGTTATATTTTATTTACTGTGGTGGAGCATGTTTCTCGTCGTTTTGTTTATCCAATTTATTACATTTCTTGTTCTTTTATGTCCTTTTTGTTGTGGTATGTGTTTTGGGTGACTTTGATTTTGGCGCTGTCTCTCACCAACTGTTTACTTCCTGAGGGGCGTGGCTGAGCTGCTCACACACACCTGAATTCACTCTTCTCATTTGCTCCCAATAAACAAAAGCATGCTCAGCTCTGCGCCAGAGGATTAACTCACATCAACATCACCGCTTCTTTTGTTTGTAACGACGCTTACTCTCTAACTCTGTTTTGTACTTCGGCTCCGGTTGGGGTGGCGGTGATGGCGGGCGCGCGCACACTTGTGGGTGGCGGTGATGGCGGGCGCGCGCACACTTGTGGGTGGCGGTGATGGCGGGCGCGCGCACACTTGTGGGTGGCGGTGATGGCGCGTGTGTGTGTGTGTGTATACTTGTGGGTGGAGCCGTGGCGGTGATGGTGGGTGTGTGTATGTATACACTTGTGGGTGGAGCTGTGGCACTGATGAAGTGTGTGTGTACTTGTGGGTGGAGCCGTGGCACTGATGAAGTGTGTGTGTACTTGTGGGTGGAGCCGTGGCGGTGATGGTGGGTGTGTGTATGTATACACTTGTGGGTGGAGCTGTGGCACTGATGAAGTGTGTGTGTACTTGTGGGTGGAGCTGTGGCACTGATGAAGTGTGTGTGTACTTGTGGGTGGAGCTGTGGCACTGATGAAGTGTGTGTGTACTTGTGGGTGGAGCTGTGGCACTGATGAAGTGTGTGTGTGTACTTGAGGGTGGAGCTGTGGCACTGATGAAGTGTGTGTGTGTACTTGAGGGTGGAGCTGTGGCACTGATGAAGTGTGTGTGTTCTTGAGGGTGGAGCTGTGGCACTGATGAAGTGTGTGTGTACTTGAGGGTGGAGCTGTGGCACTGATGAAGTGTGTGTATGTACTTGAGGGTGGAGCCATGGCACTGATGAAGTGTGTGTGTGTACTTGAGGGCGGAGCCGTGGCACTGATGAAGTGTGTGTGTACTTGAGGGTGGAGCTGTGGCACTGATGAAGTGTGTGTGTACTTGAGGGTGGAGCTGTGGCACTGATGAAGTGTGTGTGTGTACTTGAGGGTGGAGCTGTGGCACTGATGAAGTGTGTGTGTACTTGAGGGTGGAGCTGTGGCACTGATGTAGGGTGTGTGTGTGTGTGAGGGTGGAGCTGTGGCACTGATGAAGTGTGTGTGTGTAGTTGTGGCTGGAGTTGTGGCACTGATGAGTGTGTGCATGTACTTGTGGGTGGAGCTGTGGCACTGATGAAGTGTGTGTGTGTGTGTGTGTACTTGAGGGTGGAGCTGTGGCACTGATGAAGTGTGTGTGTGTACTTGAGGGTGGAGCTGTGGCACTGATGAAGTGTGTGTGTGTGTACTTGAGGGTGGAGCTGTGGCACTGATGAAGTGTGTGTGTGTACTTGAGGGTGGAGCTGTGGCACTGATGAAGTGTGTGTGTGTACTTGAGGGTGGAGCTGTGGCACTGATGAAGTGTGTGTGTGTGTGTACTTGAGGGTGGAGCTGTGGCACTGATGAAGTGTGTGTGTGTGTACTTGAGGGTGGTGCTGTGGCACTGATGAAGTGTGTGTGTGTGTACTTGAGGGTGGAGCTGTGGCACTGATGAAGGGTGTGTGTGTACTTGAGGGTGGAGCTGTGGCACTGATGAAGTGTGTGTGTGTGTACTTGAGGGTGGAGCTGTGGCACTGATGAAGTGTGTGTGTGTGTACTTGAGGGTGGAGCTGTGGCACTGATGAAGTGTGTGTGTGTGTACTTGAGGGTGGAGCTGTGGCACTGATGAAGTGTGTGTGTGTGTACTTGAGGGTGGAGCTGTGGCACTGATGAAGTGTGTGTGTGTGTACTTGAGGGTGGAGCTGTGGCACTGATGAAGTGTGTGTGTGTACTTGAGGGTGGAGCTGTGGCACTGATGAAGTGTGTGTGTACTTGAGGGTGGAGCTGTGGCACTGATGAAGTGTGTGTGTGTGTGTACTTGAGGGTGGAGCTGTGGCACTGATGAAGTGTGTGTGTGTGTACTTGAGGGTGGAGCTGTGGCACTGATGAAGTGTGTGTGTGTGTGTACTTGAGGGTGGAGCTGTGGCACTGATGAAGTGTGTGTGTGTGTGTACTTGAGGGTGGAGCTGTGGCACTGATGAAGTGTGTGTGTGTGTACTTGAGGGTGGAGCTGTGGCACTGATGAAGTGTGTGTGTGTGTACTTGAGGGTGGAGCTGTGGCACTGATGAAGTGTGTGTGTGTGTACTTGAGGGTGGAGCTGTGGCACTGATGAAGTGTGTGTGTGTGTACTTGAGGGTGGAGCTGTGGCACCGATGAAGTGTGTGTGTGTGTACTTGAGGGTGGAGCTGTGGCACCGATGAAGTGTGTGTGTGTGTACTTGAGGGTGGAGCTGTGTCACCGATGAAGTGTGTGTGTACTTGAGGGTGGAGCTGTGGCACCGATGAAGTGAGTGTGTACTTGAGGGTGGAGCTGTGGCACCGATGAAGTGTGTGTGTGTGTGTGTGTACACTTGAGGGTGGAGCTGTGGCACTGATGAAGTGTGTGTGTGTGTGTACTTGAGGGTGGAGCTGTGGCACTGATGAAGTGTGTGTATGTACTTGAGGGTGGAGCCATGGCACTGATGAAGTGTGAGTGTGTACTTGAGGGCGGAGCCGTGGCACTGATGAAGTGTGTGTACTTGAGGGCGGAGCCGTGGCACTGATGAAGTGTGTGTATGTACTTGTGGGTGGAGCCGTGGCACTGATTGTGTGTGTGTGTGTGTGTGTGTGTAGTTGTGGCTGGAGTTGTGGCAGTGATTGTGTGCATGTACTTGTGGGTGGAGCTGTGGCGGTGATGGTGGCGATGTTCCTTGTCGCTGAGTGACGAGGAATTGGAGTGAGAGGAGCCGAGGCCTTTCCGCTGTTCCTTAGTTTTCTGTAGAACGCGGCGGTAGGAGAGTGTGCAGAGCCAACACAGCAGCTTCCCGTCCACCTACACACATTTACAATTTTCTGAAATTTTGTGAAGTCATTTCAAAGGTTTTTTTGAGCTCATTCAATGAATGAATGTATGTATGTGTGTGTGTGTGTGTGTGTGTGTGAGTGAAGGAGAGACCTTTCTCCGACCCTCCTCTTTTCTGTCGAAAGCACACTGCTGTTTACACTGTTCACAGGTCTGCGGTGGGCCGTATTTCTTCTCCGAGTTCGTGCATCGCTGACACTTTGTCCCAATGAAGGCAGCAATTATGTTACAGTACTGACACGGTTTCGGCTGAGAACAGAAAAAAAACACAAGCTAACAAAATTCCATTCAGTCTGTCACAGACTGTACTGACCCCCCCACACACACACACACACAGAAAACTTACTGTTCCAAACTGTTTGACATTCTGCGCACATTTCTTGCAAATGGTGTTCGTCTTGCTGTAATGAAATATCACACTGGGTTGTGAGGTGCAACCATTTGCAGCATGAACTCAAATATCGATCATAACTCGAACATATACACATCAGTAAGGTGTACAAGTCTAGTTGTATTTCAATAATGTAACATGTGACCCAACAACAGTGGAGTGAAAACTTCCAACACAGTCCAGATATTTGAACACACATGCACTGTTTATATCCAGCTGATACCCATCCCGCTGATCACCCAGCACTGTGTGATTACAGACATGGCCATGGTGGCCTTCAACATCAAGACACAAATCCGACATCACCAACCCGCACCTGTACAACACACCACACAGACAGTGCAATCATTCCGCCTATCTATCACATGCACCCCTGAAGTGACTCTGTTGTGGATGCAGCTACACAGATCATTAACATGCCAATGTGTCACACTGCTCTACGCTGTGAAGTGCAGTGTGTGTGTGTGTGTGTGTGTGTGTGCGCGTTACCTCTCCTGTTGGAACTCAGTTCTACAGTAGGTGCACTTCACGATGGGATGGGCAATCCGACACTCCTGTGTGTGCGTGCGCGCGCCCGCACACGCACATACATACATACATACATACATACATACACACACACACACACATACACACACACACACACACACACACACAGTGAGTATGTGCAATTTTAAATGCAAACAAGACACCCAGAGAGAGCACCGTCCACACCTGGCATTATCATATCCTGCGTACTGGCACTCGGAGTGTAAAATTATTATGATGACGTCTCTACTGAACTTGGTGATCAGATTTTACGTCGCTCACATTTATGAGCACCCCATCATCCAGGACACAATCTAATGTCAGCTCTGAATACGCTCACACATACAGAACAAATCGAATCCACACACCTTGCAGAGCTGTTGTCCCTGAGAGAGTTCCTCGAAGGGGTAGCGCTGGTTACACTTGGTGCAGGCGTACAAGGCCGAGCTCGCCATCACCGCCACACACACACACACACACACACACACACACCACCAGCTTAAAAAACCCCACACGGACACAAAACCCAACACACACACTTCACACCCTCACCCGCTATGAGTGACCCGGTTCAGTCCTCAAACACACACTAGCATTAGCATGTTAGCTCAGCTCACACTAAAATGGTTGAACCGAGATCCCCGCTCTCAGTCCACACACCAAAATCCTCAGCCACACTTTATAATAAATCCCTCCGGAGCCAATCTCACAATCACGCATAAAACATAAAACACGAATTTCCACTTCCGTCTTCAAGCTTTTATATTCCTTTCTCTGCTTTTTTGTGTGTATCTGAAGCCCTACACGAACCGGATGCGAACCGCCATCACAAAGGAAAGCCAGAACAGCCAATAGGCAGGGCACACAGACAGCAAAATAAGCCAATCACAAACGCGTATTTGAAGCGCGAGTGAAGTAATAAGGTGCGAACGTGTGGGCAAGGATGAGAGTTTTGAATCGTAATAACCAATCCTTGCGCTTGAACTGAATTCTCTTTAAAGGACACGCCCTCTCCGATGACAAGCCAGTTACACTCATCATCGCAGTTACGTAGCGATCACGTGTTGGGGAGTCGCTGTGGACTTTCAGCACATAGAATACGGCCAGTGGTGAACCTGTGGTACGGTGCTGGTTTACTGATCAAGGGTTCAGGGGTTCAGGTTCCTACCACGGGGTTTCTGTCCCCTCAATGCCACTAATTGAGTTATCTGCCTGCCATGTCTCTTACTGTCTGTGGTGAGAGGTTCAGAAACCATGAGGCGCATGGGAGAGCCGTCCGGGTATATTCTGCTCTAGCCCAGAGTCGGCTGAGATGGGCTCCAGCCTCCCGGCGACCCTAATTAGGATTAAGTGGTTGAGAAAACGAATGAATGTAATGTGGGGGTAATACTTCTGATTTGCATGATAACAGTTTGGCATTGGTTTTACGTCGGCCCTTCGTGACACAACCCTCTGCATCTCCGGGCTTGGGACTGGCGTAAGGGGGAGAGACCGGAGGAAGCCCACACAAGCACGGGGAGAACATGCAAACTCCACACAGAAACGCCCAGGCCGGGAATCGAACCCGGGCCTTCTTGTTGTGAGGCAGACGTGCTAACCACTATGCCACCGTGCCGTCCTTCCCATCCACACCATGAAAAAACCCATCTTAAACCCTGCTCATAAGCTTCGAGCCTTGCTCCCTTTCCACCTGGTCTCCCCTGGTCTCCTGAACACACAGCATGTCCACCTTCCTCCTCTGCATCATGTCAGCCAGCTCTCTACCTTTTCCTGTGATAGTTCCAACATTCAAAGTCCCCACTCTCAGTCCGAGACTCATGCTTTTCCTCTTGTCTCTCCACCTACGGACACGCTTCCCGCCTCTCCTTCTTCGACCAACAGTAGTCTAATTTCCACCAGCACCCTGTTGGTTGACCGCACTGATGGCAGTCGTTTGTTAACCAGGGCCTCGACCGATCCGGTATGAAATTCGTATTGGCAATTTGCATAGTGTATTTTGGCAAAAGTTTTACGCCGGATGCTTTTCCTGTCGCAACCCTCTGCATTTATCCGGGCTTGGGACCGGGTCGATGGAGGAACACTCGATTTGATCACTGGACCTGATCCCCTCTGGAATGTTATTGGAATGGAAAGATTGAGGATTACGTGCAATCAAACAAAGCTGAGCTGATTTAATTTTTGCACCAGGAAGAGCATAAAGACCCCCAAGAGCAACATGAACGACTGGAGGAGTGCACCCGAAGACACACGATTAAAATCTCAAGGTGATTATACCCCATAACTACTGATTTCAGAACTAATTAAAAGTTCAGTCATTATTATTGTGTTTAAAATTGAACATAATCTTGACTTTTATTTATTCACTTGTGATTGACCAGTATACAGTTTCTGAAAATACATTCAAAGTGTGAATATTTTATGTGAAACTTGGTGGGAATGATGTCAGTACAGTAGTACTCAGTGTATAAAGTTAAATCATGTTCATCTTACACTCCCCGAAAGACTTCTAATGTGCAAAGTGGTTTCTGGATAAACAAATTTAAAACCAACGAGGTATAATAAAGTTTATTATTTGTTTCTTATGATCAAATATTCCTTAATATTGGCTTTATGGTAAAGCAACCAATCAGTGGAGGAAAGAAGTCATATACCATATCTGTTACATGTCGAATGCTAATGTGGATAAGGAGTCATGATTGGTTTGATAAAGCCCAACATTTTATATTTAATGATGTTAAAATATTGATCAGTGATGGAAGACTTTAACACAATCACAGCAGTTAAGTGTTATACTGATCAGAAAAAAAATACAGAAATAGATTATGGTAATAAACAATCTGAATCATAAGCCTGGACCCCCCCCACCCCCACCCCCCCCTTCACACACACACACACACACACAGTCATTCTCACACACATGATTTTATACCGTTTAATCAGGCTACAGGGGAATGTTACCGTCAGTAAAATTAGTTTACACAGATAACTCACTATAACTAAACATAACTCAGCCCATTAACTCACTCACTCTCTCTCTCATATACACACACACACACACACACACACACACATTTTGGATCAAAGCTATTCAAGTATATATGAAACACAAGCCCAGAAGACAGGTCCATATTATGTAAAAATTAACAGGGAAATAGTTTGTGTTGTGGCCACTGGTTGGCTCTGTAGTGTTGGTTGACTGCACCATAACATTCTAAACTCACAATGAAAGAATTAGTCACTTAATGTTCTGCAAATTACATAATTTGTGTGACAGGACCCTTTTAAACAAGGGCAGGATTTATATAAATATGAATAAGACCTATATCACTAATGATTATAGTAATGTGTTAACGCATGACGAGTTCAAATATAGCGAGCGAACATACTACATCAGCAGTGTGTATCAGTGTAGGTTCAGTTAAAGAGAGAGAGAAAAGCCAATCAAATTAAGGTCTGTATGGTGGTGGTGGTGGTGGGGACAGTGGGTGACCCCGCCCTCTCAGATGTTACAGCTGCACGATTGGCTACTTCACGCTGAAGTTCCTCCACTCGTTTCTGAAGCTCCGCCCTCTTAGCCAACAGCTCTTTATAACGCTGGTGAAGTGGCTCCTACACGCACGCACACACACACACACACAGTTAATGTTGTATATATTTTATATATGGGTGTGTGTGTGTGTGTGTGCACCTGTGGTCGGAGACGGGGGTTCCAACGGATGTAGTAGGAAGTCCACAGCTGCAGGTGTCGAGTAGAAGCAGAAGGAAACAGCACGTGTGTGTCGTAATCTACGTACAGAGGATTCACAAACTCCTCCCACTGACTATTAATAAATGACCAGAGAGACACAGTGCACTTTTGCACCTGCTACACACACACACACACACACACACACACACACACACACACACACAATCTGAGTGACGTGCATTAAATTAAAGAGGTTGTAAGGAGAAATTCCATCATCAGTCTACTGTGGGCATATACCAACCCACGGCACGCACACACACACACACACACACACCTCAGTGAGTCTCTGCTGTTCTGAGTTAAACAGAAAAGTTCCAAACAGACAGCTGTACAGGTGATCCAGCATCGTCAACAGAAAATACTCATTAAACTCAAATGCTGGAGGGAACTACACACACACACACACACACACACACACACACTTACTTTAATGCCATGTTAATAATCAAACAGCACATAGTGGATGGAGTTTTTAAGGATAACTGACCTGCTGGGTCATCTGCCACACACAGTCAATGAACTGCAGAAAGATGGGGGAGCGGTCTGCATCGGTGTGGTTGTGATCACCATGCCCCACCCTCTGCAGCACACACACACACACACACACACACTGTGTGAGCAAATCAGAAATTAAATCTGTTTGATGTATCCTGGTTCCCCTGTCCATATTCATATCTGTGTAAATAAACAGAAGCTCCAGTACAGTGTGTGAGTGTATGTGTTTGGGAGTAATTGTGTGTGTGTGTGTGTGTGTGTGTGTGTGTGTGTGTCTGAATACAATGTAAGAACAGCAGGACAAAAGTTTTCTTGACTTTCTTTAGCTCCTCAGTGGTTCCAAAAACACACAGCACAACGGCTTACATTCAACAGTTCAGCACCAGAGATAAAAGGGGTCTGCCAGAATATACTGACTCAAAGCACACTTTTGCCCACCTGGGGCAGCACAGAAACCCTGCTCGGATGTGTGCGCATGAACCTGTTGAAAGCGGTGTCCGTAGCTGACCCACTCCTTCTCAATGAGTTTCTGGAATCCCCGGATGGTTCTGTAGTGCGAGTCCAGCATCAGCATGCAGAGAGATGATAGCTGAGCGGTTCTGTCCCAGCCATCACTGCAGTGGACCACAACAGATGTCTTACTGCATTCCACTTTCTCCGCAATCCGCACTGCCCCTGCTAATATCAGCTACACGCACACAGGACATGCATGCACGGTGACTGTCTTCTTCACATACACACACTCATCTCACAAATCACTCCATGTATAGTACACACAGATCATTTTTTTGTTTATAAAGCTTGTATAAGGTGTGCATTTGTATGGTCATTACTGGGTCACATGCCTATCATGACAGTGTAGTTTGTATGTTTTACCTGTGTGTTTCCACCTAAAACCAAAAACCCTGGTGGGAAATTCTACACTACTGTTATTTCTATGGAAAGCAATAGGCCACACACACCTACAACGCCATGGTTTAACTCGAACTGTTCAAGAAAACATTGTGTGTGTGAAATTTCACCTTAATGTGCTCCAGCCAATGGGTAGCCTCCAGATTGGACAGCCAATGGGATTCCTCAATATTGGGGTAAACCACCTCCTTTAATTTCCGTAGTGACTCACGCATCACATGAATGTTGTGTATATCGAGAAAGACAAGCTCGGCATTCTGATACGCATCCTCACTCTCGTATCCACCTCCTTTCATCTACACACACACACACAAAACACTTTCTTCTTTCATTTGTAATGTATAGGGGGTAGAGCTTTGAGGAGATTATATGTTGTGGTGTGCATGTTTATAAAGATTATATGTCTGTCTTCCTTTCGGCTTTTTCCCTTTTACTCGGGAGTCGCCACAGCGAATCATCTGATTCGCACGTCTGATTTGGCAGAGGTTTTTACGTCGGATGCCCTTCCTGTCACAACCCTTTTTAAGCAAGGGACAGAAACACGCTGACGACTTTTCAGCCAACTCTTTACGAAAGTCAGCAATGGTTCTTTTACATGCCTCTCACCATAGACAGTGAGAGACATGGCCTGCCTTTGATAACCCAGTTAGCTGCACTGGGGGATGTTAAAGATATATAAAAATAAAAATGTATGCATCAACATTACGTGGCAAAAAGCAAGTACAGGGATCCCTTACTTTCTGCTGTTAATTGGGACTGAGACCCCCCCCCCCACGATAACTGATATCTGTGAAGTAGGATCAACCCCCCTCAACCCTGACTGACGTGTACGGACATGCATATGTGTAGATCAATAAATACATATTCAATGCTAGAAATGCTTATAATAACAAGATTAAAAAATAATGCAAAAGATGTTAACAAAATATAATGGTAGGCCTCCGTCAGTCCCGAAGGACTATGGCTGCGCTCTGGCTGGTATCCCGGCTGGTGATACTCCCCAGTGCGCAGAGCCCGGGTAGGGAGTAATGAGGGACAGGCTGTTACCCAGGCAGCAAGTCCCCCGTCTCGGCACCACCGGAAGGATCCAATGGAAAGGCAAGTGCCGATACGACTGGGTTCCGGTGCCGTTGCAGGAGAGAATCTACAGTCAATTTAGAACGGCCAATTAACCTACAGTGCACGTCTTTGGATTGCGGGAGGAAACCGGAGCACCCGGAGGAAACCCGCACAAGCATGGGGAGAACATGCAAACTCCACACAGAAACGCCCAGGCCGGGAATCGAACCCGGGCCTTCTTGCTGTGAGGTGGACGTGCTAACCACTACGCCACCGTGCCACCTAACAAAATATAAATACATACACATCACAAAAATGTAAGGAGTTTTGATGGGAGATTTTGGGTTGGGTTTTTTGTTTTGTGTTTGTTTAGGGTTTTTTTGCCTTGTTTTTGTGGCATTTTCCTTAACCTTTTCTTCCTAAATTTCCTAATTTTTTTATTTCAATGCACTGCAGCCGCATAAATTGCAGCGCGAAGTAGCGAGGGATCCCTGGATATCCCTCAGTACTCCAACTGTATGTTTGTTGAATCTCTGAATATTTATTCCCATGTTTTTGTGATTATAAATTCCACTCTTCTGAGAAAAGATTTCTACTCAATTCTGGGGTGTAGTCATGACAGTACAGTGGTACCTCACCTTACGAAATTAATCCGTTCCAGAGCCTTTTTCGTAACCTGGACTTTTCGTAAGTAGAACCGCATTTTACATGATTAGTTCCAAGGCCCCCAATACTACCCTTTAAAAATGATAAAAAGCATACCTTTTAAGGTACTTACTTCGTGTTGACCCTGTCTTCTTAGCAGAGTTATAATCTTACAAATGTTTATGCAAGGTTAAAAGCTTGAGCCAAAAAATAAAGTTGCAATGAGCACACTTGAAAAGCTCACGAAACAATCTGCTGCTCAATGGAGCGGCATCATCCCTCCTAGCCAATGGGAGGCCAGCGGGGTGGGATTTTGGGAGACAGTCAAACGGAGAGCAGCTCGTGCATTGTTTGAATGGTGCGTTTTAATGTTTGACTGGCACGTTTCGGAAGGAGAACTTGTTTCGTATACAGAGACAAAAAATTTTGGAAAATGTTTTTTTGGAACATGGGTTTTTCGTTTGCTGGGACTATCATAAGGCGAGGTACCACTGTATATGTATGTATAGTGTGTGTACTGAAAATGTGTCGATGCAGTGTAGGTGTATGCAGAGTATGCATATAAATAGTGTGTATGCGTTTCTTGAGTGTGTGCCTGTACAACAAGTGAAGGGGCATAGAGTATCTGTGTTTACCGAGTATGTGTGCGTGCATGCGTGTTCATTGAGTGTGTGTCTGTACAAAGAGCAAGTGTGTGTTGATATATATCTCTTTTCGGATTTTTCCCGTTCTTGAGAGTTGCCACAGCGAATCATCTGATTCGCACATTTGATTTGGCATGGGTTTTTATGCTGGAGATATATATATATATTCTTTTCCTTTCGGCTGCTCCTTCAGGGGTTGCCACAGCGAAGCATCTGCCTCCATCTCACCCGATCCTTTGCATCTTCTTCTCTGATACCAGCTACCTTCATGTCCTGCTTCACTACATCCATGAATCGTCTCTTTGGTCTTCCTTTAGGCCTTCTGCCTGGTAGTTCCAACCTCAGCATCCAACTACCAATATACTCACTATCCCTCCTCTGTACATGTCCAAACCGTCTCAATCGAGCCTCTCTGACTTTGTCTCCAAAACGTCTTACATGTGCTGTCCCTTTGATGTGCTCATTCCTGATCCTATCCATCCTCGTTACTCCCAAAGAGAACCTCAACATTTTCATCCCTGCTACCTCCAGCTCTGCCTCCTGTCTTTTCCCCAGGGCCACTGTTTCTAAACCATACAACATCGATGGCCACAACACCGTCTTGTACACTTTTCCTTTCATTCTTGCCGATACCTTCCTATCACACCGGACACTTTTCTCCAACCATTCCAACCTGCCTGCACACGCTCCTTCACCTCTTTTCCACACTCTCCATTGCTCTGGATTGTTGAGCCTAAGTACTTAAAATCCTCCACCTTCATTATCTCTGCTCCCTGTAACCTCACCGGTCCTCTTGGGTCCTTGTCGTTCACACATATGTATTGTGTTTTACTGAGGCTCACCTTCATTCCTCTCCTTTCCAGGGCGCATGCATGCACATATATATATATATATATATATATATATATATATATATATATATATATATATATACACACACACATATATATATACACACATATATATATATATATATATATACATATACATATATATATATATATATATATATATACACACACACACACACACCAGTCATATAGCATGTTATCCTTGTGTTAAGACGTCGTCTCTGTGATCTTTGTGTTTACACTTTTTTGCGGACTTTTGTAACCCTCAGCAAATATGGTTGGTCAGAAGTGTAAGCCTACTCGCATGGGTGCAAGTCTCATACACAGATGAATTAACTATCTGCTCAGATCGGCACAATCTACCATGCATAAGTTAAGCAAAGAGTTGTTAAATGAATGAAAACCCGAATCTACAAATTACAGATATTTCTTATCTTTTAGCAGAATCCTAAGAGTGTAGACTTATTTTTATATTAATATTCATTATGATTTGTAATTGTTCTTTGTATGCATCTCTTGAATAAAGTTTACTTACTTACTTACACAAAAGAAAGCTCTCAGCTTTGCTGGGATTCACATCAGTGCAGGCTGTGTTCTAAACGAGTTCAACAGCACCCTTGTGCACTTGAAAGACCGGAAGTCTGTATAACCCACAGCAAGTACACTACTTTCGGTATTGAGCACCTCACATATTGTAAGCGTTGATTGGCTGTTTTAAGCTTCATGTAAAGTGACTCGGTATAAATAAGTGACTTATTTGAAATTAATGTTGATATTATTTGATATTATTTTACAATGTTATGTTTATAATACTTGATTTAGGGGTGTTTTATGAGATACTATAATGGTATTTCTGGATGTAGTACAGTATGAGTGTCATACGTCACACGTAACAACTTGCGTTCGGCCGTCCGGAACCAATTATAAACGTAAGTCGGGGAGCGTCTGTATACATTGATCCCACGCTACTTTGTGCTTCAGTTTCTGCGGCTTCAGTGCATCGTGGATTTTTCAAAAATATTCATCGAAAAATGAAAAATTAAGGAAAAAATAGGGGAACGTTAAGGAAATGCCACAAAACAAGGCCAATTATGCAAAAAAAAAAAAAAACCCCAAACAAAACCAACAACCCAACTAAACTACAGTACTTACATCGTATCTGAGTATGTGTGCGTGTGTCTGTGCATGTGTGTATTTATATTTTATTGACATCTTATGCATTAGTTTTGAATGTTTAATTGTTATTATAAGCATTTATACTATTAAATATGTATTTATTGATATTATATACACATATAAATGTAAGTATACATCAGTCGGGGGGGGGGGGGGGGCAATCCTCCTTTGCGGAAATCGGTGTTTGCAGAGGTCAGTGTGTGTATATATTATATATAGTGTGTGTGTAAGACCTTGTTTGCCGTGGCATTGCTGCTGGGTCGAGCATCGAAGATGAACAGTTTGTGAGATTGTGCATTAGCGTCCATGATGGCCTGCAGCAGCTTCTCATCGTCTCTGCAGCGTTTCCCATTCACTCCTGACATGGGCTGGCTTGATCGTACCACTGCCGCCTGACTCTGGGGGTGTAGCCATGACAACACCTACACACACACACACACAATAATGAAATAATAAATGAATACGTATACCAACACACTTCTGACATGGGCTGGCCTGATCGTACCGCTGCCACCTAACTCTGGGGATGTCGCCATACAACACACACACACAAAACAATCCAATAATAAATGTATACATACACACAAAATGAGATCACTGACCGGAATACGACCTCTGGCCCTGAAGGTGGCAATGCGGCGCAGTTCGTCGTCAGTAATTGTTACCGGGACAACCAGTGTAGCAGGATACGAGTCACACAACTCATAACGATCATTCACCTTTGTGATCCTCCAACTCTCATTGGGCAGACACTACGCACACATGTTATAAGTTGTGTAACTGCATTTATTCTGGAAGATTCAAGATTTTTATTTGCCATTTGTGCTTTTACATACATAGGAATTCTTGTGCGGTAGTGCAAAGAGTCAAGTTAGAATAAACAGAAAGGCTCAAATCGACAAAACCACATTTCTATAGAATAAATACATAAATCCTATACAGTATTTAAAAAGGAACTTACACAGGCACAGTAAACAATACAATAATAATAAAAACATATATAAAAATAAATAAAATGATAACAATAATAATAATGATGCTAATAATACAATAAATAAGTAAGTGGTAAAATCCATTGGGCTTTTTACACCCGAGCCATAAGTGGCTCATCGGGCCGGTGCTTATCCCCGGTTTCCGTAGCGTGAAGCAACTGGGAGTACAACTCCTTCTGGATGTGACACTAGTCCATCGCAGACTACCTTCCCAGTATATTTTTACTGGTACCCATTTATACTGCTGGGTGAACAGAGGCACACTTGTGGTTGAGACCTTGCCAAGGGGTCTCACTGGGATTGAACACACAACCTCCTGATCATGAGCGCAGTTACCCTAACCACAACACCCACCGGCCCCACCAAGTAAATCAGTAGATACAACAACAAATTACATTGCACTAAATTGTATCATATATATATATATATACACACATATATATATATATATATATATACACACATATACATACACACTGTATATATTGTATATACTGCACTATGCCATTATTTTGTTTGGCTTGACAGTCTCACTGCAGCGCAAAAAAAAAAGCTGTTAAAGAGACGTGTTCTGTGACATTACTGTCAGACCGTTTCTGCCCGAGGTTGGATATGCAGTGTTTGTGTTTAAGCAGAGAGTGAGCTGGATGTAATGTATCTTTGATGATCCACTCTATTCTTTTATGACAACGCAGTGTGTAAATTGTGTTCATGGAAGGAAGTTCAGTTCCAATAATCCTCTCTGCAGTCTTTTTGACTCCTTGCAGAGCCCTCCACTCTACCTGTGTGGTGTTGCCGTACCACACAGTGATGCCTGTAGTGAGGATGCTCTCGATCAACCCTTTGTAGACCTGGGTGAGACGGCGACAGTGCAGGCCAGCTTTCCTGAACAGCCTGACAAAGTAGAGTCTCTTGAATGCCCGCCTCACTTCACCCTTACTAAATCTTTGCTACTTCCTGGTCCTCAACAGTCGCCTCTTCTACTCTTTTTCCTCATACATCAGCTCTTCAAAGTACTCTTACCATCTTCCCAGCACACTTCTGTCATCAGTCAATACATTTCCCTCTCTGTACTTAATCACTCTTAACTTGCTGCACGTCCTTCCCATCTGTATTTCTCTGTTGTGTCAACCCGTATAAATCATTTCCTCCCTCTTTACTTTCCAATCGAGCATACAAGTCATCATACACCCTCTGTTTGGCCTTTGACACCGCTACCTTCACTTTACGCTGCGTCTCCCTGTACTCCTGTTTACTCTCTTCGGTCCTCTCTATGTCCCACTTCTTCTTAGCTAACCTCTTCCTTTGTACACACTCCTGCACTTCCTCATTCCACCACCAAGTCTCCTTATCTCCTCTCCTTCCAGATGACAAACCAAGTATTCTCCTACCTGTCTCCCTGATCACATTAGTTGTAGTTGTCCAGCCATCCGGAAGCACTTCCTGACCACCCAAAGCCTGTTTCAACTCTTCCTTGAAGACAACACGACACTCTTCCTTTTTCAGCTATCACCACTTTGTCTTCTGCTCTGCCTTTGCCTTCTTCACCATCCTATGCTGTTTGGCAACACTCTCACCCACTACTACTTTGCAATCACTGACTTCCTTCAAATTACAATTACACAAGATGTAGTCTACCTGTGTGCTCCTACCTCCGCTTTTATAAGTCACCCTATGCTCCTGTCTCTTCTGGAAGAAAGTATTTACCACAGCCATTTCCATCCTTTTTGCAAAATCTATCAACATCTGTCCTTCTGTGTTCCTGTCCTGGATACCAAACTTGCCCATCACTTCCTCGTCCTCTCTGTTTCCCGCACCAACATGTCCATTGAAGTCTGCCCCAATGACCACTCTTTCACTTCTGGGGGTACTCTGCATCACTTCATCTAACTCACTCCAGAATGTCTCCTTCTCTTCGAGCTCACATCCTGCCTGTGGGGCATAAGCACTAACAACATTGAACATCACGCTTTCAATTTCTCACTTGAGACTCAGCACTCTGTCTGACACTCTTCACTTCTAGAACATTCCTGACAAACCCCTCCTTCAAGATGACTCCTACTCCATTTCTCTTCCCATCCACACCATGAAAAAACAGCTGAAACCCTGCTCCTAAGCTTCTGGTCTTGCTACCGTTCCACCTGGTCTCCTGAACACACAGTATGTCCACCTTCCTCCTCTGCATCATGTCAGCCAGCTCTCTACGTTTTCCTGCCATAGTTCCAACATTCAAAGTCCCTACTCTCAGTCCTAGACTCATGCCTTTCCTCTTCTTCTCTGTGCCTACTGACACACCTCCCGCCTCTCCTTCTTCAACGTCTTCTACCAACAGTAGTCCAATTTCCACCAGCACCCTGTTGGTTAACGGCACTGATGGCGGTCGTTGTTAACCCGGGCCTCGACCGATCCGGTATGACACTCTTTCTTGTGATTCGCATATTTTATTTGGCATTTGTTTTACTCCGGATGCCCTTCCTGACGCAACCCTCTGCATTTATCCGGGCTTGGGACCGGCGTGAGGGAGAGACACTGGTTTGTGCCCCCCCCTCACGGCTGCATTCTTAATCATTACGACATCAATACTGCATTATGAGTAAGACTGTCTATAGAATGTGTTTAAGAAGCATATTTTAGCACATGTAATGGATACATAGTATTTTACTTTCGGTTGATCATTCGCCCATGAGAGGGAGGCATTGCATTATTAAAGAATGCAGGAGGCAGTGTGAGATGGCAGTGGATTTATTATTCATGACAAGTTCTATCAAAAGTAGGCGATTGTCGCAAGTCACTTGACGTGCCACACACGGAGCTTGTGAAACGAAGCGCGGCTTATCCGGATTTACGATCTTTCAAGTGAGAAAGCGCGTGTTGAATACTTGTTTAGGACTCAACCATCACTTGCTCACTTGAAAGATCGGAAGTCCGAATAAGCCGTACTTCGTCTCACAAGCTCTGTGTGTCACTTGCGACAAGCATCTACTTTCGGTGGAGCGCTTCACATTCAAAAGGGAAGCACTGCGCTTTAATTGAGGTGAGCGTGCGATCTGTGTTTATAGGGAGTAGATGAGAGGACTTCATTTAGGTGTGAACTGCATTCAGCCCGCGCAGCTCATCCATGCCTCTCAGCCGGTACTGTACTGGAATAATAATTGAAAAAGACTTCAATACAACAGTTCTTTACAACAGTTCAGATGATTATTCCTCTCCAGGCACTACAGAGGAAACTGTCGTTTCTTCAGAAGAAAGTCTTACATCGTCAGAAGAGGCATCCAACGTCATTACCTTTTTCTGGCGCTTAGCCGGCGTTCGAGTGGCATCATAGAGCTTAACTGGTAATTAAAACACACTCAAAAAAAAAAAAAAAAAAAAAAAAAGGCTTATTGACAACTTGTGCATAAATGAGGAAAAAGGGGTGTATACTCGTCCTTCTCAAAAAATTAGCATATTGTGATAAAGTTCATTATTTTCTATAATGTACTGATAAACATTAGACTTTCATATATTTTAGATTCATTGCACACCAACTGAAATATTTCAGGTCTTTAATTGTTTTAATACGGATGATTTTGGCATACAGCTCATGAAAACCCAAAATTCCTATCTCAAAAAATGAGCATATCATGTTCAGGTAGTCTAAACGAGCTATTAACCTCATCATCTGAATCAACCAATTAACTAAACACCTGCAAAAGATTCCTGAGGCTTTTAAAAACTCCCAGCCTGGTTTATTCCTCAAAACCGCAATCATGGGTAAAACTGTCGACCTGACTGCTGTCCAGAAGGCCATCGTTGACACCCTCACGCTAGAGGGTAAGACACGGAAAGAAATCTCCGAGCGAATAGGCTGTTCCCAGAGTGCTGAATCAAGGCACCTCACTGGGACGTCTGTGGGAAGGAAAAAGTGTGGCAGAAAATGTGACCGGACCCTGAGGAAGATTGTGGAGAAGGGCCGATTCCAGACCTTGGAGGATCTGTGGAAGCAGTGGACTGGGCTACAGGTGCCGCATTCCCCAGGTCAAGCCACTTTTGAACCAGAAACAGCGGCAGAAGCGCCTGACCTGGGCTCCAGAGAAGCAGCACTAGACTGTTGCTCAGTGGTCCAAAGTACTTTTTTCGGCTGAAAGCAAATTTTGCATGTCATTCGGAAATCAAGGTGCCAGAGTCTGGAGGAAGACTGGGAAGAAGGAAATGCCAAAACGCCTGAAGTGCAGTGTCCAGTACCCACAGTCAGTGATGGTCTGGGGTGCCATGTCAGCTGCTGGTGTTGGTCCACTGTGTTTTATCAAGGGAAGGGTCAATGCAGCTAGCGATCTGGAGATTTTGGAGCACTTCATGCTTCCATCTGCTGAAATGCTTTATGGAGATGAAGATTTTCATTTTTCAGCACGACCTGGCACCTGCTCACAGTGCCAAAATCACTGCTAAATGGTTTACGGACCATGGGGTGCCAACTGTGCTCAATTGGCCTGCCAACTCTCCTGACCTGAACCTCATAGAGAATCTGTGAGATATTCTGAAGAGAAAGTTGAGACACCAGACCCAACACTGTGGATGAGCTTAAGGCCGCTATCGAAGCATCCTGGGCCTCCGTAACACCTCAGCTGTGCCACAGGCTGATTGCTTCCATGCCACGCCGTATTGAAGCAGTCATTTCTGCAAAAGGATTCCCGACCAAGTATTGAGTGCATAACTGAACATAATTATTTGAAGGTTGACTTTTTTGTATCAAAAACACTTTTTTTATTGGTCGGATGAAATATGCTAATTTTTTGAGATCGGGATTTTGGGTTTTCATGAGCGGTATGCCAAAATCATCAGTATTCAAACAATAAAAAGACCTGAAATATTTCAGTTGGGGTGTAATGAATCTAAAAATATATGAAAGTCTAATATTTATCAGTACATTCCAGAAAATAATGAACTTTATCACAATATGCTAAAGTTTTGAGAAGGACTCGTACATCATCTCAACCAATCAGCAGGAAGGAGGACAGCCATTGGCTTAATTTGAATCACGTCACAGTTGCTCGGCAAGCCGTGAATGTGCACAGGCGCAAAACCGCGAATAGTCAAGGGCCGACTGTATACCAGGTTTGTTTAACAAGGACCGCCGTTCCTCCTTGAAGGCCGTGCAGCCAGCTGGAGTAATCGTCTCGTCGGGTGTACTCTCCTTGAGCAATGTTTCACAGAAACAGCCTGGAGCAGACCTGTAAATCCATCTGCGTTGCAATCCGTGCATGAAGCTCGTCCATCATGTTTCGCAGAGACTGAACATTTGCAAACAGTAAGACCGGGAGTGCTAACCTACCACTGCTAACCAAGCGCCAGAGTCATCGTTCGGCCCCTGCCCGTCTGCCGCGTCTCCGCCTGGCTTATTGTTATCCAGGGTGCGGCCAAGCATTGAGCTGTCGTTGCGTATTAGCTCAGGATAGGAGCAGAGTCTAAAATGTTCAAAAGTACGGCACTCTCTTCGCTGTAGTAGGGCCGCCCGGTCATAGACAAGAATAGTACAAAAAATAAACAGCTCGACTCCGAACTCTGCAGCATCGCCCTTCAAGGTGCAGCCGCCATTTTTGGAAATATTTCTGGTTTTATTTTTTAATGTAAACATTTTTAAAACAATAAACATCACGTATTAATCTTTGGAGAATCGAATCAACAGAAATCAATAAAAAATCACTTCCTATGAATAGCAGTCGTGGTCGTAGTAATATGCCTCCTATGGTCGAAATCGACCATGGAAACTGTGCCCTTTCACTGTCAGTTCGTAGTACTTCACTCTAAACAATGCCGCCTTTGGCTTTTGAGGCCAATACAGATATGGCAGTCCTTGCCACATGAGGAGCAGGTGTGAATAGATGCGGCGGAGTCGGTCGTTTTCTCTTTTCGCCTGGCCCTTTTTTCAACGGCTTCATTGGCGATTTTCATTTCATCTTCCTTCAGTTGCTTATGAAGGAGGCAGCGCCAGCTGCTCCGATCTGCCGCAAGGTCTTCCCAGCTCTCGGGGTCGATTTCCAAGGCTTTCATATCTTGTTTACACATATCCTTGTACCTCAGCTGTGGACGGCCACGGGGTCATTTGCCAACGGCAAGTTCTCCATAGAGGATGTCCTTAGGTATTCTGCCATCCTCCATGCGGCGCACGGGGCCAATCCAGCGCATTCTGTGCTGTCCAAGTACTGTGTACATGGTGGGAAGACCGATGCAGTCCAGGACCTTGGTGTTGGGCACCTTGTCCCTTCAGCTTATACCGAGGATACAGCATAGGGCTTCACAGGTGGAAACTATTTAGCTTCCGCTCTTGCTTGCTGTAGGTTGTCCATGCCTCACTCCCGTATAGGAGGGTGCTGACGATGCAGGCATTATAGACAGCCCTCTTGGTTTTGGTAGTCAGCTTGGGGTTCTCCCAGACACGAGTGGCTAATCTCGCCAGTGTCGTTTCAGCCATGCCGATACATTTGTTTAACTTGGCGTCAAAGGACAGGTTGTCTGTTATGGTGGATCCCAGGTCGGTGAACTTATGGACCACTAACAGTTGGTAATTGTTAATGATGACAGGTGGTGTATTCATGTCCTGACACAGCACGTTGGTCTTCTTTAAGCTGATGGGCAGCCCGAAGTCACGACAAGCATGAGAGAATCGGTTCATCAGTTGCTGGAGGTCATACTCTGTATGTGTAGTGACGGCTGCATCATCTGCAAAGAGCATGTCTCTCATGGTGGTTTCGTGGACCTTGGTCTTTTCTCCGAGTCTTGCGATGTTGTACAGCTTGCCATCTGATCTTGTATGCACGTACACCCCGTCGGTCGAGGTCCCAAAGGCATGTTTAAGAAGGAGGGAGAAGACGATGCCAAAAGAGTGTCGGGGCAAGGACGCAGCCTTGTTTCACACCGCTCTTGATATTGAAAGGTTCTGACATGCTGCCCTCGTACTGAATGGTTGCCTTCATGTCATCATGGAAAGATCTAATCATACTGTGCAGATTCGGGGGGCATCCGTTCTTCAGGATGTTGAAAAGCCCATCATGGCTCATCAGCTCAAATGCCTTGGTTAGATCAATGAAGGCAATGTAGAGGGGTTTCTGTTGTTCACTGCATTTCTCCTGGAGTTGGCGAATGGAGAAAATCATGTCCACTGTCGAGTGTTCTGCGCGGAAACTGCATTGGGATTCAGGATAGACACGTTCAGCCAGTTGCTGGAGTCATGCGAGCAAGACACGAGCATACACTCTGCCCACAATGTTCAAGAGAGAGATGCCTCTATAGTTGTTACAGTCGCTCCTGTTCCCTTTGTTCTTATATAGGGTGACGATTTTGGCATCTTTCGTGTCTTGAGGAACACCGTATTCACACCATAGCCTTGCTGAGTACTTCCAGTGTTGGTTCGGCATCTCAGTCCTCCATGATGGGTAGAGGTTCGATGGCATCCAATGCCGAGTCAACAACACTGTTCTCTTTGGGGTAAAGCTCTGAGTAGTGCTCTACCCATCAATCCATTTGTTTCCCCTTGTCGGTCATCACTTCCCCACTGATGGATTTGAGGGGTGCCGTTTTGCTCAGAGTTAGTCCGAGAGCTTTCGTGATGCCATCGTACATGCCGCTGATGTTCCCTGTGTCCGCTGCAGTCTGGATGTTGTGAATGAGCTCTTGCCAATACTCGCTGGCACATTTCTTTGCTGTCCGTTGGACCTCGCTCCGAGCTGCTCTTAATGTCTTAAGGGTCTTTTCGCTTGGAGAATGCTTATATTCACTATAAATTCACTCCCGCCTGTTTTACTTCTATGACAGGGGTCATCTCTGTGGACTTGGCATCGAACCAGTCAGAGCTCCGGGAGGTCTTCTTTCCGAAGATGGCTAGTGCTGATGTATGAATGCACTCTCGTAGGTGGATCCAGGTGTCTGATGCTGTACTTTGAGGATTTTTTGTGGAGATGGCTTCTTCAAAAGGTCTTTGCAAATTCCTCGATCTTTGCTTCTTGTTGCATCTTGATGATGTTGATGCGAGACTTCCCTTGAGGCTTGGCGCGATGAAGTGTCTTTGGTGTCAGGTGGATCTCGCAGCATACAAGCAAGTGGTCTGTGTCACAGTCTGCAGGTAAGAAAAGCACGTGCTTGAGGCTTGTGCGCCTGACTATGATCATGTCAATCTGGTGCCAGTGTTTTGAGCGTGGATGGTGCCAGGACACCCGGTGTTGTAGCTTCGTCTGGAAGGTGATGCTAACACGCAAGCTGTGGTAAGAGCAAAACTCTAGTAGACGCTGTTCGTCGTCGTTCACCTTGCCAAAGGAACCAAGTCAGTAGGGCCAGGAGTCTCGGTCGGCACCCACCCTGGCATTAAAGTCACCCAAAATGATGACTTGTTCGTTGTTGGGGATGTTCTTGATGACGACATTTCAAGCGGGAGTAGAATTCGTCTTTAGCTTCAGGTGTCGATGTCAGAGTATGAGCGTACGCACTGATGAGGGAGATTGGACTGTCCGAAGTGTAGAGGCAGAGAGTCAGCAGTCATTCACATCCCTTGTTGCCTGGTTCAACCATCTTCAAGGTGTTCCTGACTGCGAAGCCCACGCTGGGTTCTCTACGATGCTCGGCATTCTTTCCTTTTCTTTCAGCCTTCCAGAGTCTGCTAGACGAGTCCCCTGTAAGGCAGTGATGTCTATCTTGAATCGCAGAAACTCATCGTCGATGACGGCAGTCTTTCTTGCATCACTAATGTTCTGGAGATCATCAAGTCCGGTGGTCACGGTGCGGACATTCCAGGTTCCCAGTTTAAGAGCTGGTCTCTTGCTTTTGCTCATTTTTATTCTCTTGCTTGGTGCAGGTTGCGGTCTGCTTGTCAGCTGTTACCTAATCCCCATGCACCCAATGAGGAAGACAGACCATGGCGATACAGCACCTTATTGACCGGGGGCTGCCCGGCTTAGGCGGGCGGTAACTGTCCAATGAGATCCGAAGATCCCTCCCTCCGACGAAAGCAACCCCTAGCGCCACGCTCTACGCCAATCGAGCATTGTGGCTTATAACCGGTAACTGCCGCTTTGCACGGTGCAGCAGGTAGCACAGGATAGCATGATAACTGTGCCAGGAACAACCTGACTTTGATGAATGCTATGAATACTGTGATCTTTTAAAGCTGGTTCTTACAGCGACTCCCCCGATGTGTATCAATAGCCTGCAGGTATAGAATGTGCTCACACGTCTACAACCACTTTCCTACAGGAATGTAGTGAGATCTTTACTCTCTGATGTGTGTTATACAGATGGAGAAAATGAAGAGTTCAGTCATTTATAGTGAGAAGAAAGAGAAACTGAGAGGATATAAACATCAGTCCACATGGCCCCGTACTTCCTCGTTATGGATAAAACCTACAGATTGTATTTGCGTCTTAAAACAGCTGTGAGATCAGCAAACAGGATGTTAATAGTGATTCTAGTGGTTGTGGATGATGGGTCAAGAAGGTTTAAATATTCAGTGATCTGAGGGAGCATCGACCCCATAACCGCATGCATCGGATTTTAATTTACACATTAATCAACCTTCCAGATATGGATTATACTTTACAATTTCTTTTCATTTCTTGTAAATTTTCCTGTGCTTTAAATGTTCCACTGAAACAAAGTGAAACACAAACAACAGGCCCAAACCCCAATACCCAAATTCCAAAGTTTTTAAGGGAGCAGATGTACTCAGTGTTCATGTTGGGAATCCCAAGCCTGCATATCGTACATCTCTACAGTGTCGGTCACTCCTGGGTCTATTTCAGAAGCTGTGTGTAATCAGGTTTGTGATGAGCTGCATCAAGTGTAGTTTACCATAACTGTGAATCTTTAAAAATTAAAAGACTAGACGTTGGGGTTTAAATTTTATACTGTAAATGTTTTCATGTCTTTTGTCCTGGTGCACAAAATGACCATATACAGCACATGAAATTTACTGAACACACACACAGACACACACACACACACGCGCGCACTGTACCTGTCTCTTGTACTCCACCAGAGTGTCATAAACCTTCCACCCATTTTCAGGAAAAATCTGATCATACTCAAATGCAAACATAGACTGCAGAGAGAGAGAGACATAAATTAACTACAAACCTGGATACTGTATGTGTGTTTTAACATTCATTTGATTTTATCTAGTTGCTCACAGTTCAACACAGCAGAGATCTCGTTATTTAATATGAAGTGCGCCACATATTTATTTGCAAGTGAAAGACACTTGTTTCTGGTGAAGGTGTGGGTGAGTGGACCTATAAGACAAGAGCAAATACTAGAATGATTTTATGAAGGAAACAGGTTACGTCCCTTCGGAGTATTACTCAGAAGCGAGAAACTTAATAAAAGTGTCTGCGAGAGACAGCGAGAGAGAGGTTATCAATATTCGTAAGGGGAGAGAGGCACATGCATATGTATTACTACTCAAGCTCATTTGCTGCCCAGGCCGTGTGCTGAGGTTAATTTTCAATGAACAAAAATGGCGGAATGAGCCAATTCATTGCAATGCGAGCTTTCGTAATAGACTATCATACGGAGTAATCGCGAGACTATTCAAAAAGATTTGTTGCCAAAACTTTTAATCATCGATTTTTTATCGATTGGTTGTTGCAGCACGAATCACAACCCAGAAGCCAATGAGCAAGCACATGCTACATGTTTGTGAGGGTCAATTCCGTCACACAAAGGTAACTCCTGACAGTATCTCTGCAGCACCGATCGGGGAGAACTATAAAAATGGTTCGAGACGCACATGCACCCACACACACACACACGGAGACGTGCGCGCCCAGACACACTCACCATGTTGTGAGAGAGTGGGAAGGCAAACTTGCTAATCACATCAAACACTGATTTTTTTAACGAGTCGTCTGGCTGCTTATGGACAAACCTCAGATTCCTCATGTCCTAAACACACACAAACACACACACACTCAGAATCACCTCTTTAAAAAAAACAAACACTGACATGAGTAACCAATCATATTTCCATATACACTTCCCCACCACCTTCACACACTTCGTCTAAGTATGTGTACTATTATGTATTACAACAGGTATTTCTGTATCCTATTACTGCGGTATTAACACCAACTATTTTTAGTTCTATCAAAGATTACACACACACACACCTTGCAGACGAGGCCATAAGAAACGTCTCCTCTGCTGGAGGCTCCGCCAATCTTTTCAACCCTACTGATCACCCCAAGAGGCATATCCAACACAAACACAGGCTCCTATACACACACACAATCACACACACATTAAACATAAACTGCATTATTAAAATTAATTATAGACTAATTATTATACACTATATAGTCATTTTATCTCTAAAATTAGTGTGTGTGTTACCCTGTTCCCAGATCTGAAGAATAATCTGTAGTTGGTGATGGTCATTGTGCCTCGTACAGCTCCCACAAATGGACAAATATAAGTTACATCTTTAGCTGCGTACATGCGCGAGCACACACACACACACACACACACCACACACACACACACACACACACACACAATTAACATCAGTGACCACAAAAGGATGAGAAGGTAGGATTCCAGATCTTACCCTCAATCTGTACAACTTCCTTCACTAATAACTCCAACTCATCCTAAGAGAGTGAGAGAGAACAAGAAAGAGTTAGTTATCATTCCAGTCTTGAGTTATAGGTATTTGAATTTGAGTATTCTCTAAAGTTGCACCTTTGCAAGTGATTTGCCCTTCACCTGGAACACACAGAATACATATAATACAGAAATAAACAATTCTATGATGGTGTAAAGTGTACATGACCGTGTAAGGTGTGTGTGTGTGTGTGTGTGTGTGTGTGTGTGTGAGAGAGAGAGACAGAAGTTTGTGAAAATGGGAGTGCACAAGAAAAAGTACAAGAGAGTAAAAGAGAAAAGAAAAGTGAGACAGCGAAAAGAGAAATAAAACAATTTCTTGAGTAAATGTGTGTGTGTGTGTGTGAGAGAGAGAGAATAGTAGTGTAAGCAGCATGCATAGGTGTGTTGTGTGTTATTAGTGGGTGTGGTCTCACCTGGCTCAGCAGAGTCAAGCTGTCCGGTTCAGAAATTAGTGCTGTGGGGGTTCTGGCAGGGGAACAGCGCTCAGACCGTGACGTGCTACTACTGAACAATCATAAACACCTTATAAATTACCTCAAATCATTTACACCAACCATAAGTCACCGTTTATAAAAGAATATTCAGAGGTTCAGAAGACCTCCATGCTTGACAAAAATAAAAGGACAGTTTCCCTTGCCCAGACGTTGGTCACCGGGATCCCCCCCCTGAAGCCAGGCCTGGGGGAGGGGCTTGAAGGCGAGTGCCTGGTGGTCGGGCTTCTGCCCATGGAGCCTGACCGGGCCCAGCTCGAAAAGAAGACATGGGTCCACCCTCCCATGGACCCACCACCTGTGGGAGGAGCTATAGGAGTCAGGCACAATGCGAGTTGGGTGGAAGCCGAAGGCATGGGTTCTGTCGGACCGATCCTCGGTTACTGACTCTGACTCTTGAGACATGGAATGTCACCTCTCTGGTAGGGAAGGAGCCTGAGCTGGTGCGTGAGGTGGAGAGATACCAACCAGATATAGTCAGGCTCACCTCAACACATAGCTTGGGCTCGGGAACCACCCATCATGAGAGGCTGGACCTTATTCCATTCTGGAGTTGCTCATGGGGAAAGGCGGCGAGCCGGTGTGGGCATTCTTGTTGCCCTCCTGTCTCGGTGCCCAAACGATGATGAAAGAGTCGTTTCCTTCCGCCTTTGGGTGGGGGGGGAGGTGGGAGATGGGTCCTGACTGTTATTCGTGCGCCCGAAACTAGTTCGCGTTTGTTTACGCAACCGCGTAAGACGTAATGACGCATAATAATATTTTTATGGGGGCGCGTTCGTAACCACGAAATGGTGTAGGTCGGGACCGGCATAAACCGAGGACTCCCTGTACTCACTATTCTTGGCGTCTTTAGGGGGTGTGTTGGAGAGCTCGGGAGATTCACTCGTTGTCTTGGGAGACTTCAACGCCCATGTGGGCAACGATAGCGTGACCTGCAAGGGTGTGATCAGTAGGTACGGCCTCTCCAGTCTGAACCCGAATGACAGTTCAGAGTACTCACCCTTTTTGTAGTCGTGTCAAGTGGACTTGCGATCGCATGTTCTGGACACAGGTGAAGAGGGGAGCTGAGCTGTCAACAGATCACCACCTGGTGAGGCTGCCTTCCAGACCTGGCAGGCCCAAGCTACAACCACGTCCCGGAGGATGCGGGTGACATGGAATCCAAATGGGCCATGTTTCTCGCTTCCATTGCTGAGGCGGCAGCCCATAGCTGTGGTCGGAAGGTCGTCGGTGCTTGTTGTGGCAGTAACCCCCGAACCTGGTGGTGGACCCCTGTGGTGATGGGGGCCATCCAGCTGAAAAAGGAGGCCTATCGGGTCCTATTGGCCTGTGGGACTCTGGAGGCAGCAGACAGGTACCGGCAGGCCTCAATCCCACCAACACGGCCTCCGTGAAAGAGGAAGACCATGGGAATTTGGACGGGGGTCTGCCCATCATTGGAGAGGAGGTCACTGAGGTAGTTAAAAAGCTCCTCAGTGGTTGGGCTCTGGGGTTGGACGAGATCCGAATATCTCAGGGCGCTGGATGGTGTAGGACTGTCTTGGTTGACACGTCTCTGCAACATCACGTGGTCATCAGTGGCTGTACATCTGGATTGGTAAACCGGGGTGGTAGTCCCCCCTTTTTAAAAAGGGGAACAGGAGGGTGTGTTCAAATTATCGGAGACTCACACTCCTCAGCCTACCCGGGAAAGTCTATGCAGGGGTACTGGAGAGGAGGATCCGACCGAGAGTCGAACCTCGGATTCAGGAGGAACAATGTGGTTTTCGTCCTGGCCGCAGCACTCTTGACCAACTCTATACGCTCCACAGGATTTTGGAAAGGGTATGGGAGTTTGCCCAATCTGTCCACATGTGTTTTGTGGCTTTGCCGAAGGCTTTCGACCGTGTCCCACGGACTATCTTGAGGGGCATGTTTTGGGAGTAGAGCGTTCCGTACCCATTGCTACGGGCCATTTGATCAGAGCCAGAGTTTGGGCTGTATTGGTAACAACAGGTCGAATTCGTTTCCGGTGAGGGTTGGAGTCCGCCAAGACTGTCCTTTGTCACCGATTCCGTTCATAATTTTTATGGACAGAATTTCTAGGTGCAGCTGAGGCATTGAGAGGTTCTGGTTTGGTGGCCATCTGATCTCGTCTCTGCTTTTTGCGGATGATGCTGTCCTTTTGGCTTCATCAAGCCAGGACCTCCAGCTCTCATTGGAACGATTCGCAGTCCAGTGCGAGGCGGCCGGGATGAAAATCAGCACCTCCAAGTACGAGGCCATGTTTCTCAGTCGGACAACGGTGGAATGCACCCTCCGGGTCAGGAATGAGGTCCTGCCCCAAGTGGAAGACTTTAAGTATCTTGGGGTCTTGTTCACGCGTGAGTGAGGGAAGGATGGAGCGGGAAATCGACAGACGGATCGCTGCAGCCTCTGCTGTTAAATGGAGCCTGTACCGGTCCGTCGTGGTGAAGAAAGAGCTGAGCCGCAAGGCAAATCTCAATTTATCAATCGATCTACGTTCCAACCCTCACCGATGGTCATGAGCTTTGGGTAGTGACCGAAAAAACAAGAGACAAGCAGCTGAAATGAGCTTCCTTCACCAGGCGGTGGTGGTGGGGTTCTCCCGAAGAGATCAGGTGAGAAGCTCAGCCATGCGGGGAGAGCTCGAAGGAGAACAGCTGCTCCTAACTGAGAGGGCCCAGTTGAGGTGGCTTGGGCATCTGCTCAGAATGTCTGGACCTCTTTGCTTTGGTTGCCTCCCCCGCGAACCGGCCCCGGATTAAGCGGAAAATGAGATGAGATCAAAGAATATCATTCAGCTCAATAAATAAAACAGTATGTGTGTGTGTGTGTGTGTGTGTGTGTGTGTGTGTGTGTGTGTGAGAGAGAGAGCGCGCTGACAGACAGATTTCAGATAAAGTTAGAAAAGTTGTTTTGTTAGAGTTCATTAACTTTAGCCGCATCTCATTCACGCGGCCAGTTTTGACCGTTCAGGTTCTTATGATTGCGCTGTAATGATCGAGTTGCTGCCGTTAGCACTGTTTACCTGCTGACGCTATGACCGCTGAATTGCCTGGAGTTTAAACTTTCTTCACTGCTGCACTCCTCCATGTCGCTGTCTCGCTCTGTGTATTAATCACACAGATTCCCCTCACTGAATAAATCACATACCGGAAGCGGCCATGTTTACCCACAATTCTTTGATGTGGGTGTGGCTCGCAGTACGCGTTCTATTCTGTGTTGGTTTCATCCAGGGGTCGGGAACCTTTTTGACGAAGAGAGCCAAAAAAAAGACATATTTTAAAATCTAATCCTCTGAGTGATATATATATATATATATATATATATATATATATATATATATATATATATATATATATATATATATATAATTTTCTGAGTAGATTCTTCCGTAAGAGAGTGCTCAATACTTTTTCGTAGAGCAGATAGAAAATATAAGTAAAAATAAAAGGACAGAACAAAGACTTTCTATTGAAAATCCATTTATTACTACAGATCCTCTACGCTGCCATCTGCTGGGCCCCGGGCAGCACAGAGCGGGACAGAAAAAGACTGAACAAGCTGGTCAGGAGGGCCAGCTCTGTCCTCGGCTGCCCACTGGACTCTGTGGAGGAGGTGAGCGAGAGGAGGATGGTAGCAAAGCTCACATCCATCATGAACAACAGCTCTCACCCACTTCACCAGACTGTAGAGGAGCTGAGCAGCTCCTTCAGTGGACGACTGAGACATCCTCAGTGCAGGAAGGAGCGCTACCGCAGGTCGTTCATTCCCACCGCTGTCAGACTGTACAACGCCACTTTGTAACTGTCTGTGAAAATACCGGTTATGTGCAATAAAAACCCCCGTGTACTTTAATCAACCACATCTACCCCACTGACTGTGAACCACATCAACCCATCTACTCTACCCTCAGATACATTACACTTTAATATAGGCCAGTCTATAAACTCGTTCCCTTCTTTTCTTTTATTGTTTATTAATTTATACTATTTATGTATCTATTTATTTATTTACTTATATAATATATATGTATGTGTGTATGTTTGTATATGTATCTATTTTTGCGCCCCCTACTGATGGTACCTCAAGAGCCTGGAACAGTGAATTTCTCCATTGTGAGATTAATAAAGCTGTATCTTATCTTATCTATCTGTTTCGAGGGGTGGTGAAACCATCGTCTCTCTTCAGGTGATTATAGGAGAATGATTACAAAGTGCTGGGGGCGGTACTATGTCGATGAACATGGCGTCCTCTAGATGGGGTGGTGTTCATTATGTAATCGGGGGCGGGTTCTCTTAAATATTGGTATCGATACATGCATATATGTGCATACATTTTTTACATGCCCGTGGACTCATACATGTATACACATATATATGTATATATATAGGTATCCACACATACACACTTACATACACGCATATATGTGTATGTGTATATATATATATATATATATATATGTATATATATATATATATATATATATATATCATCAACTTCCGCTTAGTCCAGGGTCAGGTCGCGGGGTCAGCAACCTCAGCAAAGAGGTCCAGACATCCCTCTCCCGAGCCACTTCCTCCAACTCTCCCGGGGGGACACCGAGGCGGTCCCAGACAAGCCGAGAGACATAGTCCCTCCAGCTTGTTCTAGGTCGACCCCGGGGTCTCTTCTACAGAATTCTTCTGTAATCACCTGAAGAGAGGGGATGGTTTCACCACCCCTTGAAACAGATCTGTAGTGATAAATGGAGTTTCAATAGAAAGCCTTTGTCCTGTCCTTTTGTTTATTTGCTCTACCAAAAAGTATTGAGCACTCTCCTACGGAAGGATCTACTCAGAAAATCCTCTATATATATATATATATGTATATATATGTATATATATATATATGTATATATATGTATATATATATATATATATATATATATATATATATATATATATATACACACACACACTACACAAAAAAGTTAAGGATATTTGTATATTTTGTCAATAAAAAAATTAAATTAAGGCCAATTCACAAAACCGAAAAAAATATCTAGAAAATATCCTTAACTTTTTTGTAGTGTTTTTTTGTGTTTATATGTGTATATATATATATATATATATATATATATATATATATATATATATATATATATATATATATATGTACACACTGTATTATCTTCTTTTCCTTTCGGCTTTTCCCTTCAGGGGTCGCCACATGGAATCATCTGCCTCCATCTCACCCTATCTTCTGCATCTTCTACTATTATCCGACTACCTTCATGTCCTCCCTCACCACATCCATAAATCTTTAGTTCCAACCTCAGCATCCTCCTACCAATATGCTCACTATCCCTCCTCTGGACATGTCCAAACAATCTCAATCTCTCTTCTATGACTTTGTCTCCAAAACCTCTTACATGTGCTGTCCCTCTGATGTACTCATTCCTGATCCTATCCATCCTCATTACTCCCAAAGAGAACTTGAACATTTTCATCTTTGCTACCTCCTGCTCTGCCTCCTGTCTTTTCCCCAGTGCCACTGTTTCTAAACCATACAACATCGCTTTATATATATGCGTGTGTGTGTGTGTGTGTGTGTGTGTGTGTGTGTGTATGTCTCTTCTTTCTTCTTCTTCTTCTTTTCCTTTCGGCTTTTCCCTTCAGGGGTCGCCACAGCGAATCATCTGCCTCCATCTCACCCTATCCTTTGCATCTTCTTCTCTTACACCAACGACCTTCATGTCCTCCTTTACCACATCCATGAATCGTCTCTTTGGTCTTCCTCTAGGCCTTTTGCCTGGTAGTTCCAGCCTCAGCATCCTATTACCAATATACTCACTATCCCTCCTCTGTACATGTCCAAACCATCTCAATCTAGCCTCTCTGACTTTGTCTCCAAAACGTCTTACATGTGCTGTCCCTCTGACGTACTCATTCCTAATCCTATCCATCCTCGTTACTCCCAAAGAGAACCTCAACATTTTCATCTCTGCTACCTCCAACTCTGCCTCCTGTCTTTTCCCCAGGGCCACTGTTTCTAACCCATACAGCATCGTTGGCCTCAACACCGTTTGTACACTTTTCCTTTCATTTTTGCCGATACCCTCCTATCACACATCACACCGGACACTTTTCTCCAACCATTCCAACCTGCCTGCACACGCTTCTTGACCTCTTTTCCACACTCGCCATTGCTCTGGATTGTTGAGCCTAAGTACTTAAAATCCTCCACCTTTCTTATCTCTGCTCCCTGTAATCTCACCCGTCCTCTTTGGTCCTTGGCATTCATGCACATGTACTCTGTCTTACTGAGGCTAATCTTCATTCCCCTCCTTTCCAGGGCATACCTCCACCTCTCTAGATTTTCCTGCACTTGTTCTCTGCTCTCACTACAGATTACAATGTCATCTGCAAACATCATAGTCCATGGGGAATCTTGTCTAACCTCGTCTGTCAGCCTGGCCATCACCATAGCGAACAAGAAGGGGCTGAGAGCTGACCCTTGATGCAGTCCCACCTCCACCTTGAACTCTTCTGTCACACCCACAGCACACCTCACCACTGTCTTACATCTCTCATACATGTCCTGCACCACTCTAACATACTTCTCTGCCACTCCAGACTTCCTCATGCAATACCACAGTTCTTCTCTCGGCACCCTGTCATATGCTTTCTCCAGATCCACAAAGGCACAATGCAGCTCCGTCTGACCTTCTCTGTACTTCTCCATTAACATCCTCAAGGCAAACACTGCATCTGTGGTGCTCTTTCTGGGCATGAAACCAAACTGTTGTTCACAAATGCTGACTTCTGCCCTTAGTCTAGCTTCCACTATTCTTTCCCATAACTTCATCGTATGGCTCATCAACTTTATCCCTCTGTAGTTGCCACAACTCTGCACGTCTCCCTTGTTCTTAAAAATGGGCACCATCACACTTCTCCTCCATTCCTCTGGCATCCTCTCACTCTCTAAGACCTTGTTAAATGTTCTTGTCAGAAAATCTACTGCTACCTCTCCTAGACACTTCCATACCTCCACCGGTATGTCATCAGGACCAACTGCCTTTCCATTCTTCATCCTCTTCAATGCCCTCCTCACTTCACCCTTACTAATCTTTGCTACTTCCTGGTCCTCAACAGTCACCTCTTCTACTCTTTTTTCTCTCTCATTTTCCTCATTCATCAGCTCTTCAAAGTACTCTTTCCATCTTCCCAGCACACTTCTGTCATCAGTCAATACATTTCCCTCTCTGTCCTTTATCAATCTAACTTGCTGCACGTCCTTCCCATCTCTATTTCTCTGCTGTGCCAACCTGTATAAATCATTTTCTCCCTCCTTACTTTCCAGCCGAGCATACAAGTCATCAAACGCACTCTGTTTGGCCTTTGACACTGCTACCTTTGCCTTACGCTGTGTCTCCCTGTACTCCTGTTTACTCTCTTCGGTTTTCTCAATGTCCCACTTCTTCTTAGCTAATCTCTTCCTTTGTACACACTCCTGCACTTCCTCATTCCACCACCAAGTCTCCTTATCTACTTTCCTTCCAGATGACACACCAAATATTCTCCTACCTGTCTCCCTGATCACATTCGCTGTAGTTGTCCAGTCATCTGGAAGCACTTCCTGACCACCCAAAGCCTGTTTCAACTCCTCCTTGAAGACAACCCGACACTCTTCCTTTTTCAACTTCCACCACTTTGTCTTCTGCTCTGCCTTTGCCTTCTTCACCTTCCTCACCATCAGCATCATCCTGCACACCACCATCCTATGCTGTTTGGCAACACTCTCACCCGCTACTACTTTGCAGTCACTGACTTCCTTTAAATTACATCGCCTGCACAAGATGTAGTCTACCTGTGTGCTCCTACCTCCGCTTTTATAAGTCACCCTATGCTCCTCTCTCTTCTGGAAGAAAGTATTCACCACAGCCATTTCCATCCTTTTTGCAAAATCTATCAACATCTGTCCTTCTGCGTTCCTGTCCTGGATACCAAACCTACCCATCACTTCCTCGTCCCCTCTGTTTCCTGCACCAACATGTCCATTGAAGTCTGCCCCAATGACCACTCTTTCACCTCTGGGGGTACTCTGCATCACTTCATCTAACTCCCTCCAGACTCTCTCCTTCTCTTCTCGCTCACATCCTGTCTGTGGGGCATAAGCACTAACAACATTGACCATCACACCTTTAATTTCTAACTTGAGACTCATCACTCTGTCTGACACTCTTTTCACTTCTAGAACATTCCTGGCAAACTCCTCCTTCAAGATGACTCCGACTCCATTTCTCTTCCCATCCACACCGTGATAAAACAGCTTAAACCCTGCTCCTATGCTTCTAGCCTTGCGACCTTTCCACCTGGTCTCCTGAACACACAGTATGTCCACCTTCCTCCTCTGCATCATGTCAGCCAGCTCTCTACCTTTTCCTGTCATAGTTCCAATATTCAAAGTCCCTACTTTCAGTCCTAGACTCATGCCTTTCCTCTTCTCTCTCTGGCAACGGACACGCCTCCCGCCTCTCCTTCTTCGACGTCTTCGACCAACAGTAGTCCAATTTCCATCAGCACCCTGTTGGTTGACGGCACTGATGGCGGTCGTTGTTAACCCGGGCCTCGACCGATCCGGTATGTCATTCTTTCTTGTGATTCGCATAGTTTATTTGGCATTTGTTTTACGCCGGATGCCCTTCCTGACGCAACCCTCTGCATTTATCCGGGCTTGGGACCGGCGTGAGGGAGAGACACTGGTTTGTGCCCCCCCCTCACGGCTGCATTTGTATGTATATTTATTAATACTGTATAGAACTAAATTGAAAAAGAAGACCAACAATTTGAGAGTATAATAAGACTCTTTTTACATTTATTTTAAACAACATTGTTATGACAAAGATATTTATTTATAAGAAAAGTACTTCAGCGACTTCTAGTGCTGCATGGTGTTTCTGATGGCTTTGTAGTCTGGCTGATATGGGGTGAGGTTCAGCTTCATGCAGGCGTTTAGGCTTCCATCTTTTAAACGTGACTGCAGGTTGGTCTTTATGTTTTTCAGGTGAGAAGGACTGCACGCGTGCATATGTAAGCCAAACATGGTCAATACGACAGGACTCACACTGCAGTGTTTCTGTGACAGGAAGTGCGTCCCAAGTTTTGGCAATCAGCTGGTCTGCGGGTTGAAGTTTTTCCATGTCTATCCATTTGTGTTAGCTTGCCATCTGTGCTTGACTTCGTGCAAATGAGCTGATCAAAAACGATGGACATTTACCTCTTTACCCAAAAACAACACGTACAGTCTATGGCTGTTGTTGTAATCCAATAGAATTAGAGTTTCAATATGTCGGACCCGCCCGCATACTGGCGAACAGAAAGGATTGGCTCTCTGCTGACATGTGACATTGAAAATTGGTGTATGGATTTAAATGCGTGAGATTTCTTCATCTGTTTTTGTCTTATTTGATGGTGCTTTTTTTTTTTTGTATTTTTATTTAAATGACAGTGGAATTATGTATTAGTTATTCTGTTAAGAAAGGCCACCTGATTTATCTGAGAGCCAGATACAGTCATGAAAAGAGCCACATCTGGCTTTCGAGCCATAGGTTCCCGACCCCTGTTTTAGTCTAAAATAAATATTCATTTCGATAGTTTTGGTTTTATATTCAACAGATATCAAACATAAGTACTTCATTAAAAACATACATCAGAGAAAGTGAGAGACTACGGGAGCAGCACTCCAGCTTCATTATCTCCTTAAATTGTATTTATTTATATCAATAATACTGCAAGTGATTGTGTTATGACGGGAATGTTTAATGTTAAAGCAATCTTATATTAATTTATAACAAGATCAAATGTGCACATTAAATAGTTATGAATGCTAATATTTTGTTGTTCTGCCTTTATTTAGTTTTATTTGTACTGTTTTTATAATTAACATTAAAAATACAAACCATGCACCAGAAACTTCTGTACAGTTTAACATGAAGTCTAGTTAGTTATATTATGACTGAAATGGGAATCATCTGCCTCCATCTTCAAGGAAGTCAGAATAATGATTTGCATATTTGATTTAGCATAGGTTTTTACATCAGATGTGTTAAGCCTGGGGTGTGTGCGTAGGACCCAGAGATGCAGGAGACCAAAAGAAGGTTCAAACCATTTATTAAACACTAGGGATAGTAAATTAGGGGAATACTAAGTGAAGGGAAATGCTCGAGCATGAAGCAAGAACCAGGGGTCAAAGAGAAAGCCGAGCAGCAGAATCACGGGGAAAACAATCTTCTGACATCGGAGGGAAGCGCTACGCTCCCATTTATAGCTGGCTGCTGCTGAGTGCAGATGGGGACCAGATGTGCTCTGCTTGGAACTCGCCTACTGGCAACCGCCACGCCCCTCGCCAGCGCCTGCAATGATAAAAGAAGAGTTAATTCCACCAGCCAGCACAGACCATAACAGTACCCCCCACTAAGGAGTGCCACCTGGCGCCCGACCAGGCTTGTCCGGGAACTGGCGATAGAATTCATCTAATAAGTTCGAGTCAAGGATTAGGGAGTGGGAAATCCATGAATGCTCTTTGGGACCATACCCCTCCCAGTCCACTAAATACTGAAACCCTCGACCCCACCTGCGTACATCAAGGATACGGTTGACTGTGTATGAGGGATGTCCATCAATCAGTCGGGAAGGAGGGGGTGGGGGCTTTCTACCACTGGCTTAATTAGGGAAACATGAAATACTGGGTGTACCTTGAGTGAGGGTGGGAGTCTCAGTCGGACGGCGCTGGGGTTTATAATTTTCTCTATTACACAGGGCCCAATGTATCTGGGAGATAGTTTTTTGGAGTCAACTTGCAGGGGCAGGTCCCGAGAGGAGAGCTACACTTGTTGCCCGACCGTGTAGGGAGGTGCCGGGGTTCAGTGGCGATCGGCAATCCTCCGGTTTCGGGCCACCGTTCATTCCAGGGCAGCCCGTGCTTCTTTCCAGACCCGGCGTGCTCTGTGAAACTGTGCCTGGACCGATGGGACAGCCACCTCAACCTCCTGGCTGGGAAACAGGGGGTGCTGGAACCCATTAATCACCATGAAAGGGACATCCCGGTGGCGGTGCAGATCGGAGAATTGTGCGCGTATTCGACCCATGGGAGGTGTGTGGCCCAGGAGGCTGGGAGGCGGGAGGCAACACAGTGCAGGGAGGATCCGAGGCTTTGATTCGCAAGTTCCGCCTGCCCGTTCGACTGAGGGTGGTAGCCAGAGGTCAAGCTGCAGGAAACTCCCAAGGTGTCGCAGAACGATTTCCAAACTCTGGATGCAAACTGGGGGCCCCGGTCTGAAACGACGTCCTGGGAGATGCGCTGGAGGCGAAAGACGTGTTGGATTAGGAGACCAGCTGTTTCCATTGCCGAGGAGAGTTTGGGTAGGGCAACAAAATGGACCGCCTTGGAAAACCGATCCACTATTGTCAGGATAACAGTGTTGCCCTCAGACGGGTGTAAACCTGTGACGAAATCCACTGCAATGTGCGACCAGGGGCGATGGGGAACTGGTAAGGGTTGGAGGAGACCCGTGGGTGCACAATGGGAGGACTTGCTCCGGGCACAGGTGGCCCAAGCTCCCACAAACTCCCTGGTGTCAGCTGCCATCGTTGGCCACCAGAAGCGTTGTTGGAGCAGGAAGAGAGTTCGGTGGGCTCCGGGGTGGCAGGCTAACTTTGAGGAGTGAGCCCACTGGAGTGCTGGGGTTCTGGCCGGCGGGGGAACATACAGTCGACCTTGGGTGCACCCGACGGGCTCCAGTTCCCCCTGATGGGCGTCCCGAGTTAGTCGTTCTACCTCCCATTGGGTTGCTCCGAATATACAGGAAGAGGTAAGGATGGTCTCCATGGTAGTGTCTTCACCAGAGGAGAACTGCCTGGAGAGAGCATCTGGCTTAGTATTCCGGGAGCCAGGTCGGTATGTCAGTGTGAAGTTGAATCTCCCCAAGTACAATGAACATCGTGCCTGACAGTGCCTCCACTCCTGGAGTGCCAAGACCACCGCCAGCAGCTCGCGATTCCCAACATCGTAATTCTGTTCTGCCGGGGACAAGCAACGGGAGAAGAAGGCACATGGGTGGGGCTTCTGGTCTGTGGGAGACCGTTGGGAGAGGACCGCCCCCACCCAGAATCCAAAGGCGTCGACTTCCACCACAAACTGCAGCGAGGGGTCTGGGTGGATTAGTACGGGCACGTGGACGAATTTCGCCTTCAGCCTGTCAAACGCCGCCTAGGCACTTGGGGACCACTGTAACGGGGTCTTGGGTGATGTCAACCGTGTGAGGGGGGGCTGCTAGGCGGCTGTAGTCCCACACGAACCGGCGATAGAATTTCGCCAACCCCAGGAAGCTCTGCAGCTGTTTCCGCGTCCCTGGCGTCGGCCACTCCGCCACTGCCTTCACCTTTGCCGGATTGGATCCTAGCTGCCCCTTCTCCACGATGAACCCCAGGGACGAAACTGAGGGGACATGAAAGTTGCATTTTTCTGCCTGAACAAACAATCTGTTCTCCAGGAGCCTCTTCAGTACCATTCTCATGTGGCGGAGATGTTCGTCTTAGCCTCGAGAGAAGATCAGAATGTCGTCCAGGTATATGAATACAAGCGGTTCAGCATGTCCCTAAGCACATCGTTGACCAGAGCTTGGAAAACCGCCGGGGCATTGGTTAGTCCGAATGGCATGACCAGGTATTCGAAGTGCCCCAGGGGCGTGTTGAAAGCCGTCTTCCACTCGTCCCCCTCCCGAATTCGGACTAAGTGGTAGGCATTTCTCAGGTCCAGCTTGGAAAAAACGGTAGCATCGTGGAGAGGGGTGAAGGCTGAATCGATTAGGGGGAGAGGGTACTTGTTTTTTATGGTGATCTGGTTCAGGCCCGTGTAATCGATGCAAGGTCTCAGGGTCTTCTCTTTCTTTTTGACGAAGAAGAATCCCGCACCTACCGGGGAAGATGAGGGCCGAATGAGACCTGCAGCCAGCGACTCGTTAATGTATGCCTCCATGGCTTCTTTCTCCGGCTTAGAGAGGTTGTATAGTCGCTGGGAAGGGAGCGTGGAACCTGGGAGTAGGTCAATGGCGCAGTCGTACGGTCGATGAGGAGGTAAGGAGCGAGCCCGGTCCTTGCTGAAAACCTCTTGCAGGTCCTAATATTCTTTGGGCACGCCGGCTAAGTCCAGATCCTCCAGGTTGACCGGGGTTCGTGAGGCTTGGGAGGGTACGGCCGCCATAATGGCAGTGTTGCAGACAGAAGTCACTCCAGCTGTGTATGGTGAGGGTGCGCCAGTCAATGTGGGGAGTATCACTGGTGCTGGCGCGGCTGCCGAAGCGGAAAGTGAAGGGTGAGGGGGCGGGGTCGCGGCAGCGAGGTGAGTGGCGACGGCGTCCATCCTTCCGCTGAGCTGCACCAAGCTGGTGATTATGTGCTGGAGATTGTCCATCATCTGAAGCAAGGTGATCCCAGCAGGGCGCCCTGGTCGGATAGTGTCTGCCAAAGCTGCGCTCCGGTCTCCGCTGGGTCCATGTTTCAGGTCAGAAGATTCTGTTAAGCCTGGGGTGTGTGCGTAGGATCCAGAGATGCAGGAGACCAAAAGAAGGTTCAAATGATTTATTAAACACTAGGGATAGTAAATTACGGCAATACTAAGTGAAGGGAACTGGTCGAGCACGAAGCAAGAACCAGGGGACAAAGAGAAATCCGAGGAGCAGAATCACGGGGAAAACAAATCTTCTGACATCGGAGGGAAGCGCTCCGCTCCCATTTATAGCTGGCTGCTGCTGATTGCAAATAGGGACCAGGGGCGCTCTGCTTGGAACTTGCCTACCGGCAACCGCCACGCCCCTCGCCAGCGCCTGCAATGATTAAAAAAGAGTTATTTCCGCCAGCCAGCACAGACCATAACATGATGTCCTTCCTGATACAACCTTTAGCAAGGGGTAGAAACGTGCTGACGGCTATGCAGCTACTCTTGATGAAAGTCAGCAATGGTTCTTTTACATGAACCTCTCACCATAGACAGTGAGAGACATGGCCAGCCTTTGATAACCCAATTAGCTGCACGGGGGGGGGGGGGGGGGGGACAGTGGCAACCTTGTGCAGAGTGGGACTTGAACCCCAACCCTCGCATCAGATCCAGCACCTTTTCCCACCAGGCCACCACTGCCCTGGGAATTGAATAATATTATATTAATATAACTTTTAAGCTTTTAATATAGTCCAACCACATAAACTTGTTCAAAGATTGGGCAATCTGAGCCGAGGGAACTCCCTGTGCACCTGGATACCAGACTTTCTCACCAATAGACTCCAGAATGTCAGGACAGGAGAACACATCTTCACTCTCATTCTGAACACTGGAACACCACAGGGGTGTGTTCTCAGCCCATCTCTTCACACACAACTGTTCCCCCACTCACACCAGCAAAGCCATCCTCAAATTCGCTGATGATACCACCATCATAGATTTGCATACAGATAACAATGAGTCAACCTACAGGAAGGAGGTCTGGCATCTGTGGCAATAATGCGACAACGATAACCTGGAACTAAACAAGTCAAAAACCAAGGAGATGATTATGTACTTCAGGAGATCTAAAACAAACAGAGCACTCTGCCCTCTACATAGAGAAGAGGTAGAGATGGTTGAGAGCATCAAGTTTCTTGGAGTCCACATCTCTGCTGACTTCACCTGGGCCACAAACATCTCCCATCAAGTGGAGAAAGCACAACAAAGGATTCGCAGTCGAGTGCGAAGCGGCCGGGATGAAAATCAGCACCTCCAAGTCCAAAGCCATGATTCTCAGTCGGACAAGGGTGGAATGCACCCTCCGGGTCAGGAATGAGGTCCTGCCCTAAGTGGAGGACTTTAAGTATCTTGGGGTCTTGTTCACGAGTGAGGGAAGGATGGAGCGGGAGATCAACAGATGGATTGCTGCAGCCTCTGCTGTTAAATGGAGCCTGTACCGGTCCATCATGGTGAAGAAGGAACTGAGCCACAAGGCCACAAGGCAAAACCCTCAATTTACCAGTTGTTCTACTTTCCAACCCTCACCTATGGAGAGCTTTGGATAGTGACTAAAAGAACAAGATTGCACATACAAGCAGCTGAAATGAGCTTCCTTTGCCGGGTGGTGGGGCTCTCCCTTCGAGATAAGGTGAGAAGCTCTACCATCTGGGGAGAGCTCGGAGTAGAACTGCTGCTCCTCCGCACTGAGAGGGGCCAGTTGAGGTGGCTCGGGCATCTGGTAAGGATGCCTCCCAAACGCCTCCCTGGTGTGGTGTTTCGGGCATGTCCAACCGGGAAGAGACCCTGTGGCTGACCTAGAACAATCTGGAGGGACTATGTTTCTTGGCTTGTCTGGGAATGCCTTGGTGTCCCCGTGGAAGAGCTGGAGGAAGTGGCTGGGGAGAGGGATGTCTGGACCTCTTTGCTTAGGTTTCTACCCCCGCAACCTGACCCCGAATTAAGCGGAAGAAGATGAGATGAGATGAGATGATTATACCAAGAGAAGGGCAATTGTATGATTTACTGCACTAGATAATTATCGGATGAATTCCGTGAGAACTACATCCGTGATAATTACAGGAAGAGTTTATTTATTGACGTGAGTGTTAGATTATTTTATTTTGACCGTTCCACTCCGTACAAGAACCTTGGAAAAGGAAAAAAACGTGCGTCCTCGACAAAAGGGGCATTGAGTTCAGACCTTCAAGGTCAACTTATCAAATGTTATTTCTCAGAAAAGCCATAGTTAACAAGAGGGGTCTCGATGTACCAATCAGAGATGGCATAATGTCATTCATTATTTCTCGGAAACAGAGCCAGAGGAACTGAACAGAATGGAATGGGCACAATATAAGCCAATGCAGAGCTGGTAGACGGGTCTGAGGTTCTTTCTTTGAACAAGTTCTTTTGTGTGCTTCATTGTTTTTTCCTAAAGGCTAAATAATCACCTAAAAATTAATTTTTATCTCTTATATCTTAAATTAGACATTTTTGCCACAACAGAATTATCAGCAGCAGGAGTGAGAGGCTTCCAAGATCAGAACGCCAGCCAGTAGTAGCACATCAGGACATCAGGAGGTTTAGTTTTGATTAGAGTGAATTATCACCCATGGCATTGTTTTAACAAATCTGTGCAGCATCCCATCAGGTTTTAACAACATCTTGAATTGACAAGGGGGAAAATTTAACTACCCTATAGAGTCCTCACCAGCACATTTTAATGGGGTTAAGGTTTGGACTCTGGGGTGCCAATTCTTGTGTGAAAATGGTCCCTCATGCTCTCTGAAGCGCACTTTCATGATGTGAGTTCAAACTCTATATTGTACCACCAGGGAAGAGAAAGTCCACTGATGTGAAAACCTGATTATTCAGTGCATTCAGGTCGTTGGCCAACTTTGGTCTATTAACACATTCATGTTTCTGAGCCTCGAATTGACTGATAGAAGCAGCCCTATCTCACACTGCACACAGAGACTTGGAGTTTCCAGGCATGATGAGTACATCACTCCATCCATCTCCTGTCTTACCCCGATATAACCATCACTCTGTAAGACTACGAGTTTTGTGCCCCCTACAAACTAAAGTCATTTATTCTGATTGGCAACAATCACAAGTGGTTTTCTTAAGGCTAGTTTCAGTCCTAATCCCTTGAGTTATCCTCACACTGCGTGTCTGTTTATCCTGGTCTTGTTTTCTCTGATTCATTTTTTTAGGGATTTGGATTTCTGTAAATTTACAAGTGATCTCACAATAATGCCTTGGACACCATTTTGGTATTCTGGACCCAACGTCTGATGTTAAAAATTTATCGGTTCTGATTGGATCGCAGCATTTCTGCTCCTCACTTCTGACAGACACAGGACATGAAATAAAATATTTTGAAAAAAGTTGTACTGTAGCTACACAAATTTATTACAATGATTAGGGCACAAACTACAAACAGCTATTGCATGCGAAAGCTGACTGCAGTGTGACTCATTAGCATTGAAAAGCAAAGCATACAGTGTCCCCCATCCACACACACACACACACACACACACACACACACACACACACACACACAAGTAGTGTTATATGAAACATGATTGAAGTAGATGTACAATATATCAAAAATAGCAACAATCACACAGTGTATGTGTGTATGGGGGGAGATGCTCTATGATTACTCTGGTGTTCTCTCTCTGTTGTGAGTACAGTATGTTTGTATATTATAATATGTCATAAACAGACAGTGTTAATCTTGATGGTGAATAGGAAATAGTCCCTTCCACACACACACACACACACACACACACAGAGAGAGCCTTGTGACCTTCTGTCTCTCTGCCAATCTGACGCCCCCATGGAGGGTCATGTGACTATAGGGTCACACAGTGTGTGGGTTCAATCACAAAGAAAATTTTGTGTGTATGTGTGTGTGTGTATACACACACATACACACACACACACACACACACACACACACACACACAAAACGATGGAAAATGTGTGAGTAATTTGCTTTATTCTTTATCAGGAAGCACCCGCTGCTAACATCATCTACAGTAACCGGTAACAAGTAAGAGAGAGAGAATGTCTGTGTGTGTGTGTGTGTGTATATGTGTTTCTGTATTTTATGGAATGGTGATACCATGCAACTTCTCTCGAATTTGACCATGTTTGTTTGTGTGTGTTTAGAACAGTAAGTGAGGATGAACTGGGCAACATTCTACACTGTGATCAGCGGTGGGAATCGTCACTCCACGGCTCTGGGGAGAGTGTGGCTGTCTGTGCTTTTTGTGTTCCGTGTGTTGGTGTTGGCCGTGGCAGCGGAGAGTGTGTGGAGTGATGAGCGTGAACAGTTTACATGTAATACACAGCAGCCAGGCTGTAACAGCGTGTGCTATGACCACTTCTTTCCCATCTCACACACTCGCCTGTGGGCACTGCAGCTCATCCTGGTGTCCAGTGCTGCACTGTTGGTGCACATGCATGTAGTGCACCGAAAGCATCTGCAGAAGAAACTGCGGCGCCGTCACCCAGGTCCTGGGGAAATTGAGCGGATCGGTGCCCGGGCCGTCGAGATCAGCGGCGCCCTCTGGTGGACATATGTCCTCAGCTTGCTCATGCGTGTCGCCTTTGAGTCGGCCTTTCTCTACCTGTTCTATGCCATCTACCCCGGGTACAGGATGTTTCGCCTGGTGAAGTGCGATGCATATCCATGTCCCAACACTGTTGACTGTTTTGTCTCACGACCCACAGAGAAAACCGTCTTCACCATCTTCATGCTTGCTGTCTCAGGAATCTGTGTCCTCCTCAACGTTGCCGAGATTGTCTTGTTAATCACTCGTGCTGTGAGCAAACACTTGAACACCAGCGGCCAGTCACACATGAGGACCTGGATCAGCCACAAACTCTTCTCCTACTAGAGTCATTTGTTTCAGCCTTATCTTTGCTCTGCTTCATCTCAATGTACATCCTCACTCTTATAGTCTCACACATACACTCGCACACATACCCCTCTCACTATTACACTCTCACACATACACTCTCAGCATTATACTCTCACACATACACCCTCATCGGTACATTCTTATATGTACACTCTCACACATACACCCTCACTATTACACGCTCACACACACTCTCGCTATTGCAATCTCATACATACACTTGCACACATACACCCAAACATACAACATCACACATAGACCCTGAACATTACATGCTTATATGTACTCTCACTATTAACTCTCATCATTACATGCTTATCTGTACACTCTCAGATATACTCTCTCACACATACACCCTCACTATTACACTCTAACAAATACACACTCAGTTACATGCTTATATGTACATTCTCACACATACACATTCACACATACACCCTCACTATTACACTCTCACACATACACCCTCATCAATCCATGCTTATCTGTACACTCTCAGATATATACTCACAATTACATGCTTATATGTACATTCTCACACATACACTTTCACACATACACCCTCATCAATACATGCTTATCGGAACACTCTCAGATATACACGTTCGCAACCTCACTATTACACTCTCACACATACTATACACCCTGACTGTTGCATGCTTATATGTAAACTGTCTCACATACATCCTCACACATACACCCTCACACATACCCCCCCACACACACACACACACCACTAGATTGTCACATGTACATTTTCACACACCGTCTCACATATATATTTTCACATGTACTCTCGCATATACACCCTCACACATACACTCTTACATGTAGACTCTCCCACACACACTCACGCTTACACCCTCATATGTGCACTCACATGTAGACCCTCACACATATGTACACTCCCACACAGACACCTTCAAACATATACGCTCACTCAGTAAATCTCATTTGTACACACTCCCATGTGTACTCACACATAAACACTCTCACATACACTTTCACATGCACTCCCTCACATAAACACTCCCATATAACCACTCCCACATACACTGTCACACACATTCTCTCACATAAACACTCCCACAAGTACTCACACACGTGCTCTCTCACATAAACATTGTCACATACACTGTCACACACATTCTTTCACATAAACACTCTCATAAACACTCACGTACACTCTCACACGTACTCTCACAGAATCACTCCCACTTACACTCCCTCTCACTCAAACACTCCTACGTATACTCTCACAGGTATTCTCACATGAACACTCCCACATAATCTCTCACATAAACACTCTCATATACACTCTCACACACGCACTCTCTCACATGAACACTCCCACGTATTCTCACATAAACACTCCCACATACACTCAGTCACATAAACACTCCCGTCTCACACACACTCTCAAATAAACACTCTTACATACACTATTACACACACTCTCTCACATAAACATTCCCATATACACTCTCACATGTCCTCTCACAAAATCACACCCCTATATATTCTCACACGTACTCATGTACTCTCCCATAAACACTCCCACATACATTCTCACACACATACACTCTCACATAAACACACCCACATACATTTGCACACATGTACTCTCACATAAACTCTCACACATAAACATCCCAATATAAACACTCCCATATACATTCTCACACGTATGAATGTAGTCGTAGGACGACTCTTGGTGACCTGCCATGAAGGATAACGCCTTGATTATGGAAACTTCATGGAAGTTTTCTTGGCAAGGATGGTGCAGTGGTTTGCCATTGCCTTCTGCACGATGCAAACCTACGGGCAATTTATAACAGCCAATTGACCTACTGTGCATGTTTTTGGACTGTGTGAGGAAACCGGAGTACCCGGAGGAAACGCACGCAAGCACGGGGACAACATGCAAACTCCACGCAGAAACGCCCAGGCCGGGAATCCAACCCAGGCCTTCTTGCTGTGAGGCGGACATGCTAACCACTACGCCACCGTGCCACCTAGTCATTTAGAAATTATTCTTAATATGCACACACATGTACTCTCACATAAACCCTCCCACATACACACTCACACAGACTCCTCACGCTTATGTTTTCCGTTATGTTGATAAATACACCACTGTATCCTATAATGCAATGAACATTCATGACTTTAAATAACAGTTCAAGTTTACTAATAGCTGAGTAAACCTTAGGTAAGCTATTGTGGTGATGTCATACACATAATGTTTGCAGTTGGCTGAAAAAATTTAGCCTACGCCCCGCCATACTGTAACTCGGTGAAACCAGGCTAGGACGTTCAGGAGATATCGAGATTCAGCTAATTATGTTTCCTGTGAAGTGTGAAGGGCTTTCAGTCGACTCACCCAAGATTCTAATATACAGGAAGTGAAAATGTTCAGTGAAAAGTGTTGTATCAACCGTTCAGGGAACATCCAAACAACAGATTCTCGGTTCACAAGATTATCCTTCAGTCATTGCACCTTTTAAATTCTTCTAGCCAACCAGTCATAATTATACGTACAGTGGAATGTAATTACTTTCTAATGTTAAAACGAATAATGTCAACAATCATTTTCAATATCTCTAATTTTAAACTGGAAATATTTTTATTAAACTACAGACTAAAATTATTCTTGTTGTTGATATTATTGTTATTATTATTATTATTATTATTATTATTATTATTATGAATATTGTTGTTGTTGTTATATTTTCAGCAGTAGTGGGTTCAGAAGAAGTGATTTGTGTGTACTGGTGATGTTTCAGGGTGTTCTGAATGGAACAGCTTTGCTCTGGTTGACACTCCGTGCACAGAAAGTAGGGAGCTTTGCTGACATGCATCGGAACACATCTTAGTGACTTACAGACTACATAAAGTCCCGAGGAATGGCAGCATTATCGTGTGCCCTTATACTTGCAGAAAGTCTGAGTGTGGGTTTTCATTTCTGTGAAATTTTCATTTTCATTTGCTGCTGCTCAAAACCCTCAAAACAGAATCCTAGTTAATCTCACTTACACCTTCGTCCCTTCCACTGAAGAAACATGGAGAGTTTTGAAAGAGATCAGATGTGGTTTCCACTAAAACATATCAAGGAGCGAGGATTGCTCATGATGATTGCGACACAGTAGGACCTGCTGCTTAAAAATGTGAACAATAGACAGACAGGTTATTTGTATGCTGGTGTGCAGCTAATCTGGAAAGGCTCCTCCCATGTATCGTTCATCTGAGTTAATGATGCACAAATCAAAGTTAACTGGGACAAACAGGAAACATGGCAGACCAGAGGAACGTCCAGTTCAAACATGAAAACGACAAATAAAGGTTTTGAGAAGTACCCATTCTCATCATTTCATTTTCCCAAAATGTACTGCACTGAATCATTCCTTGTTAACAGAAGTGGTAAAGTTGAATTTGATGACATCATTTAATTTACATATGTAAATAACAAAGTTCCTGACTCAGATTTTTTCATTAATACAGTAAACACTAAATAAATATAATTAGTCAAAAACATCTCTCTCTCTGTGTGTGTGTGTGTGTGTGTGTGTGTGTGTGTGAGTGTAATCAATAAATAGGGACTCACCTCCACTATCTATTCACATCCAGCATTCGAACCAACGCACACCTGTCTGTACACCTCTCACTAACAGAGCAACAAGCTAAAACCAACCATTAATAAACAAGCTGTGTGTATGTGTCACTAGAGGTAGAGATATCTACTCGAATGAATCTGTCGTTCAAACTCAGAAAGCACACACACACACACACACACCCTGATGAGAACGAATGTGGATATTTTACATAAACTGCTGGCATTCACTTCCAAATTAATAATAGCTTCCTGAGTTCAAGGATAGGAATGTTGAACACCCCCTTGAACACCCCCCCCCCCCCCCCCACACACACACACGCGATGGATATACACGATGGAAAAGTACAACCGTTAAAAGAATCAGTTTAATAATGGGAAGTGTTAAAGGTATCAGGGTCATGATCAGAGGGATGGGGTCTATGTTTAATGTGGAGTCAGTGTTTACGGTCGGTAGTTGGGGTGGAGTTAGGCTTGTTGACCGTGTTTGAGGTGGCCTCATGCTTGGGGTCCATGTCTGGACCTTTCAACATGACATCATTCAGTTCTTTACCTGTGTGGCTCTCTTTGTGAATTCTGTGTGTGTGTGTGTGTGTGTGTGTGTGTATTTCCCTGAGGCTAAGAACAGGGTAAGCAGAGGGGAGAATATATTTAGCCAAATCCTAAACATTCCCTTGCCATCTGATTGGCTCAGCTGCTGTCAGTTAAGAATAAGAAGGCAAGACACAGTTTACAGTTCTCTCTAAGGTATTGTGTTGTCTGCCAAATTTAACCCCAACACACACACACACACACACACACACACCATGCTTATTAGCAGTTGGTTCTAGCTTGTGTTGTTGCACTGTGTTAATGAGAGGTGTGTACACTAATCCTGGGTGTGAACATATAGTGGAGGTGAGTCCTAATTATTGATCTCTCTCTCTCTCTCTCTCTCACACACACACACACACACACACACAGTTAAGAGTTTAGTGTTTCTACTGACTCATATAACCTTTCCTTGTGTTTTGATAACCTGTGATATTTATTTATTCATGAGTTTATATCTACTCAGACATTCCAACTCACTCTACTCATTCTTTCTCACTCAACTGATTCATTGTCAGGCGACATGGTGGCGTAGTGGTGAGCATGACTGGGTACGATTCCCAGCTGAAGTGTTTCTGTGTAGCGTTTGCATGTTCTTCCCGTGCTTGCATGTGTTTCCTCCGGGTACTTCGGCTATCTCGCACTATCCATAAACATGCACAGTAAGCTAATCACCCCGAGGTGTAAGAGTAAATGTGTGCCTTGTGATGGTCTGGTGAGCTGTCTAATGTGTACCCTGCTCTCGAACAGAATCAGCAGAGATGAGCAACAGCCTCCCTATAACCCTAATTAGGATTAAGCGGCTTAGAAAATGAATGATTCATTGTCAATCACTCTGCTGACTCTCTCTCTCTCTCTCTCTCTCTCTCTTTTTCTCTGTAGATAGTCATGGGAGATTGGAGCTCATTGGGGAAGTTGTTGGAGAGCGCTCAGGAGCACTCCACTGTGGTGGGGAAGGTGTGGCTCTCAGTGCTTTTCATCTTTAGGATCCTGGTTCTGGGTGCAGCAGCGGAGAAGGTGTGGGGCGATGAGCAATCAGGTTTCACTTGTGATACCAAGCAGCCTGGTTGTCAAAACGTCTGCTACGACCGCACTTTCCCGATCTCACACATTCGCTTCTGGGTAATGCAGATCATTTTCGTGTCTGTGCCTACTCTTATATACCTGGGACACATCCTGCATCTACTGCGCATGGAGGATAAACATAAGCGTCTGGAAGAGGTTGGCACTGGGAAAGCACGGAAACTCACAGCAACTATTCGAGACGAACAGGGGAAGATCCAGCTGCAGGGGGCACTGCTTCGCACATATGTGTTAAATGTCATTTTTAAAACACTGCTGGAGGTGGGTTTCTTGGTGGCACAGTACTTCCTGTATGGCTTTGAGCTCAAGTCCATGTACACATGCAGTAGCTGGCCATGTCCCAATACTGTAAACTGCTACATCTCGCGCCCGACAGAAAAAACAATTTTCATCCTGTTCATGCTAGCTGTAGCATGTTTGTCACTTCTCCTGAATTTAGTGGAGATGTACCATCTTGGCTTTACCAAGTGCCGCCAGAGTCTCCGATTTTGCCAGTCTTTTTCTGACTCTTCCTCCAAAACGCCCAGTGAACAAGCAGTCATTCCATTTGTTGCCAGTTACTCCTATTTCCCCACCCATGCCTCAACCCCTGAGCATCAGTACAAACTCCCAGAAGCTGATGGATCCTTTCCTGCGTATAGCATTCGCTCCGCCCACAAACAGAACACTGACAATCTTGCCGTAGAACGCATCAACACAGAGACCAAACCAAACACTGAAGAAACCAAACCTGATGAAACCATATCGAAGAAAACATCAAGGTCTGCTCCTGGATCACCATATTATCAGCGCAGTCCAAGCTATGCTAGTCGCTATAGCAACAACAAAAGTCGGTTGGATGATCTGAAGATTTGAGGAGGAAAGAAATGACATAAAACAGAAAAAACAACTGCTGTTCCAGAACACACACACACACACACTATTAGCAGCTTTTGCTTTACTGTTGAACCCCTCCCCGATTTTCTCCCTAATTTATTTGTGTCCAATTACCACCCATCAAGTGCTGCCTTCCCCATCACACGACCACCACGGACCAGGGAGGGGCGAAAGCATGTACATGCCCCTCTGTGACATACAATGCCAGCCATCAGCCTCTTTTCAAACAGTGGTTCTTGCGTATTGGCGGCGGGTCTAACGCACTCGGAAGGGAGGCGCTAGTCACCCCCCTCATACGAATGTGTCCCTGAGAACTCGACCAATTAGCTCTCATGGACTCCCAGTCACAGAAGACTGTGGCATTAATCCGGATTGGAACGTTCACTCTCATCATGACTGTAGAAACTGTGCTTTATTTCACTCTTTAGTAACAATGAACATACATTTAATCTTTTAGCATTAGCCTTTGTTTCTTTTCGTTCATTTTCTGAACCCGCTTAATTCCAATTCGCAGGGAGGTTGGTGCCAACTCTGGTTGATTTCGGTTAGTGCCAAATGTCAGCCAACTCTGGGCAAGGGCAGGGTAAACCTAGACAGCTCACCAGGCCATCGCCTGGCAGAAACACTCTGACACTCGTTTCAAAAATCAGCAATTGTTCTTTTCCATGAACCGCTCACCAGACAACGAGAGACATGGTCGGTATTTGATAACCCAGTTAACTTCACTGGGAGAACAGCAGTGGGGCTTGATCCGTCAGCCCTTGGAACAGTAGGCCAGCACCCTGCCAGCAGGCCACCATTGCCCCATTAGTCCTTGGTTTCCATCTGTTATACTACGAAGGTGCAAGTATTCTGCATTGGTGTTATTCAATGCAGCAGAATTCTCCTATCTATTTGCATTACTATAGCAGAATGTACCACTGCTAATACGCTTTCATTAGCATCACACCACTAATAGGTCCAACTTGGTCTGCGCAGTTTACAGCTGTTCCATATGCAACTTAATACTGTAAATAAAAATAATTTCTCAATGACTAGGTGGCGTGGTGGTGTCATGACGAGCCTCACATCAAGAAGGTCCTGGGTTCGATTACCAGCCTGGGTGCTTCTGTATGGAGTTTGCATGTTCTCCCAGTGTTTGCGTGGGTTTCCCCTCCGAGTACTCCGGTTTCCTCACGCAGTCCAAAATCATGTACGGTGGGTTAATTGGCTGGTCCAAATCACCCCTGGGTGCGAGTGTGAGTGGTTGTGTGAGTGTTGGCCGTGCGATGGCCTGGCGAGCTGTCTAGGATGTATCCTGCCCTCACCCGGAGTTGGCTGTGATGGGCCTTCCTCCCTGCAACCCCTAATTAGGATTAAGCAGTTCAGAAAACCAATGAACGACTGATTCTAATATATCATTGAGTTTCTGGATGACTTTATGTAAACTGTAAAAGTGATTGATCAGATCAGAATTTTTGGAGTTTTCGAAGCTCCTTAGATTAAACCTGATTTTTCAGGAGAGTCAGCAAAGATTTTATTGTTGTTGTGTGATTTTTCTGGAAGGAATTTGTTTACTGTGTTGTTTTAAAGCAACAATTCATAAACTGAATCTATCTACAGCATGTCGTTTGGACTTTTGGTCACTGCTCAGGACAAACGAGTTTTTTTTTTTTTATTAATTCATTCATCATTCTTTTTCTGTTTAATCCTAATTAGGGAGTGAGGAGGATGGCGCACATCCCAGCCGACTCCAGGCAAGGGCAGAGTGCACCATGGACAGCTTGCCTGGCCATCGCAGGGCGGAAACATACTGACGGCTGTGCAGCTACTCTTGATGAAAGTCAGCAATGGTTCTTTTACATGAACCTCTCACCACAAACAGTGAGACACGGCTGGCCTTTCATAACCCAGTTAGGGCACTGGGGAACAGTGACGACCTGTGGAGAGTGGGGCTCGAACCCCTAACCTTAGGATCAGTGATCCAGCACCTTTACAACCAGGCCACTACTGCTCGAATTAATTAATTAATTAATTTATTTATTTAAAATATATACATATTTATCCCCCTATTTTCTTCTTTAATTTAAGATGCATCAAATTCCCATCCTTCGAGTGCTGCCCTCCCAATCACATGACCACCTTCAACCAGGGAGGGGTGTAATTATGCACATGCTGCCACCCGCCTCTTTCCAAATTGCTGAGCATGTGTATTTTGGAGTGTCTGAACACACTCACAGGGAAAGTGCTATCCACCCCCCTCACACGAATGAGCTCATGGACACCTGTGATTTGCTGGTGATCTCCGTGAGTGGCAGGGAAGTGAATGTACGCCAGTTAGCTCCCATGGACTCATGTCACGGATGTGCCACTTGTAAACTAAAGTTTAAATGGGTTTGAACAATATTTGTGGTATTTGTTTGAAGTTTTACTCAAGTTTACCATGCTGCTGACGTGCTCGCTTATGTTATCAGCAGCTATCTTGCTGCTAATTTAAAAAAAGATATTGTAAGTTCATATACTAGTTAAATATGTTTTGAAACCAGGATTTCATACCAATGACCTGCAGGAATTTATTCTAGTTCACAAGCACTCTGTTCTTTTCCCGTTTTTATCAGATTCAGCTGTGATGTGAACTTTTTTTTTTTCTTCTCTCGATTGTACTTAAATGAATTCCTATATAATTATTGGCGGTAATACTGTGTATTAAATGTGTATTGTTGCTATGGTAACCAATGCAGTCTGAGCCAATCATCTTTCAGTGTTGTTCTTCTGAATAAAATCTGAGTTTTAACCAAATTTTCATCTGTTCATTGATAGACCCCTACACACACACACACACACACACACACACACACACAAAAAGGCTCCGAGGAAAGAATTTCGTCTCTTTATGCTGCAAACACAGAAGGAAAAAAAATGAACAAATCATTAATACAAAGTTGTATAGATATAATCCATAATAACCCCCCCCCCCCAAAAAAAAAAAAAAAAAAAAAGATTTAAATAAATGAAATCATTTTAGTTCTTCTTTATGAGCAAAGTCGGTAATTAAATCTCGAGCATGTAGACATGAAAGTATGTGTATTATTTTGTTTGTTACTTTACCTTCACTCTCTTAAAGTTGAACGGTCATATTGCACTGCAGCAACCTTCAAACATTCATCCGCAGAAACAAGAGCAGTTTCTCAACAAGCCAACCAGCAACAGGCCAGCTAGTGGAAAACAGACAGTAGTGGTGTTAGCAACAAGCGAGTACAGTCTGCACACAACATTTATTTGTCTTCCCGATGAGCGGATTGGGTTTAATGTTCATGCCAATTTCAGTGATTAAAAACAGAGAATAATTTTGCAGTGTGCAGCCTGAGCAGCAATGCTGGTATGACACGGTAAAAACTAACCCAGGTTGTTGTGGCAGTGTTTTTGTTTGCGAGTAAAATATTAAAAACTACAAGCTAGAACTTCAGTTTAAACGTAGTAAACACAAGATCCCCAGCTTTGACATAATTCCGATATCGAATTTATTGAAGGGATAATTTTACAGTCCTTCCTTTCACAATGTTCCCGACAGCCTGAAAGCTGATGTGATCATTTCATCTACGTCATGATAATCACACTGCACATGGAGAAACAGAACAAGACACACCTGTTCCACTCATTACACTCGTTCTATATAAACCCTGACAGGTGCAGGCTCAGGAAGTCAGAGGTGAATTATGGGAAACGCACTATTCCCGGATGACCTGAAATATTTTTTCCTTCAAACACTTGAACACTGGGTCATCAGTTACCTTACTCATCTTTCTGGCTGGCTGCACATTTGTCTGGTCATCTATTTCTCATTTATGAAATATAATTACACACATTATTCAGAGTGAGCTGTTGGATCAGATTTCAAACACAAACATATTTTAACCTTCATTCAGGATTTTATTGTTCTCATTTACACAGACAATAATCACAAATTACATTCACTAAAGTATCGGAGATGAGAGGCGCGCACACACAATTTATATATATAGAGAATTTTCTGAGTAGATCCTTCTGTAAGAGAGTGCTCATTACTTTTTCGTAAAGCAAATATAAGTAAAAATAAAAGGACAGAACAAAGACTTTCTTCTGTAATCACCTGAAGAGAGAGGACGGTTTCACCACCCCGAGAAACAGAGCTGTAGTGAAAATGAAGTTTCAATACAAAGTCTGTGTTCTGTCCTTTTATTTTTACTTAAGTTTATATATATATATATATATATATATATATATATATATATATATTATATATAAAACACTGTGCAAAGGTTTTTACCCCGTGACCAGACCAATTTCTGACAGTTTTGGCACGTATCACTGTCATCCATTTCAGATCAAGCAAACCAAATATTATACAAACATAAAACAATTGCATTACAAGTGCCAATTGCATTTATTAAGGGAGACAAAAACCCCATATGAACCTACAAGGGCCCATGTGAATAGGTAATTGCCCCCTAAACTTAATAGCAGGTTGAACCACATTTTGCTGCAATAACTGCAGTTGAGTGTTTGAGATAAGAGGCGCCGAGTCTTTCACATGGCTGTGATGGGATTTTGGCTCACTCTTCTCTGGAGAATTGTTTAAGATCAACCAGATTGAATGGTTTCCAGACATGAACAGCCTTTTTAAGGTCATGCCACCGTATCTCAATAGGGTTCTGGTCAGGACTTGGGTCACTTCAAAACCCTCACTTTGTTCTTTTTTTAACCATTCAGAAGTGGACTTCTTGCTGCAGAATCCAGGTGCACTTTAACTAAAGGTCTCGAACTGATGAACGAACATTCTTCGCCAGGATTTCTTGGTAGCAAGCAGAATTCATGGTTACATCAATCATGACAAGTTAAGTGTGACAAAGGTGCAAAAAAAGTAAAAAAATCAGTAAGGAACAAAAATGTTTACACAGCACGGCACACACACACACACACACACACGCAGTGACCCAAAAAACCTCCCGCCTTAAACAAAAAGTTGAAAGATAATCAGATTCATATTTGCACACATGAATCTAAGTGATGCGAGCGAGGTGGTGTCAGGGTGTGTTCGTGGCCCAAACCCGATTGTCCAAAGTCATGAGCTGGTGTCGTCAGGAACAGTGTGTTCACTGTTTGAGCATTCTTCTCAAACAACCTCTCTGTGATCACCACACAGGGGGCATTTAGAGGTCGATTCAGTGTCCTCAGAACATTCTAGCTCTTCCACTCGGGAGCCACTGTACTGATGAATTTTACTTTATAGGTTGTGTTGGGAAATCCAAGTTTCATCTTAAGTGACAGTTCAAAAATTTGGTTTAATTTAAAATTGCGAAAGAAAGATCCGCTCTAACACCTCATTAATACTTTCACAACAATTTTGGGTGCCAATGGCTGAAGGCTTATGAGGACCAAAATCTTGTGTCAGAATTGAAAAAGCTGAGCCTCGAGATTTCAACATCATTAACCACCGCATCGACTGTGGGCTTCTTCCATCATGAGCTTCACTTTTTGTATTGGAAGATATTTCTTCTCAAGGGTCGTCTTGGAGCATTTTCCTGCCAATTTAAATTGATAACTCCGATTAATAACGGCTCTCATCCATCCTGAAAGATATGAACTCATGCCTGTTCGAAATTTCATGTCATGTCATCATGTACACACACACACACACACACACACACACACACACACACACACACACACACACACACACATCTGTATAAAATACAACATTTAGGAATAAACCGAGCTGTCACAGATATTCTACAGACATTTTACAGAACAGGCTTTAAGACATCAGCTCATTATGATCACTTTAAACAAACAACCACCCAAACACAATACAGGCCCTGATTCGCACTGATCATGTGCCAGGTCACAAATACCCTATACAGATCCCTGATTTGGGATCAGCAATATAGTCATTTATATATTTATTACATTTACGGCATCTGGCAGAAGCCCTTATCAAGAGTGACTATTTTATTTATATTTATATATACATACATATACACACACACCGTGTATATATATATATATATATATATATATATATATATATATATATATATATATAAATGCATGTATGTACTGTACAAACAATATAATATTTTAACACAGGATATGATGTGCAGGTTCTGTCATCCCCCCTCCCCCCCCTCACACACAATGAAACAAACCGCCTAATGTCAAATTATAACGCTTAATTTGCATATACTGTACATGAATATAAATGTTTATGCCTTTAGATTTCTACAGATGTCTGAAAGCTTGCGAATGTGAAATTTGATTTCTATTCAGGTTCAATATTCACAATGACTCACAAAATTATTCATACTCTTTAAAAACTTTCCACATTTGTCGTGTTACATCCATAAACAGAAAGGAAGTAGTTATATTTGTGAAGTGGAAGGAAAATTATTTATTTTTTTAAAATAAAAATCTGAAAAAAATGTGGGATGCATTTGCATCCAGCCCCCTTTACTCTTCAACAAAAATCTAGTGCAACCATTCGATTGTTCTAATATTACACGGACTCCAGCTGTGTATAGTTTACATCAATATTTTTTCAGATTTTGAGTTGTAAGAAATGTTGAAAACCTTCCACTTCACAGTTCTGCTCAACTTCTCGCATACAATTCCAATAAGTTTACTTTCATAATGTGTCTAAATGTGGAAAACTTCAAGGGGGACCATTCATTTTCTGAGCCACTTAATCTTAATTGGTGCCTATTTCAGCCAACTCTGGGCGAGGGCAAGGTACACACTGGACAGCTTGCCAGGCCAACACTAACACAACCATTCATACTCCCACTCACATCTGGGGTGATTTGGAAAAATCTAATTAACCTACTGTGCATGTTTTCTTTGGACTGCGTGAGAAAACTGGAGTTGCTGGAGGAAACCAACATGGATCAATACTTATGCAATCATTATATATTCCTCAATACCTGTGTGTGTGTGTGTGTGTGTGTGTGTGTGAAAGAGAGAGAGAGAGAGAGAGAGCAAGAGCAAGAAAGAGAGCTGGTGTGTGCTGATGAGAGCTTATGTTCATTATGTGTGTGTGTGTGAGAGCTGGTGTGTGTGCGCGTGTGTGATGAGTTTCTCTGTATCTGTGGTTCGCTCGAAGAAGGTGACGACACACGGTTCATTCAGTAACGAGGCAAGAATCTGTTCAAATGAGAAACTCCAGTCACTGACCCCGCCTTGAGGAGAGGGTGTGTCTGGGGGTGTGGTTTTAGCTGAGCTGCATGTTCCTGTAGGGCTGCTTGTAGCTGAAGAAGCAGAGCCTGAATCAAGAGTCAGGGAGGGGTCAGTGTGCAGAGAGCTGTGTGATTGGGGGGAAATTTTTCTTGCTTCTTGTGGAGTTGGGGGTGTGGTCTGTGATGGCGGAAGTATGGCCTGTGGAGATGGTATTGATGGGCTGTTCTGAAGTTTCCGTCCTGCCTCTTCCATACGCAATAACAAACTGGTTACCCTGGCAACGGCTCGAAACAGAAGCTCCTCCTCCTCATCACCATGGAAAATGTTGTACAGAGTCTTAGACAAGAGGACAAACTCGGCCTTACACACACACACACACACACACACACACACACACAAAAACACAATTTGCTTTAAATACACAAAGTGTGTGTGTGTGTGTGTGTGTGTGTGTGTGTGTGTGTGTGTACCTGTTTAATTCTGGGCAGGTCTTTAATATTCTCGTTTTTTGGTAACTCGTCCTGCCACTGTTTCATATACTCCTGTAGATCCACCTTCCCACAAGCTGAGAGACGGACAGGAAGACAGTGAGACAGGTCAGAGAGAGGCCAGTTAGAGAGGCAGTGAGACAGGTTATAGAGAGACAGTGAGACAGATTAGAGAGAGGCAGTGAGAGGTCACAAAGAGACGGTGAGACAGGTCAGAGAGGCAGCGAGACAGGTTCGAACAGTGGTGGGCAATCTTATCCGCAAAGGGCCGGTGTGGGTGCAGGTTTTCACTTCAACCAAACAATAGCCACACCTTCCACCTGTTTCCACCAATCACTGATCATCAAAAGGAAAAAAAAAAACCTAGATTGGACATTACTGTTTCAATTCTGAAGTGGAGCCATCTTGGTGAGATCACCTTGCTTTAAGTCTCGAACAGTAATGCGATCTCACCAAGATGGCTCCACTTCAGAATTGAAACAGGAATGTCCAATCTAGGGTTTTTTTTTTTTCCTTTTGATGATCAGTGATTGGTGGAAACAGGTGGAAGGTGTGGCTATTGTTTGGTTGAAGTGAAAACCTGCACCCACATCGGCCCTTTGCGGATAAGATTGCCCACCCCTGGGTTAGAAGGACAGTGAGACAGGTTCGAGAGAGACAGGTCAGGGAAAGGCAGTGAGACAGGTCAGAGAGAGGCAGTGATTAGGCTAGAAACAGTGAGACAGATTTGAAAGAGACAGGTTATAGAGAGACAGGTTACAGAGAGGCAGTGAGACAGGTGAGAGAAGCAGGTTAGAGAGGCAGTGAGACAGGTTAGAAAGAGATAGTGAGACACAGAGGCAGTGAGACAGACTAGTGAGAGACAATGAGACAGGTTACATAGACAGTGATCCAGGTTAGAGAGAGGCAGTGAGACAGGTTCGAGACAGGTTAGAGAGACTGAGGCAGGTCAGAGAGAGAGGTTGGAGAGAGGCAGTGCGACAGTTTAGAGAGACACAGTGAGACAGGTTCAAGACAGTAAGACATGTTCGAGACGGTGAGAGATTAGAGAGAGACAGTGAGACAGTTTAGTGTGTTTGAAATAGTGAATGATGAGATGAAGGATTCTCATCACCTCTTTCTGGACATTTCCTTATGACTCCATCCTCTGCATGCTCTGAACACAGAAAATGACATGGCCTGTGAATTAATTGATTACTCGGAGCAATAAACTCATTTTCAAACTGAAATTTGAATATGCATCCTAAGTATTTACATTTAAATGGAAACAAAAAAGGAAAAACAAAGTTATCTTTTTAATGTGAACATGTTTTTATGAACCTCACTTTGCCCAAGTCCTCCTGAACCACAAACACATTATTTTATACTTTCTTCTTTAAAAGACCTCATCCACACAAGCAATTTAAAAAAACAAACTCAAAATATACTCATATACACACACGGTCTCTCACACTCACACTCTCTCTCTCTCTCTCTCTCTCTTCCTCCCTCACACACACAAAAACTCTCCCTCACACACACACACACTTTGCTCTCCCTCACCCCCACACACACACACACGGAGATTAAAGGACATGCAGAGACAGTGAATAAAACGAAGGACAGCTGACCAGAAAGATGAGCAGAAAGAGAGAATCCTTCAGCAGGAACAAGAGATTCACAAGACCCCAAAGGCTTGCAGACAGTAGCATATGCTGAAATGCGCACACTCACACAAGCACAGACACACACACACACACACACCTTTATTACTAAGATTATGGACTTGAGAATTTATTTTGATTAATGTACAGGTAAACACACTGCTATAAATGTGATATTTGTTTTTCAGTGCTGTTAGCGATCTAGTGAAACACAAACCCAAGCGCTAATATAGCATTGTCCTCTCATTGCTGAATGAGAAAAAACAGCACTATAAAATACACTGCATGTGAAATATTTAATTTCTTTACAAAAACATCAAAAACAGTGTAGTGTGAAGGAGTGTAGTGCAAACAGGGTGCAGTGAGAAGGGCACCTGTCTGCAGATGAAGTTTAAAGAGAAACTTCAGCTTTTCTGTAAATGAACCATTGTATAGGATATCTGTAAAAACACAAACCCCCACACACACACACACACACACACACACACACACACAGTTACAGAGAATGAGATGCAGTGTGTATGACAGCAAGGTCAGATATCAGGGTTCTGGCTGTTACCCAGCATGCATATAAACTCTTTGAAGTTAATGAGTCCGTCTCGATTATGATCTGCAACCCGGAAAGCTGAGCAGACCAGAGAGTCTTTGTATGCGTGTTTCCATGGTAACAGCAAGGTGAACAGTGAGTTGAACTGATCCAGGTCCAGTTGGTACTGATCGAGGTATGGCAAACTTGGGTCATGATTCTGTAGAGAAGGACTGCATACTGACCAGTAACAACTGAGGAAGTGTTGCCTCTACGCATACACACACACACACACACACACACACACACACACACACACACACACGTCAAAGCCACTAACAGATACTCAGGATACAAATATGTATGTGTGTATGTCCGTTACCTTAAATAGTAAGTACAGCTGCTCCAGCTGAGAAATGTTAAACTTCACGTCCTGAGCAACAACTCGCAACTAAACAAAAAAAGGAGAAATTAATATGACGTTCCTGTAACGAGTAGCAGAGAGTTCAGTGCAATTTTATACTGCTGAACACTCAGTCTCTGGAACTTCAGATATTGTGTAGGTTGTGATATAATTTGTGGTTGGTCGTACATTGTGTAAATTGTTTTTTCTTGATTTGGAATTCTTTTTACTCACAACATTTTGTTTTGTTGTTTCTTCAAGGGTGTGAATGACATACAGTTTGTTGCGCTTGCGCATGTTCTCCACATCCTCCCACCGAATCTCACTGAATTTCTAACGCACACACAAATACACATTTAGCAAGCAGAGAGCATACAAACAGTAAAAGAATGTTTGTAGATGTAAGCGAATGTGTTGGATGTGAGTGTGTATGGACCTGGTAGGCCTCTTTGATGAGATCGCTGATGTCGACAGTGTCCTGATTTCCCCTTTGATTGGTCACTGCAGTGGCCTGCTGTACATTGGCTGGAAGTGGACTATCTTTGTTCACCACACAATCAAAAAACCTGACACACATTATCACTGTGAGTGCATGTGCATGTGTGTGTATATTAATATTGTGCATGAATTATATCTCAGGGCCACCTGTTCAGGGCAGTAATCGCCTCAGCATCATCACGGCAGCCGAGAAGGTGGGACACGTTGCGGTGTATGACAGTGAGGGCGAGCCGGAGGACAAATTGAACTCCATCATAGAAGAAACAGTCGAGCACATTGAGGGAACTCTCAATCGGTAACACACTGATGAAGAGCGTCAAAAACCATGACAGAGTCAATGATGAGAGAAATGATAGCTCAGTCATGTGGTCCGTCAGTTGGGTCAGGTGATCGCGCAACATCTCCTCAAACACTGCTTGGTCCACCAGGGCACCTACACACATACCCACATACAACCATTAGGAACGAATGTTCATTGTTTAGTGTGTTTGTGTGTGAAGGTGACTGGAGTGGTCTGTGTTCCTGTTGGGATATGTGTGTGTGTGTGTTTGTTTATATAGGTGACTATAGTGATGTGTGTTTTCTGTTGGGATGTGTGTGTATGTGTGTGTGTGTGTCCATCTTGGTGTGTTTCTGTTGGGATGAGAATGTGTGTGAGGGTGACTGTAGTGGTGTGTGTTTCAAATGGGATGTGTGTGTAGGTGACTGTAGTGGTGTGTGTTTCTGTTGGGATGTGTGTGTGTGTGTAGGTAAGTGTAGTGGTGTGTTTCTGTTGGGATGAGTGTGTGTGTGTGTGTGTGTATGTGGAGGTGACTGTAGTGGTGTGTGTTTCTGTTGGGATGTGTGTGTGTGTGTGTGTGTGTGTGTGTAGGTAAGTGTAGTGGTGTGTTTCTGTTGAGATGAGTGTGTGTGTGTGTGTGTGTGTGTGTGTATGTGGAGGTGACTGTAGTGGTGTGTGTTTCTGTTGGGATGTGTGTGTGACTATCTTGGTGTGTTTCTGTTGGGATGAGAATGTGTGTGCAGGTGACTGTAGTGGTGTGTGTTTCAATTGGGATGTGTGTGTGTGTGTGTGTGTGTGTGTGGAGGTGACTGTAGTGGTGTGTTTCTGTTGGATGAGTGTGTGTGTGTTTGTGTGTGTAGGTGACTATAGTGGTGTGTGTTTCTGTTGGGATGTGTGTGTGTGTGTGTGTGTCTGTGTCAACCCTCAAACTCCTGTGGCGATGGGGGAGTGGCTAAGCAGCAGGTGCGGAATCACTGGAAGCTGTCGCTGCAATCCTGCACACAGGCGGCTCAGGCCATATGGAGGTTCTGCTCTGATTGGGATAGCAGGGAAGTTCGGCAGCCCCCTGAGCGACCAGGTAGTCCTATTTAGGCTGGCTCTGCCTGCCTCCGTAGCCTGAGGACAGAGCTAGAAAAGGTGCTCTAAACATAGCCTGTTCCACAACCACCTAGCCAGCATACCGTGGCTGGCGGGTTCCCATCTTGCGGTCGAAATCACAAAAAAATATTCAAGAAAATGTTCAAGCTCACCCTTGCGTCACGGAACGTTAGAACTCTTCTTGACTCAACCACCTGGAAGTCAGGGAGACCAGAAAGAAGTACGGCCCTCGTAGCCAGAGAACTCGCCCGCTACAACATCGACATCGCAGCCCTCAGCGAAACATGCTTTACCGATAAAGGCCAGCTCAGTGAGATTGGAGGCGGATATACCTTCTTTTGGAGTGGCCGCAGCAATGAAGAGTGACGTGAGGCTGGTGTCGGCTTTGCGATTAAAGACCATCTCGTACGAAAACTTGATCGTATACCAGAGGGCCTCAACGATCGCCTCATGAAACTCAAGTTCCCCCTGGGCAGGGGGAGATCCGCTACCCTCATTAGCGCCTAAGCTCCCACCATGACAATCCCGGAAGACGCTAAGGAGGGGTTCTATGAAGAACTGGATGCCCTCATCTCCACTGTTCCGCAGGCGGACAAGGTCCTACTCCTTGGCGACTTTAACGCTTGTGTAGGTCGAGACCACCAGGCATGGGAAGGAGTCCTCGGACCCCATGGAGTAGGGAAATGCAACAGTAACGGTCTCCTCCTGCTTAAAACATGCGCCACCCATGGCTTAGCCATCACCAACACCATGTTCCGCCTTCCAATTCGTAACAAAACGTCGTGGATGCACCCTCAATCCAAGCAATGGCATCTAATCGACTACGTCATTGTCAGAGCAAAGGACAGGCGGGATATGCGTGTGACTAAGGCAATGTGTGGTTCTGACTGTTGAACAGACCATCATCTCATTATTTCTAAGACAAATTTGCATATTCAGCCCAAGAGAAGACCACAATGCCAGACAGCTGCGAAGAAGCTCAACATCAACAAGCTCAAGCTTCCTTCCGTTCAAGAAGAAGTAGTATCAAGTTTAGAAAGTCAGCTGATTGAGGCTACCGGAAACGACTGGGACTCTCTGAAGACAACTGTTCATTCTGCTGCCCAACAGGTGCTCGGACAAGCTACCAGGAACCACCAGGACTGGTTTGATGAAAATGATGTCAAAATCAGAGCCCTGCTGGAAGAAAAACGCCAACTCTTCAGAGCCCATCAGAGTGATCCCAACTCGGTCTCGAAGAAAGACGCCTACATCAGTAAGCGCAGACAGGTTCAGATAAATCTCCGCGCTATGCAAGACACATGGCTACGTAACGAAGCCGATGAGATCCAAGGCTTTGCAGACAGAGACAACACGAAACGCTTCTACGATTCCCTGAGGTGTGTATTCGGACCACCAACATCAGGCAGCTCCCCTTCACTGAGCGCGGACGGAGCAACACTCATCACCGACAAAAACAAGATCGTAGAGAGATGGGCAGAACACTTCAACGCCGTTCTAAATCGTCCGTCGTCCATCAATGACGAAGCCGTTCAACGCCTTCCTCAGGTGGACATAAACCCAGACTCGAACAAAACCCCATCAGAGGACGAGGTTGCCAAGGCAATCGAGCAAATGTCGATTGAGAAAGCTCCTGGCTCTGATGCCATCCCTGCTGAAGTGTTCAAGTCAGGCAGCCCTTCTCTCTTACACAAACTGACGGCGCTATTTCAATCGTTTTGGGAAAGTGAGACCCTCCCGCAAGATTTTAAAGATGCCACAATCGTTCATATCTACAAGAGAAAGGGCAGCAAGCGATCGTGTGACAACCACAGAGGGATATCACGTCTCTCTATCGCTGGCAAGATCTTTGCCCGAGTGCTCCTCAATCGTCTCCTGAAACATCTCGAGCAAGGTCATCTCCCCGAGAGCCAATGCGGATTCCACGTTGGTCGAGGAACTATCGATATGATCTTTGCTGCCCGTCAGATCCAGGAGAATAGTGTGGAACAAAGTCAAGATCTCAACATCACTTTCGTAGATCTAACAAAAGCCTTTGACACTGTGAGCAGAGAGGGACTGTGGAAGATCATGTCGAAGTTTGGCTGTTCGGACAGGTTCGTGAAGATTGTCAGACAATTTCACGATGGGATGATAGCCCGTGTTCTTGACGATGGAAACGCCTCCGATCCGTTTCAGGTGTCAAATGGAGTTAAACAAGGCTGTGTCCTTGCCCCTACACTGTTCAGTTTGATGTTTTTGGCAATGCTGACCGATGCCTTTAGGGAGACTCCCCTCGGCATCCCCATCAAGTACAGGTGCGACGGAAAGCTGTTCAACGTCCGACGTCTGCAGGCCGTCACTAAAGTCAAAGAGACTGTGATTCGTGATCTGCTCTTTGCTGATGACTGTGCCCACAGTGCCATCAATGAGCAAGAAATGCAACAGGAAAGGGACGCATTCTCGTCTGCCTGCGACAACTTCGGCCTCATCGTCAGCATCAAGAAGACTGACGTGTTGGATCAGCTCACCCGAGGAAAACCATATCAGGAACCAAACATCACAGTGAAGGGACAGCGACTTCAAGATGGAAAAACTTCACCTACCTTGGCAGCACTCTCTCTCGCTATGCCAATGCCAACATCGATGCTGAAGTCAGGCAAGCAGCGCTTTTGGGAGATTGAAGAAGTTAATATGGGAACGAAGAGGCATCTCACAATACACCAAGATCAAAGTGTACAGAGCAGTCGTCTTAAATGTGAATCTTGGACCATCTACTGAAGACATGAGAAACTTCACCAGCAGTTCCATCTCCGCTGTCTCCGAAGCATCTTTGATATTTGCTGGCAAGATAGGATCACAAACACCGAGGTTCTGGAGAAAGCAGACCTCCCCAGCGTTATTACCATCATGCGCAAAGCTCAGACACGATGGGCAGGACACGTCTGCCATATGTCAGACTCCAGGATACCCAAGCAGTTACTGTACGGTGAACTCAGTCGTGGTGGCAGGAAAGCAGGAGGCCAGCGCAAACGCTACAAAGACTCCATCAAAGCATACCTGAAGGACTTCAACATCGATGTTGCAACGTGGGAAACAGCAGCATTTGACAGACCGCTTGGCACAACCTGATTCACAAAGGTGCCATCCACTCAGAAAATAAATGTTCGAACGCAGCCCAAGATCAACGTCAAACACGCAAGGCTCGAGCTGAAGAATCTACCAACACAACCCCTTCTCACTGGTGTCCAACTTGTGGGAGGGGTTTCCAAGCCCGTATTGGCCTTACAAGCCACTTGCGGAGACATCACCCCGTCTCTTAGACACTGTGTTGTTTGTATTGCTATGGTCATACTCGATACCGAGTTCACGAATAAATGTGTGTGTGTGTGTGTGTGTGTATAGATGACTGTAGTGGTGTGCGTTTCTGTTGGGGTGTGTGTGTTCCTGTTGGAATGAGTGTGTGTATAGATAACTGTAGAAGTGTGTGTTTATGTTGTGATGTGCGTGTTTGTGTAGGTGAGTGTAGTGGTGTGTTTCTGTTGGGATGAATGTGTGTGTGTGTGTGTGTGTGTGTGTGCTGGTGTGAAGATGTGAGAAAATGAAGTGAGCAGTGAATATTAGGAGTCAGAAATTAACAGCAGTTGACGTGAATTACAGATTAGTAACTAGTAAACTCCACCAGAAACATTCATTAACACCCCACACACACCAATAATCCTGCGGTTGAAGTAATCTGGCAGCATCCTTTCACACACAGAAGCTAGCAGCCAGAATGCTTCCTCCTCATTCGCGTATAACAACAACACCGAAGCTAGGATATTCATTGCCTGCAGAGTGAGAGAGAGAGGGGGGGTTAATTGAATATATGTACAGTGGTTCTTCAAAGTTTGTGAATTCAAGGATTTTAGACATTTCTACATAATTATGACGAAAAATATCATCGAGTCCTAAATGTCCAAAAAATTGATAAAGAGAACCCAGTTAAATAAATGAGAAAAATATTTACTTGGTCATTTATTTATTGAAGAACATGACCAATATTCTATATCTGTGAGTGGCAAAAGTTTGTGAACCATTGATTTCAGTATCTTCTATGACCCCCTTTTGCAGCAATAACTGTAACTATACTTTTCTGATTAATGTTGATCAGTCCTGCGCATCGGTCTGGAAGAATCGTAGCTCATTTCTCCGTTACAGAATAGCAACAAGTCTCAACAAGTATAATTTATTTCAAATATTATAAAATAATATTTAGAATATAACTATCAATGTAGTGTGTTAGACAATGTAAAACTCTGTGTGTATACACACCTGACAGTAGCCGATAGCAGGGTTGTGGTTTGCGTAGGCCGTTAGCACTCTACGCAGCGCAGATATGCCCCGGTCACTCTGGAATGCTGGGTGTTCAGGAAGCGAACGGTGTAGATCACGCTCAATCTCATCACATGCTATTGAACTGCTAATACACACACTTTCATCCACCAGAGATGCGTAGTACCCAGGGTGTGTGGCCATTTCATTTACTGCACCTGCTCAGACACACACACACACACACACACTAATTTAGAACTGCCATGGAGTTTAGAGTTGGACTAAAAAAAAAAAAAAAAAAAAAACTGCGTACAGGGAGTCCTCGGTTTTCGACGCTGATCCGTTTTTAAGACGCGATGTAACCCGAATTATAGTGCAAGTCAGAACATAACATAAAATATACTGAAAAGTCCTGTATGTATAATAAAATGTAACAGTTAATGACAAAGTATTTAAACAAGAGAAAACAATTCCTTACCACAAGAATGAAATACAGTAAGGGAGGGAGAGACAGGCTTATTGTGCTGGAGAAGCTGGGGCAGGTGAGCCTGGAGTAGTAGATGCAGCAGAGGTAGAGGGTACAGGATCTGTTGCAGGCCTCTCTACCTTCTTAAAATACTGCTCCAGGTTAGACTGGACAGTGAGCAACCTCTTCTCATCCAAGATCTCCTTGTAGCATTGCATCAAATCGATGATGCCTCTGGAATCATCCAAGTTGGGATCCTGAGCCTCAAAAGTTGCCGCTTGCTGCATCTCGTGCGCCTGAAACTAGTTTGCGTTTGTTTACGTAATCGTGTAAGACGTAATGATGCGTAATATTACAGTACCGAGACTGAGCGAAGGGATGCGACACCGTCTTCCTTGGCCCACAACCACAACACAGCCTATTTTTCTGCCTCGCACGCCCGAAACTAGTTCACGTTTGTTTACGTAATCGCGAAAGACGTAATGACGCGTAATATTGTTTTTTTTAAATATTTTTATGGGGGCGTGTTTGTCACCACGAAACGGTGTAAGTCGGGACCAGTGTAAACCGAGGACTCCCTGTGTCGGAAATAATTCCCCCTTCCAAGTATTCACAGTTTGACAAAAATATTTTCTCTTTGTATTTACTTACTGTAGTTCGTAAAACAGCTGAGATTTTTAAAGGATCACCACTACAAAACTCAACCGGGTGAAACAAAACCATGTCCATTACACACCAAATTAACTGGCTGACACTGGTTATCTGTTCTGTTCATTTTGATTAGTTTAATATAAAACCAGGTAGAGCAATGCACTGAGTGTAAGTGTAAATAAAAGTTTAACTATGGGTGGCAAGGAGCTGTCAAAAGATCTGAAGGATAAAATTGTGGAGAGGCACACATCAATAAGTTAGTGGGGCCGGTGGCGTAGTGGTTAGGGTGATGCACTCATGATCGGGAGGTTGTGAGTTCAAATCCCACCGAGACCCTCACTGTGCTAAGACCCCTGGGCAAGGTCTCAACCACAAGTGTGCCTCTGTTCACCCAGCAGTGTAAATGGGTACCAGTAAAATATACTGGGAAGGTAACCTGCGATGGATTAGCGTCCCATCCAAGAGGAGTTGAACTGGTCGAGTCACGCTATGGAAACCGGGGATAAGCACCGGCCTGATGAGCCACTATGGCCTGGGTGTAAAAACCAGACAGACTTACCTTACCTTACATTTCAAATGTTTTATCAATTCCTAAAAGTGCGCTAAAGTCCATAATCAAAGAGTGTAATGTGTTTGGTACTCCTAGGACCCTTCTCGGGATCAGGATGCCCCTTCAAACTGGATGGAACCGCATGGAGAAAACTCGTCAGAAAGGCTGCCAAGAGACCTACGGCAACTTTAAGTAAAGACTAAATAAAAACTTATGAAAAAGCACACGCACGCATGCACGCACACTGTTGCGAGCATGTATATATTTGTGTGAATGTAAATATCAAAATACTTATATATGTTTGCTGTATCTACTCACTGGTACACATTGGTGAGTCAGGGCTATTGAGAGAGAGAAAACAACTTGTTGGAGGAATCTATATTAAGGACCTGTTGCCAACTGGCTACAGTCTCCTCCAGTCTCGTACAGTCTCCTCCGGGCTCCTCCAGTCTCCTCGTGGCTCTTTGGGTGGATCATGGATCAACTCATCTCAGGTGAACCATGGAACACGCTTCCCCCAAGTTTCGTTGCTGGGGACTTCATCGACACAGTCCATCATCCACGTCCACACACAGCCCATGCAAGGATAGTCATCAGTTGTTTCGTCCGACACGCGGGGTGGCAAGCCTTTCCTTGCCAGCACATGTGCCATCACTAAAGTTACCCTGCTGCAGGCGCTTGGTGACTTGTATATGGTTTAGGTCTAAGCTGTAAATAATGAGAATTTTGTCTTATTTTACTCATATTAGTAAAGTGAATATAGTTTATGTCGTGGTCTGTCGTGCTTTGCTGGTTTCACAGGGCAATTTCAATCCTACAAATTTTCCTATCTGTAACAAGTGGGGGCTCGTCTGATAGAATCCATTAGGCATACGTAACAAAAGTAGGGGCTCGTCCGGGATCGAATCCATTTGGCAGTGAGTCTTTAATATTGAATTGATACCTTTTGATATTTTAATTGTGAAACCAGCAAAAATGGTGTTTACACTTGAGGATGTTGTAAAATCTCATACCCCTGAGAAAGTCGGTGCCTTGCGCACATCTGATTTGGTGCAAATCTCCAATTATTTTAAACCTGAGGAAAAACCTGTGATGAGGAAATTTCAGGTTTTGATGTAAATTGAGTCTCGAGTTTAAAAATCAGTCCACAAATTCCCCAAATGCTTGTGGGTCTATCATGCCTAAGCCTTTTGTTTCAGGTGCTTCTGTGGAGTTTTTGTTGATAAGGACATGATGTCAGGTGCTGTGTTTCTGGAGGAGGATTTACCTTTATTGTCTTAAGACTTTGTGTCACTTATGGGAGATAATTCTACCCCATGGCCCATTTTTATATTAAGGGATACTGAAGCTCTTTGGTCTCTGATTTTGAAGGATGTTATGCCTTTTGTCGAGTCTTCAGATATTGCCGATGTTTTACTGTAGGGTATAAGTGACTCTTGCTCCTCTCTAGTTTGTCAATTTGACTCGACAGGCCTGATTTCTGGTGAAGTTAAAGTGGGTGTTCTCGATGCTCTACCAGTTCCGGGTGTTGATTTGTTGATCAGTAATGATCTTATGGGGGTAAAGTTGGAGCTGATGCACTTTGTAGAGGTTGAAATGTTGTGTAGATTCTGATGCTGTGAATGGTATGACTTGAAGAAAGTTTCTGCAAAACTTTCTTCTCTTTAAGGGGGAGTGTGGTACGAGCATGTACATATTTGTGTGAATGTAAATATCAAAATACTTATATATGTTTTCTGTAGCTACTCACTGGTACACATCGGTGAGTCAGGGCTATTGATAGTTCCACACATAGATGCACTACGTTTAAGGACACATGTACATTAAGGTAGTAGTGGTGTGAGACCTGGGTGCACGTGTACTGCTGGTATTGTACAATGCTTCAGGGTGGCGAAATCAGAGGGGAGTGCTGCATCCTATAGAAAACAGTGGAAAGGACTGGAGTTGTGCATTCCAATGGAGGGGAGGAGCAACACAGTCATGTTGGGGCTTGTCTGGGCTTGTACCAGAGAGAAAACAACTTGTTGGGGGAATCTATATTAAGGACCTGTTGTCGACTGGCTCCAGTCTCCTCCAGTCTCCTCGTGGCTCTTTGGGTGGATCATGGATCAACTCATCTCAGGTGAACCATGGAACACACTTCCCCTAAGTTTCGTTGTTGGGGACTTCATCGACACAGTCCATCATCCACGTCCATGCACAGCCACACACACACACACACACACACACACACACACACACACACCTGATCTTTGTTTGAGTGTGCGCACCTGAGAAGAGCATCCACAGTTCTCCGCGCAGTGATTCTGGAAGTCCACGGGCAATAAGCTCCTGGGTTTTCCTGGTACGGAACATGGCACTACCTTTGCCATACTCAGCAAAATGGATCTGCCATGATTGCTCCTTCATTCGTTCCTTCAGCTGTCAAACATTTCATTACATTACATTTCAAGACAACAGCCAACCGCATCTGCACTGACTTCATTCTTTCAGCTTTTGCCAAGATATTGCTGATCAAGCACTAATGTCAAATTAACAACAGAGTTAGTAATAATCTAGAGGCATGAAAAAAATGCTGTGTTTTTCCCTAAGCCAACCAACCCAGCCATATTGCGCCAAACCATAAGGTTTTTTTTGCCATTCGAAAAAAAACAAACAAACTATAAAGCAAAAAAAAAAAAACCCAATACCATCTGACCTCCCAACCTGAACAGTATTTTTTTATGCTGAACTACAAGTTAAAACTGAATTAGCATCAACAATACAAAAGGTTTACTGTAACTTAACCACACAATCATTTGAGAAACCACAAAGCTAACACTGAGCTTAACACACTGAGTTAGATGAGAGACAATGTGAACACACTGGTTCAGCACTGTGCTAAAAGTCATTCACCATTTTTGGGTCGAGATTTTCAGCATCATGTGGATGGAAAACATTCATTAGAGCCTCAGTGCCAACTGCAGGAGCTGCAACCTGTCCCACCATCATCTCCTCCTCATCATCACACAGAGAAAGCTGCACACAGGCACAGGCACACACACACACACACACACACACACACACACACACACAGCTTAGCTGAACAATAAAATCATTATGAACACTGACAAATGAATAACCAAGTCTGTGCAAATGCAAACTGCTAAGAGTACTGTTTCATGCCTTTACATTCACGTGAAGTTATGGACATAGTGGATTTTCACACTACGCCAGGTTTTACTCTGAAACTCACCTCTGGTCTTATTAATCATAGAACATTGAAACACACCCATCACTGAATTATCTCAAAGCTCTTTTTTTATCCTCTCTGTGCTCCCTCTTTTGCCTTCATACGTTAGACTATATCTATATAGCGCCTCTATACCTCTCTCGGAATCCCCGTGAGAGGTCGCGTGATCACGCTATATTAGGACGAGGCTAACAGAGAAACGTCATCCTTTTTGAGATAATACCGTCAAGCTGGATGTTATTCCTCAAGGCTCTTGGATTTGGCGTTCATTGTCGGCGAGTACAGTGACTCAAACTAGCTCAGCCTAAATGATAACGCTTAAACATTCTAATTTACGTTTTCGGACTTTGCAGTATACGAACATTATTGAGGTCCTTTTTTGGACTTGGTTCTGACAGGCTCAGTCAACAGGAGTGTTGCCTAGCCTGTTTTACTTAGCGTTTTATATGGCGATTCTAAGTTTTACTGCTCGATTAGCAAACTTCTGAACGCTATTGTTTGCTTAGTTTAGTTGGACGTGCTACAAAGTTTCAATCTGACTAAACTAGCAGTGTGCGACCTGGTTCGCCGAGATTGCCCCTGTTTACCGTCTGCACAATTTCGGCACTTGGTCATTGTTTACCTGTTGATACATATCTTGGTTGACATGGCCTCCTACAACTGCCCGTCATTTTCTGTCTTTTCTCAAAGCACAAACGACAGGGCTCAATCTCATCATCCCTCGCATCCCAGTTCGCATATCTCTCCGTCTGAGTCGCGACCTCAGTCCATTAGGACTTTCGGCCTCGTTGATACTTCTCGGGGGGTTTCTAATTCCTCACGTCGTCGCAATTGTTCAGCGAACTACATGCGTGTTCCCCCTACTCACCAGACACCGGGTGGTAGCGAGAGGGCGGTAGTTTCAACTTTGTGAACTGGCTTGCTCCGTGCTAGCCAGTTTAGGGCTATGACACAAGATTGGTTTGTCTTACCTCCGACTAGGGGTGTAGCGCGTGTCTCATCAACAAGAGTGCTATCCACTAGCCTTCCGGCTTGGGTAACCGGGGACATGCCTAGACGAACTGATCTCCTGTTGGCAGCACCTGCTCGGCAGGTAGAGCGTCCATTGACCGCCTCCCTACCCGGGCAGGCGACCTCTGAGACCTCGGGGCTCTCCACCGTCGGGAGACCTGGCTGGGCGACCGACACCCGCCTCCCTTGAGGGGCGGTCACGTCAGGAGTCCACGGGGGCACAGGTTAGTGGGAGTGCTAAGGCCGACCCATGTCCTCAAACCTCCGACCCCGTAGGCGTTCCCTCTGCGCCGGAAACTTCTGCATCTATGCCGGTAAAGAGGGTACGAAATGCGGGGTGTGAGCTTTGTTCACCACCTCCTATCCGCCGTCAGCACTTAGAGGTACAGCAGGCCCAGCCTACGGCGACATTGGAGGTTCCCGACCCGGGTTGGCGAGGTGTCCCCGCTGAACCGACAGTCACGGTCCAGGTTTCACAAGGTCTTCCGACCTGCAAACCACCGGACCTTCACCCCTTTGATCGGTCACTGGAGCATCTGGCTCACTCGACTCCATGCTCGACTGATTGTGCGCCTGCTCATCGTCCATTTGACTTCATTCCAGGCTGGATTCGATGAGGCGGTGGGGTTCTCTTTGGACGATCACACTCCTGTGTCGCAGTTCCTCGATATGGAGGTGCCTTTGTCCTCTTCGTGGCATCGAGTGAGTGACTTGGTGTACGAGACTCCACCCGCAGCCGAACGTCCCTCTCCTACACCGGCAGAGGTGCCGACACGTTTGCTTGTCCATAGGTCATTAGTTACCCCGGACGAGCACGCTCAACGTATATCGCTCCCTCACCTGCCTGACTTATGTCATTGTATTTTGGACCCTGTGCACGCGCGTCTAGTTCAGCAGGTCGGCCACCTGAACATTCCCCAAGGGAACTTCTTTCGAGCTTCTCGAGCCAGTTCGTTCGACTGCCACGCCCGTTTGTGGACCGCGGAACCGTCCGTCCTTCACGAACAGGATGCCAAGTTTCTCTGTGACAAGCTCGTGAAGTCTGTTCCTCTTCCAGAGAAGGCTTTAGCTCGCACTACATTGGACAGACTTTCTTCTATGGAGGTCCTCCTGGCCACTTTGGTCCAGACACAGGGGGCCTCCCGGGATCCGATCACAGGGGACTTAGTCCGCCGCATGGACAATCCTTTGTCTCATGCTCTCTTGGAAACTCCTATCGTTGGGAATCTCCTTCTTTGCCGACGAGATGAAGTTCTGTCCAAGTTATCGCCTCACTTAAGGGAACATTCTTCTTTCCTCAGGAGGGCACCGCTGTTTGGGAACTCCCTCTTTCATAGTGATTCCTTTTAACAGCTGCGCCAGCTGGCTCCTTCTTCGATAGAGTTATGTTATACCCTGTTGCAATCTCCCCAGGGTAAGTCCAAACCTCCTCAGCACGTCCCTTCGTCTGTTCCTTCTGCGACGAGGACATCGTCCGCTCCTGCTCGTGGTTTGTCTCGGGACAGAGCTCGTGGTCGCGGCCGGGACCGCGGCTCTACAAAACCTAAGCCTGCGACTCAGGGTTTTCCCCAGGCGGAGCCACGAAAACCTCCTATGTGACTCTCCCCGTTGAAGTCCCTGCCTGTAGGGAGCCCTCTCAGGCACTTTGCCTCGGTGTGGGAGCTGATCCCCGACGCTCCGGTTTGGTCATGGGTAGAAAACTACGTTTTGCCTTTTATCACCCCTCCACCTCTGACCACATCGGTTCAACCGTTTCGGCGTCCTTCGTCTCCTGTCCAACGGGAGACGTTGTACACCAAGATTCGGGAGATACTGGTGAAAAATGACCCTCGAGCTCATTCCTCCTTCGGAACTTTCTTGACAGGCGTTTTACTCCAGCAATGTTTCGAAGTGGGACGGAGGCTTCCATCTCATTACAAATCTCGCGGGGATTCCGAGAGAGGTATAGAGACGCGATATGGATATAGTCTAACATACGAAGGCACAAGAGGGATCACAGAGAAGATAAAAAAAGCGTTGAGATAATTCAGTCACAGGTGTGTTTCAATGTTCTATGATAATAAGACCAGAGGTGAGTGTTATTCGTAAAACACTAGTTTCCTGCGAAACTGGTTTATTTAGAGCAAATGCAGAGTGAGTAGAAAACTTGAACAAAGTAAATCTCCTTGACTACTTCTGGTTTAACTTCTGTAATTTCAAAAAAAAAAATAAAATAATACAAAACGATGCCGAGATGGTCTAGAACAGGGGACCCCACCCTGTTCCTGGAGATCTTCCAGTGATGGTTCAAGATTCGTTAACAGACTGCTTTTCTCCGAGTTTGTTCCTGAGAGTACAGCTGGCCAACAGAAAACTTTTAGGAGAAGGGAAAAGGTATCTCCACCTACTGAGCTACTGCTCAGGGCAGAATCAAAGAACCCCCCACAACATTCTGAGATCATTTTGTATTAGTGTCCAGCATTCTATAAGAACTAATAATATGAATATTACTGTTTTATATCTAATTTATTTTCAACAGTGGACAGTTGTATGGGACCATTAAAACACACACACACACACACACACAAATCGGCGATAATGTCATGGGTGATGGGTTCATATTCTATAAATTCACACACTTAATGTAAACACAAGAAGGAAAAGGAAGTGGTAGGAGACAACAGGAAGTCACCTGAGCATTGTGGGAATGTTGAGGACTCGATAGTATCACACACTTGCGAATGGTTGAGGCCAAATGTTCCAAATCACGAGCCTCTGAGAAACGGAAAGCCCGTTTACCACGTACACACACACTCAATGCACGACTGCTGATGTCTGGGAGCTCCACACTCACCACCTAATACACACACACACACACACACACACACACACTGATAGTCAACACATATTTATAAAACAAAAATAAAACCAAACACAAGGACACACAATTTCTCTATTTCTCTCTATTTATACAAATTATTCTCTTCGAGTATACACACACACACCTCATGGAGGGGGATTATGACAGTGCACTGGTTTCCATCCTGGCTAGAGAAGCATGCATATCTCTCAGACACACAGATCTTCCCAAGGGAGTGTGTGTGGCTAAACGGTAGCCAAAGGAAACACTCGTGCACTTCACACAGATTTTCAGTGTGCGGTAGACGAAAGAATGAGCGGAATGCCTGATTCCTCATGTGCACCTCAAGAGATCTAAAAAAGTAAAAAATAAATAAATAAATGTAAAAAAATTCAAATTCAATATTATTTGCATATATAATGAATTATAGTGGAGTGTGGGAGTGTGAAAGTGGAACGAGAGAGTGAGGTGTAGTGAAGCGTAAAGTATATTGGAGCTTGTGAGTGAAGGTTGAGTGAGGTATACTGGAGAATATGCGGGTGGTATAGTGAAGTGTAAAGTATAGTGGAGCTTGTGAGTGAAGTATAGTGGAGCGTAAAGTAAAGTGGAGTGTGAGTGGGAGGTATAGTGGAGTGTAAATATAGTGGAGCTTGTGCGTGAAGTATAGTGGAGCGCAAAGTATAGTAGAGCTTGTGAGTGAAGCATACTGGCGCGTGTGTGGGAGGTATAGTGAAGTGTAAAGTACAGTAGGCCCTTGACATTCGCGGAGGTTCGGTTCCGAGCCCTCCCGCGAATCGAGATAATCCACGAGTTCTGTACCCGGAAGTAAAACCCCATGTACGACGTCACATGCGTGAATTAGCAGCTGGAAGTAAAATACTATGTATCTATTACATGCGCTAAAATATGCTTCTTAAACACATTCTATAGACAGTCTTACTCATTAATACAGTATTAATGTAGTAAAATATAGTAATGATTAAGAAAACTTTTCAATTTTTACTCTTATTTTTATTGATGATAAAATATAAACATTATACAGCATACGCATAAAACACCTTTCACTGCATTCTCTTTATAAACATACAGCACTGTAGTTTTCAAAAATGCCCACTAGAGGAACGTACTGTATTGCATAAGGCATGACACGACTGAATTCAGGTATTAACTGCATTAAGTCCGAGTAGCTCAGCCACGCCCGCCCCCAGCCGGAACCAGAGTACAAAACAGAATTTTAGAGTGATAGAGTAAATGAGAATAGTGAATTCAGATGTGTGCTCCCGAGCAGCTCAGCCACGCCCCTCAGGAAGTAAACAGTTAGTGAGAGGCACAGCGCCAAAATCAAAGTCCCTCAAAACACAGACCATAACAAAAAGGACATAAAAGAACAAGAAATGTCATAAATTGGACAAAACAAAACACAATGAGAAACATGCTACACACCAGTAAATAAAGTATAACACACAAACATTTTAAACATTACCTTACATCATGTACTGGAATAATAACTAAAAAAGACTTTAATAGTGGAGTGTTTTACAACAGTTCAAACGATTACTGTATTCCTCTTCAGCAATGACGAGACTTCAGAAGAAACTGTCGTTTCTTCCGGAGAAAGTCTTATTTCTTCAGAAGAGACATCCAACCTCATTACCTTTTCCTGGTGCTTAAGCAGGCGTTTGAGTGACATCATAGAACTTAACTGGGAATTAAAACACACTAAAAAAGGCTCATTGCCAACTTGTGTGTGCGCGAATGAGGAAAAATGGGCGTTACATCACCTCAACCAATCAGCAGGAAGAAGGACAGCCATTGGCTGAATTTTAATCACGTGCGAGCTGCTCGGCAGTCCGTGAACAATCAAACCGCGAGTGCAAAACCGCGAATAGTGAAGGACCTACTGTATAGTGGAGCTTGTGAGTGAAGTATAGTGGAGGGTAAAGGAAAGTGGAGCGTGTGTGGGACGTATAGAGGAGCGTATAATATATTGGAGCTTGTAACTGAAGCATAGTGGAGTGTTAATTATAGTGGAGCTTGTGAGTGAAGTACAATAGAGCGTAGAGTGGAGCATGTGTGGAAGGTATAGTAGAGCATGAGGTGTGGTGGAGATTGTGAGAGAGGTGTCAAGTGCAATTGAGGTGTAGCACAGCACGAGGTAAAGCGGAGCGTGCAAGTGAGGTGTAGTGCAGTGTGAGTTAAAGCACAGAATATGAGTGAAGTACACTGGAGAGTGAGATGTACTGTAGTGTGCGAGTGAGGTGTAGTAGAGTGTAAGGTAAAAGCAAAGCGTGTGAGTGAGGTACAGGGGAGCGTGAAGTATAGTGGAGCGTGATATAAAATAGAGCATGGGAGTGAGGTACAGTGGAGTGTTTGGTAAAGTACAATGTAGAGTGGAGTGAGACTAAGTGATATCACGCACCTCTGACTGATGTGTAGCGGGTCTCTGAGTGGGTGTCGTTCATTGTATGTTTCCTTGTCAAACATGCGAGCGATAGCATAGTCAGCAAGCTGCTGCATGAGCTCGTATGTGTGCTGCAGCCGCAGGAACATGGAGAAGAAGTGACTCTCTTCTCTCACACACACACGAATACTCTCCGTTAACAAAACACTGGCAGTCTTTTCCAACCGGCTCACCTCACACCAGGAGAACATCAACTTCACTGTAGAGGAAATGATCACACACAATTAATTACACACTCATTAAAACCCAATTAATTATACTATGTACAGAGATCCCTCACTTTCCGAGGTTAATGGGGACCGACCCCCACACGACTGCCAAGTTCGAGAAGTAGGATCGACCCCCCCCCCCCCCCCGACTGACGTAGACGTACATGTATCTAATATAAATAAGTACATATTCAATGCTATAAATGCTTATAATAACAAACATTCGAAAATAATGCATAAGATGTAAATGAAATATAAATACACATATATACAGAGGTACGCACACACTCAGATGCGCACCGCACATAAAAACGTAATTAGGTTGTTTTTTTGGGGGGTTGTTTCTTTGTTTTGTTTGTTTGGGGTTTTTATTTTGCATAATTGGCCTTGTTTTGCGGCATTTTCCTTAACTTTTTCAATATTTTCCTTTAATTTCCTTATTTTTGTATTTTTTGATGAATATTTTTGAAAACAGAAAATGAAGCATGAAGTGGCAAGGGATCACTGTATTTTCATTGTTACTTCTTTCATTAACATACTCACTGATTATTTTTGTTGAAAATATAAAAAACTGAAATGTTATTCATCTTATTTTACATCTTAATCAGTACTAATAAATAAATACACTATAATATTTCATTCTATCATGCATGAGAGCATACTAAATTCGGATTATGGCAACAGGTCTGGGTGTGTGTGTGTGTGTGTGTGTGTGTGTGTGTGCACGTGCACACACAGATCTTACCCTCGTTGCCCAGTAAGTAAGAGTAGAAACAAAGGAAGTTGGTGCTGAGGTATATCCATCCCTGATTTGGGACGCGGCCCTTCCAGTAGCTACACGAAAAGTACGTCACAAGTTTTTCCTGCTTCGGTAAACTGAACAGGCGCTCGAATCGTAGTGCTGCTTCCCGGAAATGTTCAGGGTCCCCTGCATTCCCTTTATCCTCCTCCACAATCAGCCCCTACACCCACACATACACAAACACATTTGCTCAAGTGTCAATGAAGAAAAAAAGTTAACCTGACTATTATTCTGTATGTGTGTTCATGTGTGTCTCACTCTAATTTTCCCCTGAACAAAACTAGTGATGTCATCATAGGAGTCAAACACAGAGAGAGTTCTCATGATATGGAGCTGTAGCCAATCCCAGTGCTGAGAGATCTCATCCAGAGATGCACCTTTACACACACACACACAATTTTATATATATATATATATATATATATATATATATATATATATATATATATATACATACATATACAGGTCCTTCTCAAAAAATTAGCATATTCTGATAAAGTTCATTATTTTCTGTAATGTACTGATAAAAAATAAACTTTCAGATATTGTAGATTCATTGCACACCAACTGAAATATTTCAGGTCTTTTATTGTTTTAATACTGATGATTTTGGCATACAGCTCATGAAAACCCAAAATTCCTATCTCAAAAAATTAGCATATTTCATCCGACCAATAAACAAAGTGTTTTTAATACAAAAAAAGTCAACCTTCAAATAATTATGTTCAGTTATGCACTCAATACTTGGTTGGGAGACCTTTTGCAGAAATGACTGCTTCAATGCGGGCGTGGCATGGAGGCAATCAGCCTGTGGCACTGCTGAGGTGTTATGGAGGCCCAGGATGCTTCGATAGCGGCCTTAAGCTCATCCACAGTGTTGGGTCTGGTGTCTCTCAACTTTCTCTTCACAATATCCCACAGATTCTCTATGGGCTTCAGGTCAGGAGAGTTGGCAGGCCAATTGAGCACAGTAATACCATGGTCAGTAAACCATTTAGCAGTGGTTTTGGCACTGTGAGCAGGTGCCAGGTCGTGCTGAAAAATGAGATCTTCATCTCCATAAAGCTTTTCAGCAGATGGAAGCATGAAATGCTCCAAAATCTCCTGATAGCTAGCTGCATTGATCCTGCCCTTGATAAAACACAGGGGACCAACACCAGCAGCTGACATGGCACCCCAGACCATCACTGACTGTGGGTACTTGACACTGGACTTCAGGTATTTTGGCATATCCTTCTCCCCAGTCTTCCTCCAGACTCTGGCACCGCGATTTCCAAATGACATGCAAAATTTGCTTTCATCCGAAAAAAGTACTTTGGACCACTGAGCAACAGTCCAGTGCTGCTTCTCTGTGGCCCAGGTCAGGCACTTCTGCCGCTGTTTCTGGTACAAAAGTGGCTTGACCTGGGGAATGCGGCACCTGTAGCCAGGTCCACTGCTTCCACAGGTCCCCCAAGGTCTGGAATCGGCCCTTCTCCACAATCTTCCTCAGGGTCCGGTCACCTCTTCTGGTTGTGCAGCGTTTTCTGCCACACTTTTTCCTTCCCACAGACGTCCCACTGAGGTGCCTTGAAACAGCACTCTGGGAACAGCCTATTCGCTCAGAGATTTCTTTCTGTGTCTTACCCTCTTGCTTGAGGGTGTCAATGATGGCCTTGTGGACAGCAGTCAGGTCGGCAGTCTTACCCATGATTGTGGTTTTGAGTAATGAACCAGGCTGGGAGTTTTTAAAAGCCTCAGGAATCTTTTGCAGGTGTTTAGAGTTAATTGGTTGATTCAGATGATTAGGTTAATAGCTCGTTTAGACAACCTGAACATCATATGCTAATTCTTTGAGATAGGAATTTTGGGTTTTCATGAGCTGTATGCCAAAATCTTTAGTATTAAAACAATAAAAGACCTGAAATATTTAAGTTGGTGTGCAATGAATCTAAAATATATGAAAGTTTAATTTTTAGTAGTACATTCCAGAAAATAATGAACTTTATCACAATATGATCATTTTTTGAGAAGGACTAGCATATATATATATATATATATATATATATAAGATAAGATAAGATAAGATAAGATACAGCTTTATTAATCTCACAATGGAGAAATTCACTGTTACAGGCTCTTGAGGTACTATCAGTAGGGGGTGCAAAAATAGATACAAGTACAAACATACACACATACATATATTATATAAGTAAATAAATAAATAGATACATAAATAGTATAAATTACTAAACAATAAAAGAAAAGAATGGAGCAACTTTATAGACTGGCCTATATTAAAGTGTAATGTATCTGAGTGCAGAGTAGATGGGTTGATGTGGTTCACAGTCAGTGGGGTAGATGTGGTTGATTAAAGTGGGCGGGGTTTTTATTGCACATAACCGGTATTTTCACAGACAGTTACAAAGTGGCGTTGTACAGTCTGATAAGCGGTGGGAATGAACGACCTGCGGTAGCGCTCCTTCCTGCACTGAGGATGTCTCAGTCGTCCACTGAAGGAGCTGCTCAGCTCCTCTACAGTCTGGTGCAGTGGGTGAGAGCTGTTGAACAGGATGGATGTGAGCTTTGCTACCATCCTCCTCTCACTCACCTCCTCCACAGAGTCCAGTGGGCAGCCGAGGACAGAGCTGGCCCTCCTGACCAGCTTGTTCAGTCTCTTCCTGTCCCGCTCTGTGCTGCCCGGGCCCAGCAGATGGCAGCGTAGAGGATTGCAGAGGCTACCACAGAGTCATAAAATGTCCTGAGCAGAGGTTCTGCATATGCCGAAGGACCTGAGTCTCCTCAGAAGGTGGAGGCGACTCTGGCCCTTCTTGTACAGGGCGTTGGTGTTGTGGGACCAGTCCAGTTTATTGTTAAGGTGAACACCTAGGTACTTGAAACTGTCCACTGTCTCAATGTCCTGTCCCTGGATGTTCACTAGTAAATGTGTGTGTGTGTGTGTTTGAGTGCTTCTCCTGAAGTCGACCACCATCTCCTTCGTCTTCCTAGTGTTCAAGCACAGGTGGTTGCGCTCACACCAGTCCACGAAGTCAACGATGACCGACCGGTACTCCAGCTCGTTCCCCTCTGACACACGGCCCACGATGGCGGAGTCGTCCGAGAACTTCTGGAGGTGGCAGCTGTTTGTGTTATATATGAAGTCCGAGGTATAGATGTTAAAAAGGAAGGGTGAGAGGACGGTGCCCTGCGGTGCCCCGTGCTACAGACTACCACCTTTGACTTACAGCCAGCGCAGCCGCACGTACTGTGGGACGGTTAGTAAGGTAGTCAATAATCCAGGCAGCAAGATGCCCGTCCACTCCCACGTCCTCCAGCTTCCCCAGGCGCGCTGGCCTGATGGTGTTGAAGGCGCTGGAGAAGTCAAAGAACATGACCCTCACAGCGCTGCCGGCGATCTCCAGGTGGGTGAGTGCCCGCTGCAGAAGGTAGATGACGGCGTCTTCTACTCCGATGTTGGGCCTGTAGGCAAACTGCAGCGGGTCTAGGGTGGGGCTCACCATAGAGCGGAGGTGTTCAAGGAGGAGCCTTTCCATGGTCTTAATGAGGTGGGAGGTCAGGGCGACAGGTCTGTAGTGGGCTGGTTCCTTCGCTTGTGCTGTTTTGGGAACCGGAACCACACAGGAGGTCTTCCAGAGGACTGGAACCTTCTCCAGGCTGAGGCTCAGGTTGTACAGGTAGCATAGTACCACACAGAGCTGGTCTGCGCAGGTCCTCAGCAGCCTGGGACTGATGCCATCAGGTCCTTCAGATTTCCTCTGATTTAGTCGCCTCAGCTGTCTCCTCACCTGGTCTGATGTGAGGGAGAGGGGGCTGGGGTGGGCTGCAGAGGGAGGGGATGTGTCTGTCGGGCTGTAGCAGTCAAGTGAAGTTGGCCTGGGGAGGGGGAGGTGTCAGCTGGTCTGGAGACGTGTGAAGAGGAGGAGGGGAACGGGAGGGTGCAGAGGGGGAGGGGGGAGAATCAAACCTGTTGAAGTAGCAGTTTAGTTCATCCGCCCAGCGCTGGTCACCATCAGCTGTCCCTCTGACACTCTGCCCAAATCCAGACATGGTCTTTAGTCCTCTCCAGACATCCCGCACGTTGTTCTGAGCCAGCTTCTCCTCCATCTTCTTCCCATAGTCCTTCTTTGCCTTCCTGATCCTCCACTGGAGCTCACGCTGGACCTTCTTCTGCTCCTCTCTGTCCCCCGAGATGAAAGCCCTCTTTTTCTGGTTCAGGAGGACTTTGAGCTCAGGGGTGACCCATGGGTGGTTGTTGGAGAAGCACCGTACCCTCCGTGTTGGCACAGTGCTGTCCACGCAGAAGTTCATGTAGTCGGTGATGCAGTGTGTGAGGCCGTCGATGTCATCACCAAAGGAGTTACAGAGCATGCTCCAGTCTGTGGTCTGGAAACAGTCCCTAAGCCTCTCGTTGGTCTCCTCGGTCCACACTTTCACAGACCTCTTCTGTGCAGGTTCCTTTCGCACCCTGGGTGTGTATTGGGGAAGCAGGTAGACCAGGTTGTGGTCTGATCGTCCCAGTGGGGGGAGGGGGGAGGAGCTGTAAGCGTCATTCACATTTGCATACAGCAAGTCCAGTGTTTTATTGTCTCTTGTGGCGCACTTCACGTATATATATATATATATATCTACACAGTAAAACCTCCGCTGACGAACGCTTAAGCTCACAAACTTTTCGCCTCAAGAACATTAAATTTGCGAGCATATAGTCTCTGCTGACGAACTAGTTTTTTGCGGACGAATCAAACCACCCGGTCGAACAGCCGCACGGTGGCGACCACGAGAAGCTGGCCTTGCGCTCATGGCGTCACAGTTCGTCACCCCCTTTCTTTGAGTGCGGAAGTGGTTTGTGTTTGATAGACATTTTGGACCATATTGAGTGTACTTTTGCTATTATGGGACCGAAAAAGACCCCACCACAGGCGGAGATCATTGAAAAACACGAACGAGGTGTGCGTTTGTGTGACTCAGCGTCCCAGTACCAATACGCTGAGTCGACCATTGCTCCCATCCTTAAGAACAAGGAAGCTATTAAGGGTGCGTGTGTGGCTAAGGGTGTTTCCAAACAGTAGGCGTTTCCAAACTCTCCTTCCAAACAGTAAGTCCCTCCCTCCCTCCGTCCTCCTCCCACTCCATTCCATCAAGCCATCAACTACCATCACAAAGGTAAATAAAACGACTTTATTATACAGTACAGTTTATTTCTTTAATTACAATACAATAGCACATTTATTATACATAAAATAAGGTATATTTTTGTGTAGTTTTAAGGCTTATTTCGTAGAAAATTATGTTTTATGGGGACCTGGGAACGGATTATTCTCATTTTAATGGTTTCTTATGGGAAATAAATGTTCGGAAGACGAACTTTTAGCCTTACACACACTTTCTGGGAACCAATTATGTTCGTGAGCTGAGGTATCACTATATATATATATATATATATATATATATATATGTATATATATATATATATATATATACACAAAACAAAAATAAAAGGACAGGACTTATTCTATAATCTATAATCACCTGAAGAGAGAGGATGGTTTCACCACCCCTCGAAACAGATCTGTAGTGATAAATGGAGTTTCAATAGAAAGTCTTTGTCCTGTCCTTTTATTTTTGTTTATTTGCTCTACCAAAAAGTATTGAGCACTCTCCTACGGAAGGATCTACTCAGAAAATCCTATATATATATATATATATATATATATATATATATATATATATATATGAGAGAGAGGCGGGGGGGGGGGGGTTTATCCCTTGATTAATTGTCAGGGCAGTGGTGGTCAGGTGTTAGATTACCGATCCTAAGGTTGGGGATTCAAGCCCGACTGTCAACGATTGTCACTGCGGTCTCCCCAGTGCAGTTAACTGGGTTATTAAAGGACCCCCATGGCTCTCACTGTCCCTGGTAAGAGGTTCACGTAAAAGAATTATTGCTGAATTTCATCAAGAGCAGCCTGCACAGCTATCAGCATGTTTCTACCCTGCGATGGCCTGGCAAGTTGTCCAGGGTGTACTTTGCCCTCGCCCAGAGTTCGTTGAGATGGACACCAACCTCCCCGTGAGTCTAATTTGGATTAAGCGGTTCAGAAAATGAATGAATGGTTAATTTTCTCTTTTTATCAATAATATTATTTTTATTACTAATAATATGACAACAGACAATGCCATAGCGCTGGCTCTGCACGCTGCACTCTCACACCTGGACCACAACACTTCTGTGCGGATGCTGTTTATTGACTACAGCTTAACTTTCAAAACCATGGATCTGTGCATCAATGTCACCATATGATAACTGGACCCTGGACTTCCCAACAGGCAGACCACAGGTGGCGTGAATCAGGTGTGAAGTCCTCCACACTGACGCTCAGCACTGATGTCCCCTCAAGATGTGTGGTCAGTCACATGCCCTATACCCTGTTCACTCTGACTGTATGGCCACAGACAGTTCCAACACAATGATCAAAGTGCAGACAACAACACCATCATCAGCTGTATTTCAGATTGAAATGAGTCTTCTAACAGAGTAGAAGTGAGAGTAGTGACATTATGGTACCAGGACAACAGCCTCCTGCTCAACCTCAGCAAGACTGAGCTCATCGTGGATCACAGGAGATGAAGGGTGGTGGTTACACCACTGTTCACATCAAGCAGACAGTGGTGGAGGGAGTCACTTGCTTCAGGTTCCTGGGGATCAACATTACTGAGGATCTGAGCTGGTCACATCGGGTGAGTGTGATCACGAAAGCAGCAAGTCAACGGCTCTTCTTTCCTCAGCGGCTGAGGAGGTTCTGACAGAACTACAAACTCCTGAGATTTGACTGCATCTCTTTATGTTTGTGATGCTGCAGCCTCCAGTAACCACAGATGACAGAGAAATGTTTAATATAGCTGGTGGTTCCTGCTGTTGAACTTTACGTAAACACACCATTTCCAAAGTAGCGATGAGACGCTTTCAGTTTTCCAGTGCTGCTGGTTAATACTGCGAGTTGGAACTTGATGGGCTTGGACAGAGAGCTGTCTGGGAGATCTGGCGTGTGGTAATTTTTAAAAGGTCTCATATATATTAATCACATTCACTCACCACACGCAATGTTCCAGTAGACCTGTGAATCAGGTGTTTGGTGTAAAATCCGATATGGAGCCACTTTTGCTGTGGAATCAAACACTGTGTCCAATGTCCCAACCAGGAGACCTAACACACATATAGAGTTGGTAAAGGTTAGAACAAAATACTCGATAATTACAAGACTCGACAATTGACGTGACCTGACGGTCGGTCCGATGAATGGTTGGAAACAGCCACGTACATTTTTCACTTCCGTAAAGCAGTGCATAATACAAACTCGTTTTCGACAGTGCGCAGTATGTCGTAAATAAAAACAAAAATGGCGGGCACAACATGGGTACACGTCAAAACATTTAGAAAATATTCGTTTAAAGACGACTTTGAAAAATTGAACATCAATGATGGACATGTTACCAAAATAAGATGCAAGTTTTGCGACAAGTACAGTATGCCCTTGACTATTCGCGGTTTTGCACCCATGGTTTGAGTATTTGCTGACTGCCAAGCAACCGGCAAGTGATTCAAATTCAGCCTATGGCTGTCCTCCTTTCTCCTGATTGGTTGAGCTGATGTTCCGCCCCCTTTCCCTCATTTGCACACAAGTTGTCAATGAGCCTCTTTTTTGTGTGTGTTTTAATTACCAGTTAAGCTCTATGAGACCACTCAAACGCTGTGCGTCTTCAATGGCTAAGCGATAGAAAATGCTGGATGTCTCTTCTGAAGAAATAAGACTTTCTCCTGAGAAACGACGGTTTTCTCTGAACTGTTGTATTAAAATCTTTTTCAATTCTTATTCCAGTACAGTACCCAAGTTCATGTCTATGCGTGAGATTTTATGTTCTGTAGCATGTTTAACAAACGATACCAAAAGGATAAACTTTATTGCAGTATTCTTCATGTCCTTTTACATTGAACTTGGAGTGACGTCTCCAAGATGGCGCTGCCCAGAGGGCGACGTCACTGAGTGCTCAGAGTCAAATTGTTTCTTAGTTCATTTTAATTTGTTGTTTTTGTTTGTTCATGTTTTGCACTTTGCTTGTCTACAACCGGTCGACTCTACTACAGCTATAAGATTGGAGTATCTTCGGGCGTGTATAACTAAGCAGAGCTAACATGCCATTAGCAGAGCTAACATGCGATGGTCAGCTGCTCAATGCGAACCGCATCCCAGATAGCCAGATAGGCGGGCAGGGGCCGAATGACGACTCCGGAGCTTGGGATTGCAGGGGATGAAGGCCGTACAGCCAGCTGGAGCAATCGCCTAATCGGGTGTACTCTCCTCGAGCCATGTTTCACAGAAACACAGTCCTGTAGATCCCTCTGCCCTGCAATCTGAGCATGAAGCTCATCCATCTTGTTTCGCAGGGACTGAACATTTTCAAGTAGTATGGCCGGAAGTGCTCGCCAAGCCTCTGAGAACTCCGCCTGGGCTTAGCCGGTAACCGCTAGCATTGAGCTGCCATACCATATAAGCTCAAGATAGAAGTTGTTGCGTGCTTAGTTGCCCGAAGCTGCTCATAGCTGTAGTAGGGTCGACCGATCAGACGAGCATAGTGCAAAACATGAACAAACAAATAAAACAAATTAAAACGAACAAAGAAACAATTTGACTCTGAGAACTCCGCGACGTTGCCCTCTAGGCAGCGCCGTCTTGAAGACGTCACTCCAAGTTCAATGTAAAACGACATGAAGCGTAATAAAGTTTATCCTTTTGGTATCATTTGTTAAACATGCTACAGAACATAAAATCTCACGCACAAACATTCTCAGAATTAACTTGGGTACTGTACTGGAATAATAATTGAAAAAGACTTTAAAACGAGTGCTTTACAACAGTATATGCTGTATGATGTTTATATTTTATCATCAATAAAAATAAGAGTAATAATTGAAAAGTTTTTCTTAATCATTACTATATTTTACGACAGTAATACTGTATTAATGAGTAAGACTGTCGATAGAATGTGTTTAAGAAGCATATTTTAACGCATGTAATAGATACATAGTATTTTACTTCCGGCTGCTCATTCGCGCATGTGACGTGTTACATGGGGTTTTACTTCCGGGTACAGAACTTGCGGATTATCTCGATTCGTGGGAGGGCTCGGAACCGAACCCCCACGAATGTCGAGGGCCTACTGTATATCGTACAAATTAGGGAGGAATTTGTTATACATTCATCAATTAATACCTTGTGAATTATCAAAATAATGCTACAACGACCAAAATGGAGTTACATGTACAGTTTTAATGTGAGCAATCAGTGAACATTCCAGTTAAACCAGTTAAAGGGTCCGGTTGGTGCTGCTGGTGTTTGAGGTTTATGCTGATTGATGAAAGTTTGCATGTTCGTGTATTAAAAGTATTGCAGCAGTTTTATCAGAATAGTGATTATTTGTATTACAATTTAATGTTTCAAAATAATTAGCTGTGTTCCCAATAATTTAATCCTTTAATATTAGAAAATTCAACAATACACGAGATATGATACACACATCTACTGAACTTAAAAGTACAAATCTAATCGATTCAATAATAGGTTTAATTATTTACTTGGACTTCAATGAAGCCTTTTGCGCGACCTGTGGGTCAAGCAGCTCATTTTCAGCTGAACGAAATATAGGTTACCAGATTCATTTACCCATGAACCATAAACTGGTTCCCCAAATTTTTGAAATGTCAAGGCCTGTAATCACCATATTTTTCGAACCATAAGGCACACTTAAAAGCCTTATGTGTGGATGCAGCCTCAGCTCCATATCACTGACACCGTCGAATACCTCGGTATTCAAACTGTTTGAATTCCAATTTGTTTGAATTCCGAATCCGCTCTGCCCATTACAAATAATCTAAATGGTCTTAATCCGTTCTGTCGTCTTTTGAACAGAAGGTAACGGTACCATAACTCATACCATAGGTCAGCAAATTAAGTGAAAAACTATTGAATACAGTACACTATGTTATGGTCTATGTTGTGAGAGACTCTAACTTTTCTGTAATTTTTCAATTTTTATTTTAGTGTGTTATGGTCTGTGTTGTGAGAGACTCTGGTTTTGGTGGCTTTCACTCTGTCTCTCTCTCTCTGCGTGTTGGAGGGGGCGTGGCTGTCACATGCGGGTGGAGTGCGAAACACACATACCTGATTCCGCTTAGCAATCACTGGTCTTCTCTAACAATGACAACGATTTCCCTGTGCTCTAGTGCCTTCCCTATGAACAATAAATCTCATTTGTTTTCATCACACTGTCTCCTGCATTTTTGGGTCCGGCTGAATGTTCCCGGTGTCACTGAAGGGCTAGAAAATTCTATGACGCCAGGAACATTCAGCCGGACCCAAAAATGCAGGAGACAGTGTTCGACTTCAGGTTTTTGTTCGATTTCCGGGACAAAAAAAATCCTGGATTTTTTGTTTGAATTCCGATTTGTTCCAACTCTAAAGCATTCGAATACCGAGCCTCCACTGTAATTCAGAACTTCCTATCATTCTGGTGGATTAACTAAAGAACTGCAACAGCTAGACATTGGTGTAAACAGGTCATAAATTAGAGGGATCCGAGCTTTATGTCCAAATACTGGAATAAAGCACCGCGACAGGTGTCCCCCCCCCCTCGCCGAGACCTCGGCTTAACCTTCTTGAATTTGAAGTTACACTGATACAGCTCCTGAAGAGGAATGACCTCCATTCTGTATTGAACACAATACTGATGCGCTGTCTCTTTAAAGGGGACATAGCTGAGAGAAGGTCACGACCCAGGAAGACTTCTAATCTCCATCTCTCTTGATCTGACCTCATGCGTGCGAGGGAAGAACATAATATGATCTTTTTCTTTCGGCTGTTCTCTTCAGGGGTCGCCACAGCGAATACACGGCCTCCATCTCATCCTATCCTCTGCATCTTCTACTCTTACATCAACTACCTTCATGTCCTCCTTCATCACATCCATAAATCTTCTGTTTGGTCTTCCTCGAGACCTTCTGCCTGGTAGTTCCAACCTCAGCATCCTCCTACCAATGTATTCACTATCCCTCCAAGCGCAGAGTTGTGGCAACTACAGAGGGATAAAGTTGATGAGTCATACGATGAAGTTATGGGAAAGAATAGTGGAAGCTAGACTAAGGTCAGAGATCAGCATTTGTGAACAACAGTTTGGTTTCATGCCAAGAAAGAGCACCAGAGATGCAATGTTTGCTTTGAGGATGTTAATAGAGAAGTACAGAGAAGGTCAGAGGGAGCTGCATTGTGCCTTTGCGGATCTGGAGAACGCACATGACAGGGTGCCAAGAGAAGAACTGTGGTATTGCATGAGGAAGTCTGGAGTGGCAGAGAAGTATGTTAGAGTGGTGCAGGACATGTATGAGAGATGTAAGACAGTGGTGAGGTGTGCTGTCGTCGTGACTGAAGAGTTCAAGATGGAGGTGGGACTGCATCAAGGATCAGCTCTGAGCCCCTTCTTGTTTGCTATGGTGATGGACAGGCTCACAGACGAGGTTAGACAAGATTCCCCATAGAATATGATGTTTGCAGATGACATTGTGATCTGTAGTGAGAGCAGAGAACAGGTGCAGGAAAATCTAGAGAGGTGGAAGTATGCTTCCACTATGCTTTAGCCTCAGTAAAACAGAATACATGTGTGTGATTCAGAAGGACATAAGAGGAACGGTGAGGTTACAGGGAGCAGAGATAAGAAAGGTGTAGGATTTTAAGTACTTAGGCTCAACAATTCCAGAATGCAGCCATGAGGTGGGGGGGGCACTAACCAGTGTCTCTCCCCCTCATGCCGGTCCCAAGCCCGGAGAAATGCAGAGGGTTGTGTCAGGAAGGGCATCCGACATAAAACCAATGCCAATTATTTATAATGCAAATCAAAAGTATTACCTCCATACCGGATCGGTCGAGGCCCGGGTTAACAACGACCGCCATCATTGCTGTCAATCAACAGGGTGCTGATGGAAATTGGACTACTGTTGGTCGAAGACGTCGAAGAAGGAGAGGTGGGAGGCGTGTCCGTAGGCAGAGAGAGAAGAGGAAAGGCAGGAGTCTAGGACTGAGAGTGGGGACTTTGAATGTTGGAACTATGCACAGAAAAGGTAGAGAGCTGGTTGACATGATGCAGAGGAGGAAGGTGGACATACTGTGTGTTCAGGAGACCAGGTGGAAAGGTAGCAAAGCTAAAAGCTTAGGAGCAGGGTTTAAGCTATTTTATCACGGTGTGGATGGGAAGAGAAATGGAGTCGGAGTCATCTTGAAGGAGGAGTTTGTCAGGAATGTTCTAAAAGTGAAAAGAGTGTCAGACAGAGTGATGAGTCTCAAGTTAGAAATTGAAGGTGTAATGCTCAATGTTGTTAGTGCTTATGCCCCACAGGCAGGATGTGAGCTAGAAGAGAAGGAGAGATTCTGGAGTGACTTAGATGAAGTGATGCAGAGTACCACCAGAGGTGAAAGAGTGGTCATTGGTGCAGACTTCAATGGACATGTTGGTGCAGGAAACAGAGGGGACGAGGAAGTGATGGGCAGGTTTGGTATCCAGGACAGGAACGCATGAAGGACAGATGTTGATAGATTTTGCAAAAGGATGGAAATTGCTGTGGTGAATACTTTCTTCGAGAAGAAACAGGAGCATAGGGTGACTTATAAAAGCGGAGGTAGGAACACACAGGTAGACTACATCTTGTGTAGGCGATGTAATTTGAAGGAAGTCAGTGACTGCAAAGTCATCGTGGGTGAGAGTGTTGCCAAACAGCATAGGATGGTGGTGTGCAGGATGACTCTGATGGTGAGAAAGGTGAAAAAGGCAAAGGCAGAGCAGAAGACAAAGTGGTGGAAGCTGAAAAAGGAAGAGTGTCGTGTTGTCTTCAAGGAGGAGTTGAAACAGGCTTTGGGTGGCCAGGAAGTGCTTCCAAATGACTGGACAACCACAGCAAATGTGATCAGGGACACAGGTAAGAGAGTACTTGGTGTGTCCTCTGGAAGGAAAGTAGATAAGGAGACTTGGTGGTGGAATGAGGAAGTGCAGGAGTGTGTACAAAGGAAGAGGTTAGCCAAGAAGAAGTGGGACATTGAGAGGACCGAAGAGAGTAAACAGGAGTACAGGGAGACACAGCGTAAGGCGAAAGTAGCAGTGGCTAAGGCCAAACAGAGGGCATATGATGACTTGTATGATAGGTTGGATAGTAAAGAGGGAGAAAATGATCTATACAGGTTGGTACAGCAGAGAAATAGAGATGGGAAGGACGTGCAGCAAGTTAGATTGATAAAGGACAGAGAGGGAACTCTTTTGACTAATGACAGAAGTGTGCTGGGAAGATGGAAAGAGTACTTTGAAGAGCTGATGAATGAGGAAAATGAGAGAGAAAAAAGAGTAGAAGAGGTAACCATTGAGGAGCAGGATGTAGCAAAGATCAGTAAGGGTGAAGTGAGAAGGGCATTGAAGAGGATGAAGAATGGAAAGGCAGTTGGTCCTGATGATATACCTGTGGAGGTATGGAAGTGTCTAGGAGAGGTAGCAGTAGATTTTCTGACAAGAACATTCAACACGGTACTAGAGAGTGAGCAGATGCCGGAGGAGTGGAGGAGAAGTGTGCTGGTGCCCATTTTTAAGAACAAGGGAGACGTGCAGAGTTGCAGCAACTACAGAGGGATAAAGTTGATGAGCCATACGATGAAGTTATGGGAAAGAATAGTGGAAGCTAGACTAAGGGCAGAGGTCAGCATTTGTGAACAACAGTTTGGTTTCATGCCAAGAAAGAGCACCACAGATGCAATGTTTGCCTTGAGGATGTTAATAGAGAAGTACAGAGAAGGTCAGAGGGAGCTGCATTGTGCCTTTGTGGATCTGGAAAAAGCATATGACAGGGTGCCAAGAGAAGAACTGTGGTATTGCATGAGGAAGTCTGGAGTGGCAGAGAAGTATGTTAGAGTGGTGCAGGACATGTATGAGAAATGTAAGACAGTAGTGAGGTGTGCTGTCGGTGTGACCGGCAATTCAAGGTGGAGGTGGGACTGCATCAAGGGTCAGCTCTGAGCCCCTTCTTGTTTGCTATGGTGATGGACAGGCTGACAGACGAGGTGAGACAAGAATCTCCATGGACTATGATGTTTGCAGATGACATCGTGATCTGTAGTGAGAGCAGAGAACAAGTGCAGGAAAATCTAGAGAGGTGGAGGTATGCCCTGGAAAGGAGAGGAATGAAGGTTAGCCTCAGAAAATCAGAATACATGTGTGTGAATGAGAAGGACCCAGGAGGAATGGTGATGTTACAGGGAGCAGAGATAACGAAGGTGGAGGATTTTAAGTACTTAGGCTCAACAATCCAGAGCAATGGAGAGTGTGGAAAAGAGGTGAAGAAGCGTGTGCAGGCAGGCTGGAATGGTTGGAGAAAAGTATCCGGTGTGATGTGCGATAGGAGAGTGTCAGCAAGAATGAAGGGAAAAGTGTACAAGATGGTGGTGAGGCCAGCGATGTTGTATGGCTTAGAAACAGTGGCGCTGAGGAAAAGGCAAGAGGCAGAGCTGGAGGTATCGGAGATGAAAATGTTGAGGTTCTCCCTGGGAGCAACGAGGATGGATAGGATCAGAAATGAGTATATCAGAGGGACAGCCCACGTAAGATGTTTTGGAGACAAAGTCAGAGAGGCTAGATTGAGATGGTTTGGACATGTACAGAGGAGGGATAGTGAGTATATTGGCAGTAGGATGCTGAGGTTGGAACTACCAGGCAGAAGGCCTCGAGGAAGACCGAAGAAGAGATTTATGGATGTGGTGAAGGAAGACATGAAGGTCGTTGGAGTCAGAAAAGAAGATGCGGAGGACAGGGTGAGGTGGAGGCGGATGATTTGCTGTGGCGACCCCTGAAGGGAGCAGCCGAAAGTAAAAGAAGAAGAAGAAGGCTCAACAATTCCAGAGCAATGGAGAGTGTGGAAAAGAAGCGTGAAGAAGCGTGTTCAGGCAGGTTGGAAAAAAGTGTCCGGCGATAGGAGAGCATCAGCAAGAATGAAAGGGAAAGTGTACGAGACTGTGATGAGGCCAGTGATGATGTATGGTTTAGAAACATCGGCGTTGAGGAAAAGACAGGAGGCAGAGCTGGAGGTAGCGAAGATGAAAATGTTGAGGTTCTCTTTGGGAGTAATGAGGATGGATAGAATCAGAAATGAGTACATCAGAGGGACAGCACATGTTAGATGTTTTGGAGACAAAGTCAGAGAGGCTAGATTGAGATGGTTTGGACATGTACAGAGGAGGGATGCTGAGGTTGGAACTACCAGGCAGAAGGCCTAGAGGAAGACCAAAGAAGAAATTTATGGATGTGGTGAAGGCAGACATGAAGGTCGTTGGCGTAAGACAACAAGATGCAGAGGACAGGGTGGGATGGAGGCAGATGATTTGCTGTGGTGACCCCTGAAGGGAATAGCTGAAAGGAAAAGAAGAAGATAACTAAACAATGATGAGTTATTGTGGAGTGTATTATGTTATATAATTATAATTGAGCAAAGTTGAGAGTTATTGTGAAGTGTAACATTTTATATTATTTAACTGAACAATGTTGAGAGTTAATGTGAAGTGTATAATTTTATATTGTTATAACTGAACAATGTTGAGTTATTGCAAAAGAGTTCAATCAAGTTTGATTTATCTGACTTTTGTTTTGCTTAATACACCTTATAATTCGGTGCTCCTTATGGCCCGGAAAACGCGGTGAATTTATGTATTGTGTCGTGAATAACGTGAGCTTGTTGAATAAATGCTATATGTTTTTGTGTGTGTGAAAGATATACAGATTTAACTTTTTTTTTTTCTTAGCAGTTATAAATTGACCCTAGGTGTGAGTGTGAATGGTTGTTCTGTGTACGTGTTATCCTGAGATGGTCTGGTGAGCTGTTCTGGGTGTATCCTGCCCTCACACAGCCAACTTCGAGAAGCTCCATGTGACCCTTCAAGAATTAATCAGTTTGGAAAATAAATAAGAGTGAGTGAAGAGCAAAAAGTTATTGTTAACCGACAGAATCAATTAACTCACCCTTCTTCTGTGTCCCTCACAGAGCACTCACCCGTTTGTCTGTGTCCCATACAGAGCACTCACCCGTCCATCTGGAGCTCTCACAGTGCACTTACTCGTCTGTCTGCTTCTCTCGAGCAGAACTCAGTCTTCAGTGTTTCTCACTCAGAAATCACTTGTCTGTCCATCCCCAGTTGTCTCACCTGTCAGTCCCGCGCTGTTGTCCCCGTGTCCTCTCCTTCGTTGCAGAATGAAATAATCGTTGGATTTTTCCGTCACCCATAATTTCAGCACGTTTTTCAGGAGCACTTCTTCCGGTTTGAGCCACATATTGGCGCGTGTGTGTATTTCGCATGTCACTTTGTGTATCTGTATGTGATTGTGTTCATTAATTCGCCCACACCGTCTAAAAAGCGAGATTGAATACGTTTGCTGTTGGGTCCTTTTCCCCCACGTCGACAGAAACACGGTCAAAACGGAAGAAATTGATGCATTCTGGGATGTGTGGTTTTTCAAGTGCCCGCTGCCCTGTAGCCCTCAGGGTTGTTAACTACATTTCCCAGAATGCGGCGCATAATTCCGCCTTCCTGACATTTAAAGGGAGAGTGTGAGCTCTCGAACTCCTGAACGTGAGACAGATGAGTTCAGGGGTTCGATAGTTCGCCTGCATATTTCCCCCCCCTACTGGCATAAACAATAAGTCCATGTGGACCTGTAAAACCTTCTTCTTCTTCTTTTCCTTCGGCAGTTCCCTTCAGGGGTCGCCACAGCAAATCATCTGCCTCCATGTCACCCGATCCTTTGCATTTTCTTCTCTTCCACCAACGACCTTCATGTCCTCCTTCACCACATCCATGAATCGTCTCTTCGGTCTTCTGCCTGGTAGTTCCAACCTCAGCATCTCACTATCCCTCCTCTGTACATGTCCAAACCATCTCAATCTAGCCTCTCTGACTTTGTCTCCAAAACATCTAACATGTGCTGTCCCTCTGATGGACTCATTTCTGATTCTATCCATCCTCATTACTCATAGAGAGAAAGTCAACATTTTCATCTTCGCTACCTCCAGCTCTGCCTCCTGTCTTTTCCTCAGCACCACTGTTTCTAAACCATACATCATCACTGGCCTCATCACCGTCTCGTACACTTTCCCTTTCATTCTTGCTGATACCCTCCTATCACACATCACACCAGACACTTTTCTCCAACCATTCCAACCTGCCTGCTTACGCTTCTTCACCTCTTTTCCACACTCTCCATTGCTCTGGACTGTTGAGCCAAAGTACTTAAAATCCTCCACCTTCCTTATCTCTGCTCCTTGTAACCTCACCGTTCCTCTTCGGTCCTTGTCGTTAACACATATTCTGTCTTACTGAGGCCAACCTTCATTCCTCTCCTTTCCAGGGCATACCGCCACCTCTCCAGATTTTCCTGCACTTGTTCTCTGCTCTCTCGACAGATCACAATGTCATCTGCAAACATCATAGTCCATGGAGAATCTTGTCTAACCTCTTCTGTCAGCATGTCCATCACCATAGCAAACAAGAAGGGGCTCAGTGCTGATCCTTGATGCAGTCCCACCTCCACCTTGAACTCTTCCATCACACTGACAGAACACCTCACCACTGTCTTACATCTCTCATGCATGTCCTGCACCACTCTAACCTACTTCTCTGCCACTCCAGACTTCCTCATGCAATACCACAGTTCTCCTCTTGGCACCCTGTCATATGCTTTCTCCAGATCCTCAAAGGCACAATGCAGCTCCCTCTGACCGTCTCTGTCCTTCTCTATTAACATCCTCAAGGCAAACACTGCATCTGTGATGCTCTTTCTTGGCATGAAACCAAACTGTTGTTCACAAATGCTGACCTCTGCCCTTAGTCTAGCTTCCACTATTCTTTCCCATAACTTCATTGTATGGCTCATCAACTTTATCCCTCTGCCGTTGCCATAACTCTGCACATCTCCCTTGTTCTGAAATATGGGCACCATCACACTTCTCGTCCATTCCTCCGGCATCTGCTCACTCTTGAAGACCTTTTTGAATGTTCTTGTCAGGAAATCTACTGCTTCCTCTCCTAGACACTTCCATACCTCCACCGGTATGTCATCAGGACCAACTGCATTTCCAACCTTCATCCTCTTCAATGCCCTCCTCACTTCGCCCTTACTAATCTTTGCTACTTCCTGGTCCTTGACAGTCACCTCTTCTCTTTTTTCTCTCTCATTTTCCTCATTCATCAGCTCTTCAAAGTACTCTTTCCATCTTCCCAGCACACTTCTGTCATCAGTCAATACATTTCCCTCTCTGTCCTTTATCAATCTAACTTGCTGCACGTCCTTCCCATCTCTATTTCTCTGCTGTGCCAAACAAAAGACCTTCGCCTTACGCTGTATCTCCCTGTACTCCTGTTTACTCTCTTCAGTCCTCTCTATGTCCCACTTCTTAGCGAGCCTCTTCTTTTGTCCACACTCCTGCACTTCCTCATTTCACCACCAAGTTTCCTTATCTACTTTCCTTCCAGATGACACATCAAGAACTCTCCTACCTGTCTCCCTGTTCACATTAGCTGTAGTTGTCCAGTCATCTGGAAGCACTTCCTGACCACCCAAAGCCTGTTTCAACTCCTCCTTGAAGACAAGACGACACTCTTCCTTTTTCAGCTTCCACCACTTTGTCTTCTGCTTTGCCTTGGCCTTCTTCACCTTCCTCACCATCAGCGTCATCCTGCACACCACCATCCTATGCTGTTTGGCAACACTCTCACCAGCTACGAGTTTGCAGTCACTGACTTCCTTCAAATTACATCGCCTACACAAGATGTAGTCTACCTGTGTGCTCCTACCTCCGCTTTTATAAGTCATCCTATGCTGCTGTCTCTTCTGGAAGAAAGTATTCACCACAGCCATTTCCATCCTTTTTGCAAAATCTACCAACATCTGTCCTTCTGCGTTCCTGTCCTGGATACTAAACCTGCCCGTCACTTCCTCGTCCCCTCTGTTTCCTGCACCAACATGTCCATTGAGGTCTGCCCCAATGACCACTCTTTCACCTCTGGGGGTATTCTGCATCACTTCATCTAACTCACGCCAGAAACTCTCTTTCTTTTCTAGCTCATATCCTGCCCGTGGGACATAAGCACTAACAACACTGAACACCACACCTTCAATTTCTAACTTAAGACTCATCACTCTATCTGACACTCTTTTCACTTCTTGAACATTCCTGAGAAACTCCTCCTTCAAGATGACTCCTACACCATTTATCTTCCCATCCTCACCATGATAAAACAGCTTCAACCCTGCTCCTAAGCTTCTCGCCTTGGTACCTTTCCACCTGGTCTCCTGGACACACAGTATGTCCACCTTCCTCCTCTGCATCATGTCAGCCAGCTCGCTACCTTTTCCTGTCATAGTTCCAACATTTAAAGTCCCTACTCTCAGTCCTAGACTCATGCCTTTCCTCTTCTCTCTACGCCTACGGACAAGCCTCCCGCCTCTCCTTCTTCGACCAACAGTCGTCCAATTTCTACCAGCACCCTGTTGGTTTACAGCACTGATGGCAGTCGTTGTTAACCCGGGCCTCGACTGATCCATTATGAAATTCATTTTGGTCATTTAAATAACAATTTTGGCAGAAGTGTTACGCTGGACGCTTTTCCTGTCGCAACCCTCTACATTTATCCGGGCTTGGGACCGGCGTGAGAGTGAACACTGGCTTGTGCCCCCCACCCCACGGCTGCATTTAGACCTGCAAAACCGACGATGAGTTTGTACATTCCAAATGGAAATAATCCATGAAATACACAAAATGAAAAATTATTTTTTGAAAAGAGTCTGACCGAACAGGGACTGAACCGTGGACCAACCCTGGCTCTCAGACCCACTCAGGCCACCCCATACACACATTACGGATTTGATGGATATTTAAACTTTTGATCTTGCATGAATTCTAGGGAAAATGGTGGTCTTGTGGTAAAGGTTGCTGGATCGCTGATCCTAAGGTTGTTGGTTTGAGTCCCACTCTTTGTAAGGTTGTCACTGTCCCCCCAGTGCAGCTGACTGGGTCATCAAAGGCCGGCCAATGGTGAGAGGTTCATGTAAAAGAACCATTGTTGACCTTCTTAAAGAGTTGCTGCATCGCCGTCAGCGTGCCTCTGCCCCTTGCTAAAGGGTTGTGCCAGGAAGGGCATCCGATGTAAAAACCTATGCCAAATCAAACATGCGAATTAAATGATTCACTGTGGCAATCCCTGAAAAAGGGGGAAAGCTGAAAGGAAAAGAGATCTTGTATGAATTCATGCATAGTGCTGCTGCCACATAATTAAAGGATTGGAAATTGAGGAAGCAATGGTACAGGTGCTCCTAATAATGAGTGTGTCTCTACCAGAGTACAATAATTAGAAAAGGTTTCTACAAGTGAAATGTATATGTAACTCGTAAACTGTTGGGGACCCACTCCAAACTCAGAGCCCTAGGTATGAAATACTACTTCTGAGAACCCAGTGATCCATCCTGATGTGCTACTACTGGTTGGAGCTCTGATCTTAGAAGTCCTCCACTCGTGCTGATGATCCATATGGACGTAAATATCCACACAGAAGCTGTGAATATAACGTTTCACTGCTGGTGATATTATTTTACCAAACTGGTTCAGGACTACGATTCCCAATAACAGTTCAAATATAACCAAGCAGACTTCATATGAAACTGGAGTGACGGTTCTATTTGATCTAGTTTCACCCACACGAGGATGGGTTTCTTTTCTGAGTCTGGTTCCTCTCAAGGTTGCTTCAACTGGTCGTCTGGGTGTGGCGTTTTATTCAGTTCATCAGGAAGTTGTAAGATTACACAGTTGATCATAACAGGATGAATTTTGTAAGCTGCTCAGAACTGGATTTTTCAGGAGGGCTAAAATTCTATTTGTAACCGCTTTGTTTTGTAATTGTATCTAAAATAAATTTGTAAATGATTGTTTACACAGAATTTAAGATGCTCAAATCAATGTCTTGTTTTTCTACAATAGTATATTTCCATCACTAGCAGAGAGTACTGTTTATTTATTTATGTTTTTACCTTTTAATATTTTCATATTACTTTAATTTGATTTTAATATGCTACATTAATCTCAAGGGAAATTTTTGCCTCTTCATTTAACCCACCCAAAGTGAGTGCATGTGCGCACGCGCACACACAAATAGTGAGCACCCACTTAGAGCAGTGGCAGAGATGTTTGAGGCTCAGTGCTTTGCTCAAGGGCACTTCAGCCATGAAAGTGGAGGAAGGGAATGTGCAGCTCACTCCTCCACCAAATATTTTGAAAATAGTCAGACAAAATTTCACTGTACCTGAGTATAACAATAAAAGATCATTTATTCATTCACTCGACAATAAATCAGAAACCGTTTCCGTCTACAACAGTATTTTTTAAAATGTAAAAAAAATGAAAGCAAAACTCAATTAAATTTTCTACAGAACAATGCTCTAATTATACACACTTCAAACTGATACTCCAGATACATCGCCACTCCTGTCAAGGCATGAAGTGGGCTCACCCACAAACACACACACACACACACCACACTTTTGTGATAAAATATTTTATTTACAGTTTACATTTTCATATGAATATAATTTGTTTGAAATCAAATCTCATTTAACTCTTCAGATTTATAGCGAATAAAACATGCAAATAAAGGTCACACTGAAGCTCACACACCACACACAAATATATTATGTATATATTATATATGAGGTCATTCATTCATTTACTCTCACAGAGACATGAAATAATGTCACTTTTCACATGTGTGTATGTTTACAGTGTGTTCTATTAGTCATCTAGCTGCAAGTTTCATTTTCAAAGGCAGGGTTATCGTAGTGTGGAGGCACTTCCACACACACCGCCTCCAAACCTGTAAATCAATCACCACAGAGCACACAGTCATTGGAACTCAGTAAAAGAACATATGGATTCTCTTTCTCTGATAGTTAAAAGAAATCAACTTTTGCAACTTATTTGGTCAGATGAGTATATCTACCTTTAGCACAACAAACATACACTGACACACACAAGCACATACACACACACACACACACACACAGTGCTGACGGCAACGTCTTGAATTCAGCAAGGCAATAAGAAATAAGTATCTGTGTGTATTTCTTACCTTCACGCATGTGTTCATTTGCACCCAGCTGCTCAGTTACACAAGGGTATTCATATCTAGAAGAGCCAGTGTCACTGCGTGTGTGTGACGCTGAGTTGGGATGTGTGTTGAAGAACTCAGTGCTGCTGGAAAACGAATGCAAAGCAGATGTGACGGTCGGCATCTGCTGTTCCTCATCTTCCATCTACAGAGAAAGAGAGCGAGAGATGTAAAAGATGCAAAACTCGGTCATGAATCTCATTGCTCTCTCTCTCTCACTAACTCACACACCTTACCTGTACTCCGAGCGCTTTGAGGATGTCACATTTGCACATGGGACAGGTCCTGTGTTCCAATAACCATGGCTCAACACATGTCTTATGAAATAAATGACTGCGCGCGCGCGCGCACACACACACACACACACACACACACACACACACACACACACACACAGTTTATAATGGATCACTTTTTTTTTTTTATATAAACGTTTTCATATTTTTATATATTTTTCAGGTTCAGTTTCTGTAGGCTAAAATCTATTCGCAGTCAACAGTGCAGTGTTACTGTGGGGATCTTCAGGAATAGTTCACATAGTGACTATCGTGTATTTGTGTGTGATGAGTAATGTGCTTGTAATTCTTCTTGTCCTTTCGGCTTTTCCATTCAGGGGTCGCCACAGCGAATCATCTGCCTCCATCTCACCCTATCCTCTGCATCTTTTTCTCTTACACCAACTGCCTTCATGTCCTCCTTCACCACATCCATGAATCGTCTCTTTGGTCTTCCTCTCGGCCTTCTGCTTGGGAGTTCCAACCTCAGCATCATACTACCAATATACTCACTATCCCTCCTCTGTACATGTCCAAACCATCTCAATCTAGCCTCTCTGACTTTGTCTCCAAAACGTCTTGCATGTGCTGTCCCTCTGATGTACTCATTCCTGATCCTATCCATCCTCGTTACTCCCAAAGAGAACCTCAACATTTTCATCTCTGCTACCTCCAGCTCTGCCTCCTGTCTTTTCCCCAGGGCCACTGTTTCTAAACCATACAACATCGATGGCCACAACACCGTCTTGTACACTTTTCCTTTCAAGTACTTAAAATCCTCCACCTTCCTTATCTCTGCTCCTTGTAACCTCACCGTTCCTGTTGGGTCCTTGGCATTCATACACATGTATTCTGTCTTACTGAGGATAACCTTCATTCCCCTCCTTTCCAGGGCATCCCTTCACCTCTCTAGGTTTTTTCCGGGTATTTATCCGGGTTTGGGACCGGCGTGAGGGAGAGACACTGGTTTGTGTGTGTCCCCCCTCACGGCTGCACAAAAAGACATAATCTCATATTTATCACAATCAAACACAAATACACGATTAAAACACTATTATAATTACACAGAAATATGCTATAAACTCACACTGTTTATAAATCACACATGCGCACACACAGACACACTGTAATCCCAATCATATAATTACAAATCACATACAAATACACTGGAATCACACACCAATTACATGCACAATAAAAATTAAAAACACTAGAATAACAAGCACAATGCAGCCGGGAGGGAGGGGCACAAGCCAGTGTCTCTCCCTCACGCTGGTCAAGAAATTGAAGGCATGATGTTCAATTTTGTTCGTGCTTATGCCCCACAGGCAGGATGTGAGCAAGAAGAGAAGGAGAGATTCTGGAGTGAGTTAGATGAAGTGATGCAGAGTACCCCCAGTGGTGTTAAGAGTGGTCATTGGGGCAGACTTCAATGGACATGTTGGTGCAGGAAACAGAGGGGACGAGGAAGTGATGGGCAGGTTTGGTATCCAGGACAGGAATGCAGAAGGACAGATGGCAGATTTTGCAAAAAGGATGGAAATGGCTGTGGTAGATATTTTCTTCCAGCAGCGACAGGAGCATAGGGTTGCTTATAAAAGCGGAGGTAGGAGCACACAAGTAGACTACATCTTGTGCAGGCGATGTAATTTGAAGGAAGTCAGTGACTGCAAAGTAGTAGTGGGTGAGAATCTTGCCAAACGGCATAGGATGGTGGTGTGCAGGTTGACGCTGATGGTGAGGAAGGTGAAGAAGGCAAAGGCAGAGCAGAAGACAAAGTGGTGGAAGCTGAAAAAGGAAGAGTGTTGGGTTGTCTTCAAGGAGAAGTTGAAACAGGCTTTGGGTGGTCAGGAAGTGCTTCCAGATAACTGGACAACTACAGCTAATGTGATCAGGGAGACAGGTAGGAGAATACTTGGTGTGTCATCTGGAAGGAGAGTAGATAAGGAGACTTGGTGGTGGAATGAGGAAGTGCAGGAGTGTGTACAAAGGAAGAGGTTAGCTAAGAAGTGAGACATTGAGAGGACCGAGGAGAGTAAATGGGAGTACAGGGAGACACAGCGGAAGGTGAAGGTAGCGGTGTCAAAGGCCAAACAGAGGGCATATGATGACCTGTATGCTCGGTTGGAAAGTAAAGAGGGAGAAAATGATTGATACAGGTTGGCACAGCAGAGAAATAGAGATGGGAAGGACGTGCAGCAAGTTAGAGTGATAAAGGACAGAGAGGGAAATGTATTGACTGATGACAGAAGTGTGCTGGGAAGATGGAAAGAGTACTTTGAAGAGCTGATGAATGAGGAAAATGAGAGAGAAATGAAAAAAAAAAAAAAAAAAAAAAACAGTAGAAGAGGTGACCGTTGAGGACCAGGAAGTAGCAAAGATTATTAAGGATGAAGTGAGGAGGGCATTGAAGAGGATGAAGAATGGAAAAGCAGTTGGTCCTGATGACATACCGGTGGAGATATGGAAGTGTCTAGGAGAGGTAGCAGTAGATTTCCGGACAAGAACATTCAACAAGGTGTAACAGAGTGAAAATGCCGGAGGAATGGAGGAGAAGTGTGATGGTGCCCATTTTTAAGAACAAGGGAGACTGTGGCAACTACAGAGGGATAAAGTTGATGAGCCATACGATGAAATTATGGGAAAGAATAGTGGAAGCAAGACTAAGGGCAGAGGTCAGCATTTGTGAACAACAGTTTGGTTTCATGCCAAGAAAGAGCACCACAGATGCAGTATTTGCTTTGAGGATGTTAATCGAGAAGTACAGAGAAGGTCAGAAGGAGCTGCATTGTGCCTTTGAGGATCTGGAGAAAGCATATGACAGGGTGCCGAGAGAGGAACTGTGGTTTTGCATGAGGAAGTCTGGAGTGGCAGAGAAGTATGTTAGAGTGGTGCAGGACATGTATGAGAGATGTAAGACAGTGGTGAGGTGTGCTGTCGGGGTGTCAGAAGAGTTCAAGGTGGAGGTGGGACTGCATCAAGGATCAGCCCTGAGCCCCTTCTTGTTTGCTATGGTGATGGACAGGCTGACAGACAAGGTTCGACAAGATTCTCCATGGACTATGATGTTTGCAGATAACATTGTGATCTGTCATGAGAGCAGAGAACAAGTGCAGGAAAATCTAGAGAGGTGGCCGTATGCCCTGGAAAGGAGAGGAATGAAGGTTGGCCTCAGTAAGACAGAATATGTGTTAACGACAAGGACCCAAGAGGAACGGTGAGGTTACAAGGAGCAGAGATAAGGAAGGTGGAGGATTTTAAGTACTTTGGCTCAACAGTCCAGAGCAATGGAGAGTGTGGGAAAGAGGTGAAGAAGCGTGTACAGGCAGGTTGGAATGGTTGGAGAAAAGTGTCTAGTGTGATAGGAGAGTATCGGCAAGAATGAAAGGAAAAGTGTACAAGACGGTGTTGAGGCCAGCGATGTTGTATGGGTTAGAGACAGTGGCCCTGGGGAAAAGACAGGAGGCAGAGCTGGAGGTAGCAGAGATGAAAATGTTGATGTTCTCTTTGGGAGTAACGAGGATGGATAGGATCAGGAATGAGTACAAAAGAGAGACAACACATGCAAGACGTTTTAGAGACAAAGTCAGAGAGGCTAGATTGAGATGGTTTGGACATGTACAGAGGAGGGATAGTGAATGTATTGGTAGTAGGATGCTGAGGTTGGAACTACCAGGCAGAAGACCAAAGAGACGATTCATGGATGTAGTGAAGGAGGACATGAAGGTAGTTGGTGGAAGAGAAGAAAATGCAAAGGATCGGGTGACATGGAGGTAGATGATTCGCTGTGGCGACCCCTGAAGGGAAAAGCAGAAAGGAAAAGAAAGAAGAAGAATGTATTTTTGTGCCAGTGTGATGAGTGTGTGACTATCATGGGTATATTGTGATGAGTTTGTGATTATGGTGATTGTGTGAGAACAGTGAGCATACAAATAAAACAGACCTAATATAGTGATAAAATGTGAGCCACTCCACTGAAAGTAGGCTCTTGTGGCCAAAAATGAAAAATGAGATCTTTACACAGTCAGATAGAGGAGGCCCAAAGCTGCAAAATGCAGCAAAAAGTTTGTCAATACCTTGAAAACTGACTGAGCAATGCCATTTCTTGTGTCAGCATTCAACTAAACATTTCAAAAGACGTTTTAGAGAAAAATCAGCACAAAGATTATCCTTCTTCCAATATCATAGTCCTTAGCAATCAAACAATTTTATGCACCTCAGCCAGAGAAAATTTTAAAAAACATGTCTAGGATGAGTTTTAGGAAGAGATGATAAGAGAAAAAAATGACTTTTTTTTCATTTCTATTTAGTCCAATAAGATCAGTATGTATCTTTTTGATTGTAATATAAAAGTTCAAATGCTTTCAAATGATAAAAAAAACAAAAAAAAAAAAAAGCAAAAAAACAAACAAACAAAAAACAAACAAACACTGTCAGGTTCAAATAATCACACTGAAAATAAGAAAACTATATTATTATTATTATTATTTATATATATATATATATATATATATATATATATATATATATATATATATATATATATAGAGATATATATCTTTTCTTCTTTTCCTTTCGGCTGTTCCCTTCAGGGGTCGCCACAGCAAATGATCTGCCTCCATCTCTCCCTATCCTCTGCATCTTCTACTCTTACTCCAACGACCTTCATGTCCGCCTTCACCACATCCATAAATCTTCTCTTTGGTCTTCCTCTAGGCCTTTTGCTACTCTTTTTATCTAGTTTTATAAGGGTACTTGCCAGAACACCCCCCCCCCGACATTTTTAGTGAGTTTTAGTCGATTTCACATGAGCAAGTGATAGTTGAATACTTGTTTTAAAAGTTTATGCAAAAATCCGAATTTCGATAAAAATAAACCATTTTTCCTTTTCTGGCCTTTATCTCAAAAGTGGTCTGTGCGACAATTGCCTACTTTCGGGGGAGCGCCTCACAAATTATGTACTACTGGCCTCTGGTCATACTTGTTTCTCCTTGCTTGCATTACTTGACCTTAGTGCAGTTTTTGATACCATTGCTCATACTATTTTTTTTTGATACATTAGAAAAATGTTGGAGTTAAGGGAACAGTCCTATCCTGGTTCAGGTCTTATTTAATGGATGATTATCATTTCTGGAGGTGCAACTGGTAACTTCCCTACTAATGTTAAGTTTGGAGTTCCACAGGTCCTATTTGAGGCCCTTTGTGTTTTTTGTCCTCTATTCATGTTAACACTGGGTAAGGTTATTCATAAAGATGGTATTATCAAAGAAAAGTCTGGACTTAATTCCCAATCACTTCACGCCTCTCAAGGTTTCTTCCTCATGCAATCTCAGATGGGTTTTTTCTCTTTAGTTTCACCACAGACCTCACGCAAACTCTAATTCTTAAAAAAAAATGGAATTTTTTTTTCTTGGTATTGTAGTAGATTTATATAGTGCTTTATCCACACTGAATATTATGCTCAAAGCGCTCTTTGATGTTTTTTGTGCTCCAGGCACCTGTCGCCACTGTGTGGCACCAGTTATTGCGTTGTTCTAGCCTTTGATGCTGAGTGCCAAGCAGGAAGCAACAACGACCAAATTTTAACATCTCATGGTATGACGCGGCCGGATTTGAACCCAAGCTTCTGGAAGATAAAGCGGATGCTCTACCAACTGAGCTAAAGCCCCAGTTTTTAAATCAAAAATTCTGTTGAACTGTGCTTTTATAATGTCCACTAACAGATGATTATATAATTGAAAATAAGTGATTATATACTGATGAATGTGTACTGCTCTATTCCAGAGACATGTGAAGGCAACAAAATAATGAAACAGTAAAACAGACGTACTTGCAGGTAAGGATGCAGAGCACATCTCCTGGCTTATATGACTCAATACACACAGCGCATGAATCAGCATCTGATCCCGTCTCCTATATACACACACACACACACACACACACACACACACACACACACACACACACACGTCTCTGAATGTAATCAAATCAAGTTTAAAAGTTTGGAAGTTTCTCAATAACATGAAAAGAAATAAAAAGACAAACCACAAACACCTAAAAAATGTGAAGATACACACACACACACACACACACACACACCTGATCTCCTTGTTTGAGTGTGCGAACCTTGAGCTGACCAATTGCTTTCTTTGCTTTTACCTTCATCTGTTTCTGGAGTCACACACACACACACACACACACACACACACACACACACACACACACATGCACACCACACACACAAAATGAAAGTGAAAATCTGGCTTGGTCACACTCTGTACACAATACTTTTTTCTCCTATAGAAGAGGATCATTACAGTGTCGATCACAAACAGTTTTACATGCACAGTTCAGCTATACACAATACAGTATATACATGCACACACAACCCACAAATGTAACATTTTCAATAAAAGCACAAACTTACTTCCGTCAAATGAGATGTAAAATGATTAGACACTGACATTACAAAACTTTTTACTCCCAATAATAATTTTGTTCTTTGAACTATGTTTTCATTAACATCCTTCATTTCTGCTACAGCCTTGCAGACCTTTATCATTCAAGCTGTCAGTTTTAGCTCTTGCTATTTGAAGGACCTCCTCGAAGTCGGATTGGCTTGATAGTCACTTGAAGTCAAAGATAGATACAGTATTTTATTATTTAGCTCTGTGCTGCTGTTATGGTGAGACTTCCCCCAGGGTGGGCTTGAAGGACAAGTTTATGTATATATCGTCAGACCAACTGAACTAGTGTCAGTGGTTTTATTTTGTTTATATTTCACAGTTGTCATTAAAGTGATTTATCTTTATGATGGGTATTTACATAAAAAGACATCAGTCCACTGTTAAATATGTATTCGTAGCTGTGGTTGGTGATGTATTTTGATGGTTCAAAGAAGGCCTCCAATGTGTCTTGAAACAGCTATCATTATATATGTATATCTTATACACGTACTTTGAGATTTATTTACATTTGTGCAATGTGGGACATACCTGCTGTCGAGCTGATGTTAAGGAGTTCACTGCTGCATTAATATGGCTGAGGTACATTCTGTCATATGCAAACTACTGTACAGCGCAGGGATTAGTGAAGAATATCACTGTACTACAATTTGCACACATGAATTCTGTGTACCTGTGAATAACTCGCAGCCAGTGAGAAATAACAAGCTTGATCATGTTTATAGAAAAATGCAGCCATGAGGCGGGGGGGGCACTAACCAGTGTCTCTCCCCCTTATGCCGGTCCCAAGCCCGGATAAATGCAGAGGGTTGCGACAGGAAGGGCATCCGGCGTAAAACTTCTGCCATATTTAAAAATGCAAATGATCAAAACAAAATTCATACCGGATCGGTCGAGGCCCGGGTTAACAACGACCGCCATCAGTGCTGTCAACCAACAGGGTGCTGATGGAAATTGGACTACTGTTGGTCGAAGACGTCGAAGAAGGAGAGGCGGGAGGCGTGTCCGTAGGCAGAGAGAGAAGAGGAAATGCGTGAGCCTCGGACTGAGAGTAGGGACTTTGAATGTTGGAACTATGCAAGGAAAAGATAGGGAGCTGGCTGACATGATGCAGAGGAGGAAGGTGGACATACTGTGTGTTCAGGAGACAAGGTGGAAAGGTAGAAAGGCTAAAAGCTTAGGAGCAGGGTTTAAACTGTTTTATAATGGTGTGGATGGGAAGAGAAATGGAGTAGGAGTCATCTTGACGGAGGGGTTTGTCAGGAATGTTCTAGAAGTGAAAAGAGTGTCAGACAGAGTGATGAGTCTCAAGTTAGAAATTGAAGGCGTGATAGTCAATGTTGTTAGTGCTTATGCCCCACAGGCAGGATGTAAGCTAGAAGAGAAGGAGAGATTCTGGAGTGAGTTAGATGAAGTGATGCAGAGTACCCCCAGAGGTGAAAGAGTGGTCATTGGAGCAGACTTCAATGGACATGTTGGTGCAGGCAACAGAGGGGACGAGGAAGTGATGGGCAGGTTTGGTATCCAGGACAGGAACACAGAAGGACAGATGTTGATCGATTTTGCAAAAAGGATGGAAATGGCTGTGGTGAATACTTTCTTCCAGAAGAAACAGAAGCATAGGGTGACTTATGAAAGCGGAGGTAAGAGCACACAGGTAGACTACATCTTGTGTAGGCGAGGTAATTTGAAGGAAGTCAGTGACTGCAAAGTAGTAGTGGGTGAGAGTGTTGCCAAACAGCATAGGATGGTGGTGTGCAGGATGACACTGATGGTGAGAAAGGTGAAAAGGCAAAGGTAGAGCAGAAGACAAAGTGGTGGAAGCTGAAAAAGGAAGAGTGTCGTGTTGTCTTCAAGGAGGAGTTGAAACAGGCTTTGGGTAGTCAGGAAGTGCTTCCAGAGGACTGGACAACCACAGCCAATGTGATCAGGGAGACCGGTAGGAGAGTATTTGGTGTGTCCTCTGGAAGGAAAGTAGATAAGGAAACTTGGTGGTGGAATGAGGAAGTGCAGGAGTGTGTACAAAAGAAGAGGTTAGCCAAGAAGAAGTGGGACATTGAGAGGACCGAAGAGAGTAAACAGGAGTACAGGAAGACACAGCGTAAGGCAAAGGTAGCAGTGTCAAAGGCCAAACAGAGGGCGTATGATGACTTGTATGATAGGTTGAACAGTAAGGAGGGAGAAAATGATCTATACAGGTTAGCACAGCAGAGAAATAGAGATGGGAAAGACGTGCAGCAAGTTAGAGTGATAAAGGACAGAGAGGGAAATGTATTGACTGATGACAGAAGTGTGCTGGGAAGATGGAAAGAGTACTTTGAAGAGCTGATGAATGAGGAAAATGAGAGAGAAAAAGAGTAGAAGGGGTGACCGTTGAGGAGCAGGAAGTAGCAAAGATTAGTAAGGGAGAAGTGAGGAGGGCATTGAAGAGGATGAAGAGTGGAAAGGCAGTTGGTCCCTGATGACATACCAGTTGAGGTATGGAAGTGTCTAGGGAGGTAGCAGTAGATTTTCTGACAAGAATATTCAACAAGGTCTTAGAAAGTGAGCAGATGCCAGAGGAATGGAGGAGAAGTGTGCTTGTGCCCATTTTTAAGAACAAGGGCGATGTACAGAGTTGTGGCAACTACAGAGGGATAAAGTTGATGAGCCATACAATGAAGCTATGGGAAAGAATAGTGGAAGCAAGACTAAGGGCAGAGGTCAGCATTTGTGAACAACAGTTTGGTTTCATGCCAAGAAAGAGCACCACAGATGCAGTGTTTGCTTTGAGGATGTTAATAGAGAAGTACAGAGAAGGTCAGAAGGAGCTGCATTGTGCCTTTGTGGATCTGGAGAAAGCATATGACAGGGTGCCGAGAGAAGAACTGTGGTATTGTATGAGGAAGTCTGGAGTGACAGAGAAGTATGTTAGAGTGGTGCAGGACATGTATGATAGATGTAAGACAGTGGTGAGGTGTGCTGTCGGTGTGACAGAAGAGTTCAAGGTGGAGGTGGGACTACATCAAGGGTCAGCTCTCAGCCCCTTCTTGTTTGCTATGGTGATGGACAGGCTAACAGATGAGGTTAGACAAGAATCTCCATGGACTATGATGTTTGCAGATGACATTGTGATCTGTAGTGAGAGCAGAGACCAAGTGGAGGAAAATCTAGAGAGGTGGAGGTATGCCCTGGAAAGGAGGGGATTGAAGGTTAGTCTTAGTAAGACAGAATACATGTGTGTGAACGACAAGGACCCAAGAGGAACTTTGAGGTTACAGGGGGCAGAGATAAAGAAGGTGGAGGATTTTAAGTACTTAGGCTCAACAATCCAGAGCAATGGAGAGTGTGGAAAAGAGGTGAAGAAGCGCGTGCAGGCAGGTTGGAATGGATGGAGAAAAGTGTCCGGTGTGATGTGTGATAGGAGAGTATCGGCAAGAATGAAGGGAAAAGTGTACAAGACGGTGATGAGGCCAGCAATGTTGTATGGTTTAGAGACAGTGGCCCTGGGGAAAAGACAGGAGTCAGAGTTGGAGGTAGCAGAGATGAAAATGTTGAGGTTCTCTTTGGGAGTAACGAGGATGGATAGGATCAGAAATGAGTACATCAGAGGGACAGCACATGTTAGATGTTTTGGAGACAAAGTCAGAGAGGCTAGATTGAGATGGTTTGGACATGTACAGAGGAGGGATAGTGAGTATATTGGTCGTAGGATGCTGAGGTTGGAACTACCAGGCAAAAGGCCCAGAGGAAGACCAAAGAGAAGATTTATGGATGCAGTGAAGGCGGACATGAAGGTCGTTGGAGTAAGAGTAGAAGATGCAGAGGATAGGGAGAGATGGAGGCAGATCATTTGCTGTGGCGACCCCTGAAGGGAACAGCCGAAAGGAAAAGAAGAAGAAAGAAGAAGATCATGTTTATAGAAGCACGAAGGCCACTTACAAGGTGGTGACCTAGACTCACTTCAACCAAAAACAAAACATCTTCCTGTTCCTAAATCATCACATAGAAAAACCCTACAGTAAACCCCTTCAGTAAGTAAATCTGCTAAAATGCGGACTGAGGTGACTGTCCAGTTGCATATCAGGTGTGAAGTGTTAAAGCTTCTGCCACAAGAGACGACTATGCTGTTGATTTAGAGGTATATTCTATTGCAGAAACCAGGCACATGAACAACCGAGATTAAAATACAATTTCTAGAAAACATCAATATCAGGCCCCATACCATACTTATCAAAAGCCAATAAAAAAAAAAAACAGTACCAAGTCCACCCTACATCAGGAGTGAACAAAAATATGAAGATGGACACAGGATATTTTTAACCAAGTGGGAGAGTTTCTTTTGTGTCATTGAACATAATGGAAATTCTGCCTTACATGTCAGACATCACTAGTGAATTTCAAAGCTTCAAATCTTGAGCGCCATGTCAGCTCATTCCATGCCAACTTTTAACTGGGAATTTCCAAAATGGACTAAAGTTCACAAGCACAAGTTGTTCGCTTTGAAAAGTCAGGAAGAAAAATATTATGAAGCACTCAGAGACCGTAACGCTTGCATCGTATCAACTGGCTTGGAACACTGCACGGGCCAAAAAGCCATACAGTGAAGGAGAGTTGGTTATAAAAATGCCGTCTACCTCGTTAGATAACATCACTTCAATTAAATAATTCTATATACCTACGAAATTAATCCGTTCCAGAGCCTCTTTCGTAACGCAGGGATTTCGTCATTAGGGGTCGCATTTTACATGTTAAACGCCTAATTCGTTCCAAGGCTCCAGTCTTTGGACTGGAAAAACCCCATAAACCCTTTAAAAATGATAAAAGTACATCAATTTTGTATGAAATGTGTTCAAAGTAAAAGAATTTTTTTAATTAAACCATTTAAACATTTTATTAACATGTATTAATTAAACCATTATTAAACATTTTTCATTAACACACACCCCCCTGTCTCTCTCGCTCTCTCGCGCTGCGGGCCACGCCCACAAGACATGGAATTCAAAGCGCATTCCCTGCTGAACAGGGAGGTCCAAACTCAACTTTAACTTGATTCCTTGAGGGATCAGAATTCCAGATTGAGCTCAAATGCGCCCACATTTATTAAACATTTACTGAATTAAACAACTTAAAAACTAAACTAAAAACTAAAGAGTTAAGCTTCCTTCTGTCTCTATCTGGGAGGCCAGTGGTGCGGGATGTTGAGAGACAGCCAATGAGAGAGCAACTCGCGCATCGTGAGAAATTTTGATTGGTGCGTTTGAACTTTGATTTTCTTTTCGGAAGAGGGGGCCGTTTTCGTATCCTGGGGACAGAAACTTAGGAAAATGATTTTCCTAACCCGGGGATTTCGTACCCAGGGGTATTTGTAAGTAGGGGGCTCACTGTATTTTACTTTACATCATTTAACCTTTTTTTTTTTTCCTTTTCGCCCCCCCCCCCTTTTTTTTTCAGGGGTCGCCACAGCAAATCATCTAATACACATGTTTGATTTGGTATAGTTTTTTTTTTTTTTTTTTTTTACGTCGGATCGGATGCCCTTCCTGACACAACCCTTTAGCAAGGGGCAGAAACATGCTGACGGCTTTGCAGCTACTCTTTACGAAAATCAGTAATGATTCTTTTACATGAACCTCTCACCATGGACAGTGAGAGACATGGCTGGCCTTTGATAATCCAGTTAGTTACATTGGGGGGGGGGCAGTGACAACCTTGTGGAGAGTGGGACTCGAACCCCCATCCTTAGGATCAGCAATCCAGCTCCCTTTACCACCTGACCACCACTGTCCCTATATTATATATATATATATATTTCTATATATATATATATATATATATATATATATATATATATATATAGGGATACACACACACACACACACACACACACACACACACACACACACACAAACATACTAGTCCTTCTCAAAAAGGATGACGACAGTGACACCCTTGCAGAGAGTGGCACTTGAACCCCCAACCTTAGGATCAGCGATCCAGCGCCATTTACCACCAGGGCGCCACTGCTCACTGAATATTTTATTTACTCTGCACATTATAACTACTGAATCCTAGTTGCAGTAAATAAAATAACTTATGATTAAAAAAATAAATACTACAGCTTAACTTTGGTTTCGGTTTTCAGGCAAAACATTTGTAAAAACAACCTGAAAATAATCATGAGCAGATTGAAGACTGTGATATACTTTCATTATACGGTACATAAAAAACTTAAGTGAAGTTCTAAAATGTCTCACTGGAACTAAAATACTGAACAAACAATAGATGCAAAATCGTGAGGAAAAGCGAAAAAGCTGCTGGTGTAAATGCAGTGAACTGAGAACAGGTTTTTCTATGCCGATTTATATTTTCCAAACTTCAGGGCATGTTTTATCTGTTTTTTATTCCATCACTCACATACACACACATTTGCAGAGACTCAGGGGAATTAACGGTTTGTGTTGTCTTGTAACGCAGTGAGGGAGCTGCAGAGGGAGCATTTACTGGAGCACAGTATTACATCAGCATTTCCAGTGCACACACACACTGAACCCTGAAAGTAATGTTCTGTTAAAAAAAATGAAAGAGGATTTAACCTCAAAGTTAACAAAAGCTTGCATGTATGGTTGATGCCCATACCCATTAAAACTTGCTAAGTGTTAAAAAACAAACAAACAAACAATAATAATAATTAAAAAAAATTAAATAAAAACCCAAAACATGTACTAAAGCTTCACACACGGTGGTGCCATTGTACTGTACTGAAAAAAGTGAAATGTGCCAGACAGAGAAAAAGTGCAAACTTGGAAGTGTTTTGCATTAAATGCACTGACCTATATTCCACGTGTTCCATAATCGAGTAGAAGGCTGTCTGAAGTGTGTAAATGTAATATAGTATCGTCTATAGATGTGCCAACTTGGGTTTTATTCAGAGGTTCACTAGTTAGTTTAACACCTGCATACTGTTAGTTAGTTTTGCTTTTTTTATTGGAACCAACATGTCCACATCCAATTCTCGCAATTTAACACTCATGAGAGTGAAACGAAATACAAAAAGGTGTCCATTTTATTAAACTTTGAAAATTTAAGAAAACCACCCCATGATAGAAAGACATACATTTTAGTGTAACAGAAAAGTCTGGACGGTTATATTATCTGTATTATTTGTATTATCGGAGGAAACCAACCTACCCTGAGGAAAACCACACATGTATGCAGAGAAACTGCAAACACTACACAGAAACACCTTTGTCTCCAATTCGAACCCCAAACCTTCTCTTTGTGAAAAGAATAGCCACGTTGACACTGCTGCACTCCTCAATAAACACTATACGCTGCATTTCTGTGATTATGCAAATCTGCAAACCTGTTTATGATTCTCTCGACGTATGTTGATGAGTCTCTGTGCAAAGTAGAAGATGAAGTAACATACAGTTGCTGTTGTGATGATGAAGAAGGAAATGGAGATGAATAAGACGGAGTAGTGACTCATCCATAAACCACGCTGAAACCCCACCTCAATCGTCATCGAGAGAGATGTGCCACCTTGCAGCAGCTTCGCCAGCATTATTCCACGAGTAAAACCAATCATCACTGCCACAATCGAGGTGCCTACACACACACACACACACACACACACACACACACACACACACTGTTTAACAAATCATGGAATTGTCAAAAAGAGAACAGGAATTTAATTAAGAACTGATGAAAATCAACAGCTCAAAAGACAGACTTCACACCAGGGTCAATAACGTACACCGCCACAGATTATTCATTCACTGGAGCTGGATGTTCCAAAATTTCTTTTGTATTCCGAGCTGTCTTACCTACCTGTTTGGTAATGATGATGATCAACTACAGCACTTATAGAATTCACAAACACAGTGACACAGGAAAGCTCAAGCAGCTCAGTGCAGGTCTGAATGGATTGTGCGAGGAAACTGGAACACCCAAAGGAAACCCACCAAAGCATAGGGTTTCTTGTGTGTCGATGCTAAATTCGGTTATTTGAAAAACCAAGACATAACTTTGAATGAACTCAACCCACCACCCCACTATCCACCAAAATTACTGCAGTCTTTTGAACCCTTTTCACAAACAACCTTCCCTTTAATATACAAATTTAACAGATCTATGAAAGAAGGGATTGGCCAGGCCTTCCTGATTAAAGTGCATGCACCCCAGAGTGCACCTAAAATCTGACCAAAGTCAACCGAAAGAAGCTCCCATCCAACTAAATGCATTTTGAATTTTGTGTTCCTCACAAGTCAACTCCAGAGTCCGGGAATACTGACCAGAACATGACTGGAGACCCAGGAAATAATCGCAAATATATTGGCAATTTTCATTGGTCAACTTCTTGGAAGTTTCAAAGATACGACCAATCACAGTGTGTGTATAACATTCATAGCTAGACCTAAAACTATGTGAGCACAATCATGATAGCAAACGGCAGCAATTCAGAGCTGAAAGGAAGAAGAATTTTGTATTCAACTTTTCTCCAGTGGAAACTGGATGGCAGGATGCCAATCCACGCACTGCATTGAGCCCAAAGTCAGAAGAATCGGAGAGGGGGGGGGGGGGGGGGACCCCAGGTTATTTTTCAATGGGAGAAATTGAGTAATTGAGTACAGTGATGGTGGAGAAAGACACACCATGCATTCGAATGCATGCCCGTCATCATGCCTCTGATTGATGAAGCTATTTTGTCACTTTACTCCCAGCTGCCATCAAACTGCAGGTCGTTTTGTAGCCACACTTTTGCAGTCAATAGTACAGGCTCGCGACGATATCATGCTGTGCTCACTACTTGCTGTGGTGAGAAACTTCAGCATTCATTACTGGGCTCATTATTTATGCTTACTGTCTATCAAGTAGCCTACATCATGCATAATTTTGGAGAACTTGCTCTGCGATTGGTTGGCTATAATGTCACTGGGTATTCAGGGATTTTCTTGTATTATGCAGAAAAGTATGTTATTTATTTACCAGGGAATCGAGGCGTTCCATGTGGATATTTTTTTTTTTTCAGGTTTACTGCCCAATGACAGACACACCCTAGGTGTCCATCAGAGAGTGCTTTTTTTTTTTGCACCCGAAGGTTTTTTTCCAGGAAAAGTCCTGACTGGTGTCAGGCCATTCATTTTGGTCAAACTAAGGAACTCCTCCCCAAACATGGACAATTAATGTTATTTCGCATAAATTCACTTTCAAATGACTCAAAATTAAATACTTTTTCTCTGCGAAATGGAACTTTATGTTTCAAACACTGAACAAGCAAAATCACCATCTCAGCTTCAGAAGTTAAAACAAGAAATTCAAGTTGGTACCAAACCAGGAACAATGGAATGCAAAACACACACACACACACACACACACACACACACACACAGGTGGTAGGATTACCAGAGGTTGTATAATGTCTTTCACACCGAGGTCACTGAGCACAGGTCTATAAATCATTAAAGAAAAAGTGTGCGCGCGCACACACACACACACACACACACACACACACACACACACCTCAAGAGGTTAGTATTGATTCAGGTTCAATGTTCAGAATATACATGATAACAGGTAAACAGAAATCATGCGAGTTAAAAAAAATTGTTTCATTTATGGAGCTTAAACAAATGACTTTGCAAGCAGATTTTTAGCGACTATAAAGCAATTCTGTAACTGTTCTGCATGATCATGTCATTAAAATGCTGAAAAAAAAATTAACTCTGTTGCACTCTGGTATCTTCAGGTTAGATGTTCATATTTAGCAAAAATACGCACATAGTACTGCTTTTTCATACTTAATTTCCTTCCAAGCTCATCAGCTTCCAGTTGGACACCCTGACTATGGCGCGCGTACACACACACACACACACACAGGTTCAGAGACAACAATTAAAGTCGACACACACCTTTTCCCTGTGTCTTCACAAATGAAACTTTCATGTGTGCCAACCCGACAACATAAAGACATACTGTACTGTGAGATTTCGACTTTACACAAAGCATTCTTTCTTTTCATTTCACTTGAACTGTTAAATGGTTCTAAGAAAATATTTAACCTATTACAAATGGTTTATTTTCTGAAGTCACTTGAAAACACACACACTGTCAACCTAAAAAATGTTCACGCCACATAATGCTGGAAATTTCCTCTAAAGACAATGATACCTCACACACACTCCCTCCCTCACACACACACACACACACACACACACTCCCTCTTTTTCACACTTCTTGTTCGTCCATTGGAACGACGATGAATATGGAAATCAGCATGATGTTGAGGTTTACCTGGGGCTGCATAGGTGGCTGATAAAGCCAATCTGAGCAAGCCACATCTTACCGCACACAGGAAATGTGTGGGCTGGTGTGTCCTGTTGGATACTGGCGGCACGCTACGTGCGTCTTTGGCGCATCTGCTCAGCGAGGGTGGTGTGCTAGTCCTCTGGTAACTTTGGTCCCTGCGTGGTGGCTCTATGCCATGCAGGCCAGTCAGCAGTGAATATTTCCAAGACTCAGTATCGATATTCAAGTTTTTCATCAAGGCTTTCAGGCTGTCCTTGAAATGCTTTTTCTGAACGCCAACAGTGTGCTCTCCTTGGCTGAGCTCTCTATCGAGGAGCTGCTTGGTGATATGGATCTCTGGCATGCGTACAACATGTCCGGCTCATCTGATCTGAGATTTGTGGCTCAGGGTAGTGATGGTTGGGACACCTGCAGGACCTCAGTGTCTGGGACCCTGTCATACCACCCAATGTGTAGGATGTTATGCAAGCAGATACAGTGGAATTGGTTGAGCAGCTTTTCATGTCTCCTGTATGGAGTCCAGGTTTTAGAGCCATAATGGAGTGTGGTGACAACTACAGCTCAATAGACCCTCACCTTGGTCTCAGGCCGGATCCCGCTCCTCTCCAACACTCTCTCACGAAGCCTCCCAACAGCACTGCTTGCCTAAAACAGCCAGTTGTTGATTTCAGCATCAATGGTGGCTGTGCGGGATAGAGTGTAGGCTAGTATGGTGGCTGGTATATGATCTTGGTCTTTTTGGTGCTAATGGTCAGACCGAAATTGTCGCAGGCTGAGGAGAGTCTGTCCAGTTGCACCTGCATCGTCCCCACCTCACTAGCGTTGAGGGACACGGTCATCAGCAAAAAGGAGGTCTTGGAGCCAGGACACCGCCCTGCTTGACGCCATTTGTCATGGAGAAGGGGTCCGATGGTTCACCGTTAACCAGGACACCGGCCGTCATACCTTCATGAAACTGCCTTACGACGGTGATGAACTTATTTGGGCACCCAAACTTCCCCATGATCATCCAGAGACCATCCCTACTCACACTATCAAAGGCCTGGATCAAGTCAACAAAGGTGGTGTAAAGGTCCTGGTGCTGTTCTATGCACTTCGCTTGGAGTTGGAAAGCATCAAAGATCATGTTAATAATTCCATGGCCTTTGCAAAAACTACACCGACTCTCCGAAAAGACACCCTGCTCTAGGTGCTCCAGGACACGGTTGAGCAGGACGTGCACAAGGATTTTGTTGGCGACGGACAGGAGCAGGATTCCGTGATGGTTGCCACAAGACTGGCAGTTGCCTTTGCGCTTGTGGAGATGGACAATGGTCCCTTCGTGGAACTCGTGTGGGAGCTTTTCACTCCCCCACATGAATCGGAAGACATTTGCCAGCACAGTGAGCAGGGTCTGTGCCCCGGCCTTGTAGATCTCAACCGGGATGGGATCAGAACTGGGGGCTGTCTCATTCGAAAGCTGTTTCACAGCTTTCAAGACTTCTTCGGCGAAGGGGATAGAGCGTATCTCCTTGTTGATGGGCACCTGGGTCAGACAATCAATGGTAACGTCATTGATGATGGACAGCTGATTGAGCATGATGTTGAAGTGCTCTGCCCACCTGACCAGGAACAGCTTCTTGTTGGTCAGCAGGGTAGAACCATCTGAGCTGAGCAGAGGGGAAGAACCAGATGGCTGTGGACCATAGATAGCTTTGTGTATGTTGTAGAGCTTCTTTGTGTCGCTTGTCTGCATGCTCCTGGACCTCGTCTGCTTTGGCACTGAACCAGGCATCCTGCATGGCGCAAAGCCGAGCCTGTACCTTAGTGCGGCTGGAGGTGAAGCCAGTTTTCTTAGCAGAGCACTTGGGGTTGCTCTGGTGCATGCAGAGGAGATGACGTTTTTCTTCCAGGAGGGACTGGATCACATCGTTGTTTTCGGGGAACCAGTCCTGGTGTTTTTTGCTCTTTGGACCGATGACTTCCAAGGCAGCGGAGTAGGTGATGTCTCTGAAGCATGCCCATTATTTCTCAACACCATCTAGCGTGGGCTGGTCATGAGGTAGCTTGGTGTCCAGAGCTTCCAGCAGTTCATATGCAGTCTGACGGTTCTTCAGTTTCTTCACATCAAGCCACTGAGTGACCTTCTGCCCCGACGGACGTCTCCTTTGCTGGATATGGAGGCTCATCTTGAACACGATGAGTCTGTGGTCTGGCCGTAGTCGGCACCACACACTGCTTTGATCAGCCGCACGTTATTTCAGTCCCTTGGTATGATGACGACAGTGGTGGCTTCAGTGGTGAATCAGGTCGCTGTGGCGACCTCTGAAAAAGGGAAAAAGCCTAAAGGAAAAGAAGAGAAAAAGAAGCCGTGATGACGACATAGTCGATCAGTTGCCACTGATGAGATCGCGGGTGCATCCATGACATCTTGTAGCGAGTTAGGAGGCAGAACAACATGTTGATGATGGCCAGGTGATATGTGGTGCACAAGCTAAGCAGGTGAAGGCCGTTGCTGTTGCCCATTCCATGGTGGCCAACGGCCCGGTCCTCGATGAAATAGTTGGTGCCAACACAGGGATTGAAATTGCCAAGGACAATCAGCTTCTCACTGGGTGGGACAGCAGAGATGAGATTGCCGGAGTTCTTCATAGAACTTGTCCTTGGTTTCTTCAGGGTTGGTGCCTTGGCGCTGATCAGCATGGCAAATCTTCCCAACCCGAGCGAGAGCTGCATCTGCATGAGCCAGTTGTTTATGCACTCTCGAATGTGTTCCTCACCTGGGTCTTCGCTGCTGGACAATCGCCCCAGGACTTGAGAACACAATGAGAAGATACCGTGACTTGCGTGCGACTTGGATTATCGTGAGGGGAGACTTGCGCTATATTGGCCTCACTTTCTTGTCCTGTCACGCCCGGGTCCAGCGGCAGGACAAAGTCAAGACAGCTGGGAATGAGCAAGGATGCAGGAGCTGCTGGAAGGAGACAAATATGCCATCCAACTGCCGACTGGCCTCCAATCCGACATTTTCGGACTTTGCCTTTGAACCTCGCATGATGACCACAAGGTATTGGTACCATTTACCTAGAGCTGGAGGTTGCATTGCGGTAACCAGAGCATATCCACACACCAGTGGGCCTGTGTGCCACACATTTGGGTAGAAACCCAGGGGGACATACCTCTAACCTAGCATGCGGCAGGTAGGATACAGTCGCATGGTAGCTGTAGCAGGCAAAAACGTAATGTCACACCTCTGTCAAACTCCCCCCTCACACTCCCGTGCACTCCCCCTCACACACACACACACACACACACACACACACACACACACACTCCCTTCCTCCCTCCCTCCATCCCTCACACACACACACACCCTCCCTCCCTCACTCCCTCCCTAACTCACAAACACACCCCTCTCCCTCCCTCCCTCACACACACACACACACACACACACTCACTCCCTCCCTCACACACACTCCCTCCCTCACACACACTCCCTCCCTCACACACACACTCCCGCCCTCCCTCCCTCCCTCCCTCACACACACTCCCTCCCTCACACACACACTCCCGCCCTCCCTCCTCCCTCCCTCACACACACACACACCCTCCCTCACACACACACACACACACACACACACACACACACACACACACACACACACCCTCCTCACACACACACACACACACACACACACCCACCCTCCATGCCTCACACGCACACACACACCCACCCTCCATGCCTCACACGCGCACACACACTCCCACCCTCCATGCCTCTCACACGCGCACACACTCCCTCCATGCCTCACACGCGCACACTCCCTCCATGCCTCACACGCGCACACACTCCCTCCATGCCTCACACGCGCACACACTCCCTCCATGCCTCACACGCACACACACACTCCCTCCATGCCTCACACACTCCTCCATGCCTCACACGCGCACACACTCCCTCCATGCCTCACACGCGCACACACTCCCTCCATGCCTCACACGCGCACACACTCCCTCCATGCCTCACACGCGCACACACTCCCTCCTTGCCTCACACGCGCACACACTCCCTCCTTGCCTCACACGCGCACACACTCCCTCCATGCCTCACACGCGCACACTCCCTCCATGCCTCACACGCGCACACACTCCCTCCATGCCTCACACGCGCACACACTCCCTCCATGCCTCACACGCGCACACACTCCCTCCATGCCTCACACGCGCACACACTCCCTCCATGCCTCACACGCGCACACACTCCCTCCATGCCTCACACGCGCACACACTCCCTCCATGCCTCACACGCGCACACACTCCCTCCATGCCTCACACGCGCACACACTCCCTCCATGCCTCACACACACAGGCGCACACACTCCCTCCATGCCTCACACACACAGGCGCACACACTCCCTCCATGCCTCACACACACAGGCGCACACACTCCCTCCATGCCTCACACACACAGGCGCACACACTCCCTCCATGCCTCACACACACAGGCGCACACTCCCTCCATGCCTCACACACACAGGCGCACACTCCCTCCATGCCTCACACACACAGGCGCACACTCCCTACATGCCTCACACACACAGGCGCGCACTCCCTCCCTCACACACAGGCGCGCACGCCCTCCCTCACACACAGGCGCGCACTCTCTCCCTCACACACAGGCGCGCACTCCCTCCCTCACACACAGGCGCGCACTCCCTCCCTCACACACAGGCGCGCACTCCCTCCCTCACACACAGGCGCGCACTCCCTCCCTCACACACAGGCGGGCACTCCCTCCCTCACACACAGGCGCGCACTCCCTCCCTCCCTCACACACAGGCGCGCACTCCCTCCCTCCCTCACACACAGGCGCGCACTCCATGCCTCACACGCGCACACACTCCCTCCATGCCTCACACACACACACTCCCTCCATGCCTCACACACACACACTCCCTCCATGCCTCACACACACAGGCGCGCACTCCCTCCCTCTCACACACAGGCGCGCACTCCCTCCCTCTCACACACAGGCGCGCACTCCCTCCCTCTCACACACAGGCGCGCACTCCCTCCCTCTCACACACAGGCGCGCACTCCCTCCCTCTCACACACAGGCGCGCACTCCCTCCCTCTCACACACAGGCGCGCACTCCCTCCCTCTCACACACAGGCGCGCACTCCCTCCCTCTCACACACAGGCGCGCACTCCCTCCCTCTCACACACAGGCGCGCACTCCCTCCCTCTCACACACAGGCGCGCACTCCCTCCCTCTCACACACAGGCGCGCACTCCCTCCCTCACACACCGGCGCCCACTCCCTCCCTCTCACACACACGCGCACACTCCCTCCCTCTCCCACACAGCCGCGCACTCCCTCCCCCTCACACACAGGCGCCCACTCCCTCCCTCACACACAGGCGCGCACTCCCTCCCTCACACACAGGCGCGCACTCCCTCCCTCACACACAGGCGCGCACTCCCTCCCTCACACACAGGCGCGCACTCCCTCCCTCACACACAGGCGCGCACTCCCTCCCTCTCACACACAGGCGCGCACTCCCTCCCTCTCACACACAGGCGCGCACTCCCTCCCTCTCACACACAGGCGCGCACTCCCTCCCTCACACACAGGCGCACACTCCCTCCCTCACACACACTGCCTCCCTCACACACACTGCCTCCCTCACACACACTGCCTCCCTCACACACTGCCTCCCTCACACACACTGCCTCCCTCACACACACTGCCTCCCTCACACACACTGCCTCCCTCACACACACTGCCTCCCTCACACACACTGCCTCCCTCACACACACAGCCTCCCTCATACACACAGCCTCCCTCACACACACAGCCTCCCTCACACGCACACACACAAACACAAACACACTGTCTCCCTCACACACACACTGCCTCCCTCACACACACACACTGCCTCCCTCACACACACACACACACTGCCTCCTTCACACACACACACACACACTGCCTCCCTCACACACACACTGCCTCCCTCACACACACACACACTGCCTCCTTCACACACACTGCCTCCTCACACACACACTGCCTCCCTCACACACACACACACGCACTGCCTCCCTCACACACACACTGCCTCCTCACACACACACACTGCCTCCCTCACACACACACACACTGCCTCCTCCACACACACACACGCACTGCCTCCTCACACACACACGCACTGCCTCCCTCACACGCACTGCCTCCCTCACACGCACTGCCTCCCTCACACGCACTGCCTCCCTCCCACGCACTGCCTCCCTCACACGCACTGCCTCCCTCACACGCACTGCCTCCCTCACACGCACTGCCTCCCTCACACGCACTGCCTCCCTCACACGCACTGCCTCCCTCACACGCACTGCCTCCCTCACACGCACTGCCTCCCTCACACGCACACACTGCCTCCCTCACACGCACACACTGCCTCCCTCACACGCACACACTGCCTCCCTCACACGCACACACTGCCTCCCTCACACGCACACACTGCCTCCCTCACACGCACACACTGCCTCCCTCACACGCACACACTGCCTCCCTCACACGCACACACTGCCTCCCTCACACGCACACACTGCCTCCCTCACACGCACACACACAAACACAAACACACTGCCTCCCTCACACACACACTGCCTCCCTCACACACGCACTGCCTCCCTCACACACGCACTGCCTCCCTCACACGCACTGCCTCCCTCACACGCACTGCCTCCCTCACACGCACTGCCTCCCTCACACGCACTGCCTCCCTCACACGCACTGCCTCCCTCACACACTGCCTCCCTCACACACTGCCTCCCTCACACACTGCCTCCCTCACACGCACATGCACTGCCTCCCTCCCTCACACGCACACACTGCCTCCCTCACACGCACAAACACAAACACACTGCCTCCCTCGCACGCGCACTGCCTCCCTCGCACGCGCACTGCCTCCCTCGCACGCGCACTGCCTCCCTCGCACGCGCACTGCCTCCCTCGCACGCGCACTGCCTCCCGCACGCGCACTGCCTCCCGCACGCGCAGACGCTGCACTGCCTCCTCAGACGCTGCACTGCCTCCTCGTGACGCCAAGACTGCCTCCTCGCACGCGCACTGCCTCCTCAGACGCTGCGCACTGCCTCCTCGTGACGCTGCGACTGCCTCCTCAGACGCTGCGACTGCCTCCCTCGCGACGCCAAGACTGCCTCCTCCCGCGACGCTGCGACTGCCTCCCTCAGACGCACTGCCTCCCTCACGCGACTGCCTCCTCACGCCAAGACTGCCTCCCTCGCACGCGCACTGCCTCCCTCGCACGCGCACTGCCTCCCGCACGCGCACTGCCTCCCTCACGCGCACTGCCTCCCTCACGCGCACTGCCTCCCTCACGCGCACTGCCTCCCTCACGCGCACTGCCTCCCTCACACGCACTGCCTCCCTCACACGCACTGCCTCCCTCACACGCACTGCCTCCCGCACACGCACTGCCTCCCGCACACACACTGCCTCCCTCACACGCACACACACTGCCTCCCTCACACGCACACACACTGCCTCCCTCACACGCACACACACACTGCCTCCCTCACACGCACACACACAGCCTCCCTCACACACACACACAGCCTCCCTCACATACACACACAGCCTCCCTCACACACACACACAGCCTCCCTCACACACACACACTGCCTCCCTCACACACACACACAGCCTCCCTCACACACACACACACTGCCTCCCTCACACACACACACACTGCCTCCCTCACACACACACACACTGCCTCCCTCACACACACACTGCCTCCCTCACACACACACTGCCTCCCTCACACACACACACTGCCTCCCTCACACACACACACTGCCTCCCTCACACACACACACACACACACTGCCTCCCTCACACACTGCCTCCCTCACACACACTGCCTCCCTCACACACACTGCCTCCCTCACACACTGCCTCCCTCACACACTGCCTCCTCACACACACACACACTCCCTCACACACACACACACACACACTCCCTCACACACACACACTGCCTCACTCACACACTGCCTCACTCACACACTGCCTCCCTCACACACACTGCCTCCCTCACACACACACACTGCCTCCCTCACACACTCCCTCCCTCACACACTCCCTCCCTCACACACTCCCTCCTCACACACTCCCTCCCTCACACACACACACACTCCCTCCCTCACACACACACACTCCCTCCCTCACACACACACACACATTCCTCACACACACACACTCCCTCACACACACCCTCCTCACACACACACACACCCTCCCTCACACACACACACACCCTCCCTCACACACACACACACCCTCCCTCACACACACACACACCCTCCTCACACACACACACCTCCCTCACACACACACACACCTCCTCACACACACACACCCTCCCTCACACACACACACACCCTCCCTCACACACACACACACCCACCCTCACACACACACACACACTGCCTCCTCACACACACACACACACACACTGCCTCCTCACACACACACACACACACACACACTGCCTCCCTCACACACACACTGCCTCCCTCACACACACACACTGCCTCCCTCACACACACACACTGCCTCCCTCACACACACACACTGCCTCCCTCACACACACACACTGCCTCCCTCACACACACACACACTGCCTCCCTCACACACACACACACACACTGCCTCCCTCACACACACACACTGCCTCCCTCACACACACACACACTGCCTCCCTCACACACACACACTGCCTCCCTCACACACACACACACTGCCTCCCTCACACACACACACTGCCTCCCTCACACACACACACTGCCTCCCTCACACACACACACACTGCCTCCCTCACACACACACACTGCCTCCCTCACACACACACACTGCCTCCCTCACACACACACACTGCCTCCCTCACACACACACACTGCCTCCTCACACACACACACACTGCCTCCCTCACACACACACACTGCCTCCCTCACACACACACACTGCCTCCCTCACACACACTGCCTCCCTCACACACACACACACTGCCTCCCTCACACACACACACACACTGCCTCCCTCACACACACACACTGCCTCCCTCACACACACACACTGCCTCCCTCACACACACACACTGCCTCCCTCACACACACACTGCCTCCCTCACACACACACTGCCTCCCTCACACACACACTGCCTCCCTCACACACACACTGCCTCCCTCACACACACACTGCCTCCCTCACACACAGCCTCCCTCACACACACACACACTGCCTCCCTCACACACACACACACTGCCTCCCTCCACACACACACACACACTGCCTCCCTCACACACACACACACACACACTCCTCCCTCACACACACACACACACTCCCTCCCTCACACACACACACACACTCCCTCCCTCACACACACACACACTCCTCCCTCACACACACACACACTCCTCCCTCACACACACACACACACTCCTCCCTCACACACACACACACTCCCTCCTCACACACACACACACACACACTCCTCCTCACACACACACACACACTCCCTCCCTCACACACACACACACACACACACACACACACTCCCTCCCGTCACACACACACACACTCCCTCCCGTCACACACACACACACACACTCCCTCCATCTCTCCCACACACACACACACACACACACACACTCCCTCCATCTCTCCCACACACACACACACACACTCCTCCTCTCACACACACACACACACTCCTCCCTCACACACACACACTGCCTCCCTCTCACACACACACACTGCCTCCCTCTCACACACACACACTGCCTCCCTCTCACACACACACACTGCCTCCCTCTCACACACACACACTGCCTCCCTCTCACACACACACACTGCCTCCTCTCACACACACACACTGCCTCCTCTCACACACACACACTGCCTCCTCTCACACACACACACTGCCTCCCTCACACACACACACACACACACACACTGCCTCCTCACACACACACACTGCCTCCCTCACACACACACAGCCTCCTCACACACACACACACTGCCTCCCTCACACACACACAGCCTCCTCACACACACACACACTGCCTCCCTCACACACACACACTGCCTCCCTCACACACACACACTGCCTCCCTCACACACACACACTGCCTCCCTCACACACACACACACTGCCTCCCTCACACACACACACACTGCCTCCCTCACACACACACACACACTGCCTCCCTCACACACACACACACTGCCTCCCTCACACACACACACACACACACTGCCTCCCTCACACACACACACACACACTGCCTCCTCACACACACACACACACACTGCCTCCCTCACACACACACACACACACACTGCCTCCCTCACACACACACACACTGCCTCCCTCACACACACACACACACTGCCTCCCTCACACACACACACACACACACTGCCTCCCTCACACACACACACACTGCCTCCCTCACACACACACACACTGCCTCCCTCACACACACACACACTGCCTCCCTCACACACACACACACACACTCCTCACACACACACACACACTCCCTCACACACACACACACTCCTCACACACACACACACTCCCTCACACACACACACACACACACACTCCCTCACACACACACACACCTCACACACACACACACTCCCTCACACACACACACACACACACTCACACACACACACACACACACACACTCCTCACACACACACACTCCTCACACACACACACTCACACACACACACACACACCCTCACACACACACACTGCCTCACACACACACTGCCTCACACACACACACTGCCTCACACACACACACTGCCTCCCTCACACACACACACTGCCTCCCTCACACACACACACTGCCTCCTCACACACACACACACACTGCCTCCCTCACACACACACACACTGCCTCCCTCACACACACACACTGCCTCCCTCACACACACACACACTGCCTCCCTCACACACACACACACACACTGCCTCCCTCACACACACACACACACACTGCCTCCCTCACACACACACTCCCTCCCTCACACACACACACACACACACTCCCTCCCTCACACACACACACACACACACACACTCCCTCCTCACACACACACACACACACACTCCCTCCCTCACACACACACACTCCCTCCTCCCTCACACACACACACTCCCTCCCTCACACACACACACACACACACACACACACTCCTCCCTCCCTCACACACACACACACACACACACTCCCTCCCTCCCTCACACACACACACTCCCTCCCTCCCTCACACACACACACACACACACACACACTCCCTCCCTCCCACACACACACACACACACACACACACTCTCTGTCTCTCTCTCTCTCTCTCTCCCTCTGTCCACAGACACTCTTTTTTTTTTTACTCAAACACAAAAGAGCAGAACTCGGATTTTGAGTGGAAGGGAGGACATTACCCGGATGTGACATCTGGATGACCCGGTTGTCGGTCCCATAATCGTTGAAGATTATGACTGCGGAGGCTCCCTGGTTCTCAGCGGCGTTTATCTTCTTGCTGAAGGTGCATCCGTCTCCCCGCTGCACGAGCGCGATCCAGGGCGAGGATGTCACAAGCCGCTCGAACTTCGTATGGTTGGCGCAGGCCTGAATCGGATCGGCCAGGTACACATTCCCGGTCACAGTGTGGGTCGGTGACTCGATACCGTACAGTCCGATCTCCTCGCGCTCCCACACCGTTTGATTAATTTCGGGAGAAAAATAAGACACGTTAATATACGCCGTGCTAAACGCGGAAACTCGTGTCACCCCGGAACTGCACACCTGTACACACACCACCACCAACAACCACTGCCGCCAGGGTCCCATCGCGCGAGCTTCACCTTCTTCTCCGTGTGACGCTCCTTATTAATACAAACCCCGAAACTGAGCCGGTTAAACACGGAACGGAATCTACTCGTGTCGAATTTACGCCGTGTAATAAACGTCTTCTGACTTCTCACATTCAGGTGTACGCGAACTTCACCTGAAACCACGCCTACCGTCGACCGGAGGAGGTGGTACCATGTCCTCCACGCAAACTCCGCTCATGACGGGGTGTTGATATCAGCAGGAAGTTTGCACTCACCCTTCCACAGCGATCAACAAGAGGTTGAGTGAAGCACCACCTGGTGCTGAAGACGTTCCGGTCCCATCACACGCTCCAAGAACAAACTTCATTCTCCCTCAGCAAACTAAATTATTGTGAAAAGGTGCAGCCACAACCTGAGTGCAATCTGCAATGTCTCTGTGTGGAATATCCTATAAAAGCTCTTTGCCAAGATCTGGATAAAATACATGAACTCTTAAACCCGAACAGAAAGCAGCGCTGGTTTATCATTTCTGTAATAATTAATCCAGTAATATTGTAAAAGAAAAGATATCACAGGATTTGTGAGTATTCAGAAGATAAATATTTATCACGTGGGTCAGTCATATTTATCTATCAGTGACAAGCACAGTTCTATACTTAATGGCAGTTAAAGAAATTCGGCATTTCAATTAAAACAAGAATCTTGGGCTGATGCCTGAAGTGGATTCACACAAGATCAAATCTGAAACCTCGAAAATGTTTACCATAGTCTATAATGTGGTGTCTGTGTAAAAACAAACAAACAAAAAGATACACATACGGGGAGAGTACAAGAAAAGGCATGTTCACGTTTTTAATTCTATGTTTCATTTTGTTTTATTTACTGTTCATCTGCCTGACTGCTAAATCTTAGTCACGGAAGGCTGGAGCCTATCTCGGCCGACTCTGGATGACAGAGGGATACACTCAGAAAAGTTAACTACACCATCAGTTTATTTAGTGTTGCTGTTTAATATCTCATCTTGGTTTCATACAGTAGTTCAAAAGACCATCTAAAAGCAAAAATAATGGTCAAGATGTTGCGTTTTCATTAATGTAATATGATAATGAATGTTATGCAGTAAAGAATAAATGTGCCAGAAGCTCACGTTCTCGCTAATGTAGTTGAGTGTTAACATTTTTACTGTAAATATGAATCTGAAATAAATAAACAAAATAGCAGGAAACTTTCCATGTTTAACGTTTATGACTTGAATCAGATAAAAGAAACATCACACATTCATCTGTCTGTCTGTCTTCCTTTCGGCTTTTTCCCTTTTTACTCGGGAGTCGCCACAGTGAATCATCTGATTCGCACGTTTGATTTGGCAGAGGTTTTTCCGTCAGATGCCCTTCCTGTCACAACCCTTTTTCGCAAAGGACAGAAACACGCTGACGACTTTGCGGCAATGGTTCCTTTACATGCCTCTCACCATAGACAGTGAGAGTCATGGCCTGCCTTTGATAACCCAGTTTGCTGCACGGTGGGGGGGGGGGGACGGGGGGGGGGACGGGGACGGACGGACAGTGACAAACCCTGTGGAGAGTGGGACTTGAACCCCCAACCTTTGGATCAGCGATCCAGCACCCAATACCACTAGACCACCACTGCCCCACATCACACATTCATCTAATTTATTTAATTCAGACTAATCATTTAATTCATGGCAAAAAATATCCAAAAACTAATTTCTCTTCATTGAAACTTTTTTCTGACTTAAATTTATAGATGAACTTTCCTCAGATTGTTTTAACTGGTTTCTTATAAATTCACTGCTTCATATAAATTCTTATTCACTACTTCACCCTAGATCCGCTGCAGTTTGCCTACAGGCCCAACATCGGGGTAGAAGACGCCGTCATCTACCTTCTGCAGCGGGCACTCACCCACCTGGAGATCGCTGGCAGCGCTGTGAGGGTCATGTTCTTTGACTTCTCCAGCGCCTTCAACACCATCAGGCCAGCGCTTCTGCGGGGGAAGCTGGAGGACGTGGGAGTGGACGGGCATCTTGCTGCCTGGATTATCAACTACCTTACTCGCCGTCCACAGTACGTGCGGCTGGGCGGCTGTAAGTAAAAGGTGGCAGTCTGCAGCACGGGGGGCACCGCAGGGCACCATCCTCTCACCTTTCCTTTTCAACATTTATACCTCGGACTTCAGCTATAGCACAGACAGCTGCCACCTCCAGAAGTTCTCGGACGACTCCGCCATCATGGGCCGTGTGTCAGAGGGGAACGAGCACAAACCAGCGTCTCTCCCTCACGCCGGTCCCAAGCCCGGATAAATGCAGAGGGTTGCGTCAGGAAGGGCATCCGGCGTAAAACAAATGCCAAATAAACTATGCGAATCACAAGAAAGAATGACATACCGGATCGGTCGAGGCCCGGGTTAACAACGACCGCCATCAGTGCCGTCAACCAACAGGGTGCTGATGGAAATTGGACTACTGTTGGTCGAAGACGTCGAAGAAGGAGAGGCGGGAGGCGTGTCCGTTGCCAGAGAGAGAAGAGGAAAGGCACGAGTCTAGGACTGAAAGTAGGGACTTTGAATGTTGGAACTATGGCAGGAAAAGGTAGAGAGCTGTTTGACATGATGCAAAGGAGGAAGGTGGATATACTGTGTGTTCAGGAGATCAGGTGGAAAGGTATCAAGGCTAGAAGCATAGGAGCAGGGTTTAAGCTGTTTTATCATGGTGTGGATGGGAAGAGAAATGGAGTCGGAGTCATCTTGAAGGAGGGGTTTGTCAGGAATGTTCTAGAAGTGAAAAGAGTGTCAGACAGAGTGATGAGTCTCAAGTGAGAAATTGAAGGCGTGATGGTCAATGTTGTTAGCGCTTATGCCCCACAGACAGGATGTGAGCGAGAAGAGAAGGAGAGATTCTGGAGTGAGTTAGATGAAGTGATGCAGAGTACCCCCAGAGGTGAAAGAGTGGTCATTGGGGCAGACTTCAATGGACATGTTGGTGCAGGAAACAGAGGGGACAAGGAAGTGATGGGTAGGGTTTGGTATCCAGGACAGGAAGGCAGAAGGACAGATGTTGGTAGATTTTGCAAAAAGGATGGAAATGGCTGTGGTGAATACTTTCTTCCAGAAGAGAGAGGAGCATAGGGTGACTTATAAAAGTGGAGGTAGGAGCACACAGGTAGACTACATCTTGTGCAGGCGATGTAATTTAAAGGAAGTCAGTGACTTCAAAAAGTAGTAGCGGGTGAGAGTGTTGCCAAACAGCATAGGGTGGTGGTGTGCAGGATGATGCTGATGGTGAGGAAGGTGAAGAAGGCAAAGGCAGAGCAGAAGACAAAGTGGTGGAAGTTGAAAAAGGAAGAGTGTCGGGTTGTCTTCAAGGAGGAGTTGAAACAGGCTTTGGGTGGTCAGGAAGTGCTTCCAGATGACTGGACAACGACAGCAAATGTGATCAGGGAGACAGGTAGGAGAATACTTGGTGTGTCATCTGGAAGGAAAGTCGATATGGAGACTTGGTGGTGGAATGAGGAAGTGCAGGAGTGTGTCCAAAGGAAGAGGTTAGCCAAGAAGAAGTGGGACATTGAGAAAACCAAAGAGAGTAAACAGGAGTACAGGGAGACACAGCGAAAGGCAAAGGTAGCAGTGTCAAAGGCTAAACAGAGCACGTTTGATGACTTGTATGCTCGGTTGGAAAGTAAAGAGGGAGAAAATGATTCATACAGGTTGGCACAGCAGAGAAATAGAGATGGGAAGGACGTGCAGCAAGTTAGATTGATAAAGGACAGAGAGGGAAATGTATTGACTGATGACAGAAGTGTGCTGGGAAGATGGAAAGAGTACTTTGAAGAGCTGATGAATGAGGAAAATGAGAGAGAGAAGAAAGAGTAGAAGAGGTGACTGTTGAGGACCAGGAAGTAGCAAAGATTAGTAAGGGTGAAGTGAGGAGGGCATTGAAGAGGATGAAGAATGGAAAGGCAGTTGGCCCTGATGACATACCGGTGGAGGTATGGAAGTGTCTAGGAGAGGTAGCAGTAGATTTTCTGACAAGAACATTTAACAAGGTCTTAGAGAGTGAGAGGATGCCAGAGGAATGGAGAAGTGTGCTGGTGACCATTTTTAAGAACAAGGGAGATGTGCAGAGTTGTGGCAACTACAGAGGGATAAAGTTGATGAGCCATACGATGAAGTTATGGGAAAGAATAGTGGAAGCTAGACTAAGGGCAGAGGTCAGCATTTGTGAACAACAGTTTGGTTTCATGCCAAGAAAGAGCACCACAGATGCAGTGTTTGCCTTGAGGATGTTCATGGAGAAGTACAGAGAAGGTCAGAGGGAGCTGCATTGTGCCTTTGTGAATCTGGAGAAAGCATATGACAGGGTGCCGAGAGAAGAACTGTGGTATTGCATGAGGAAGTCTGGAGTGGCAGAGAAGTATGTTAGAGTGGTGCAGGACATGTATGAGAGATGGAAGACAGTGGTGAGGTGTGCTGTCGGTGTAACAGAAGAGTTCAAGGTGGAGGTGGGACTGCATCAAGGGTCAGTTCTCAGCCCCTTCTTGTTTGCTATGGTGATGGACAGGCTGACAGACGAGGTCAGACAAGATTCCCCATGGACTATGATGTTTGCAGATGAAATTGTGATAGGTAGTGAGAGCAGAGAACAAGTGCAGGAAAATCTAGAGAGGTGGAGGTATGCCCTGGAAAGGAGGGGAATTGAAGATTAGCCTCAATAAGACAGAATACATGTGCATGAATGACAAGGACCCAAGAGGAACGGTGAGATTACAGGGAGCAGAGATAAGAAAGGTGGAGGATTTTAAGTACTTAGGCTCAACAATCCAGAGGAATGGAGAGTCTGGAAAAGAGGTCAAGAAGCGTGTGCAGGCAGGTTGGAGAAAAGTGTCCGGTGTGATAGGAGGGTATCGGCAAAAATGAAAGGAAAAGTGTACAAGACGGTGTTGAGGCCAGCGATGCTGTATGGTTTAGAAACCGTGGCCCTGGGGAAAAGACAGGAGGCAGAGCTGGAGGTAGCAGAGATGAAAATGTTGAGGTTCTCTTTGGGAGTAACGAGGATGGATAGGATTAGGAATGAGCACATCAGAGGGACCGCACATGTAAGACGTTTTGGAGACAAAGTCAGAGAGGCTAGATTGAGATGGTTTGGACATGTACAGAGGAGGGATAGTGAGTACATTGGTAATAGGATGCTGAGGCTGGAACTACCAGGCAGAAGGCCTAGAGGAAGACCAAAGAGACGATTCATGGATGTGGTGAAGGAGGACATGAAGGTCGTTGGTGTAAGAGAAGAAGATGCAAAGGATAGGGTGAGATGGAGGCAGATGATTCGCTGTGGCGACCCCTGAAGGGAAAAGCCGAAAGGAAAAGAAGATGTATCTATTTATTTATTTACTTATATAATACATATGTATGTGTGTATGTTTGTATTTGTATCTATTTTTGCACCCCCTACTGATGGTACCTCAAGAGCCTGTAACAGTGAATTTCTCCATTGTGAGATTAATAAAGCTGTATCTTATCTTCATATATACACACATTTGAGCTAACACACACACAAATTCTCTGTGGGGTGTTATCTACATTAATCAAAATCTTCTTCCCTTGTCACTTGCTTCTACACAACTTAAGTTGCATCACGTGCACATTCATGCAACCTGGTGTCTGAACACCCGCACACACAAAATGCATTCCAAAATGTGTTTTTATTCAAAATGTTAAAGAAACAGAAGTGAAAACATTTCCAAAGAAGATGCTATCACTTGTGTCAGATATATGACAATTGACTGACACAAAATAATGCAACACCATTATTGCAATAACTTGAGTTTTGTGCATGTACAGTTTAATGAAGAGTGTGTATGTGTGTGTGTGTGTTTCAGTGACTCAGCTGTCTGTACAGTTGGATGATGAGAAGTTGAATCTCAGTATCCCCAGTGTTAATGTCAATGGCTTTCAAAAAACAGTCTAGTGCTTCCCGTTTCCTTCCCTCGACCAAATACTGTTTCCCAGAATGCACCAGGGAGTCAAATATTTCTTCTTGCTGTTTGATACCGTTTGAATTTTTCACTACAGAGGGTGCACACTGATCTAAAACTTCACGAGAAGCCAGTTCAACTTCAGTAGTTTCATCAGTAAAACTCTTGACTTCACTACATTCCTCCTCCTCCTCACATGCCTCATCTTTTTCCTCACACTCACTCATGTGTTCTGAACCAAGTATTTCTCCGCTAGGCTCACACTCCTCCAATTGAGATTCATCAGTATGTATTTCACTGGCCTCTAATGCTTGACTAAGCATCGACCTTCGAGTGCTGCTTCCCTCCTGGAGATTTTCATCTGCCCCCCCCGTTTCCTCTGGTTCCTCCTCTTCCTCCTCCATGTCTTGCAACAGTGACTCTATTAGAGAGCGTCGTGATGCAGTCGATATGTTCATGCTGCACTTGTGACTGTTGCAGTTAATTGTCATAGATTTGGGTGTGGAACACTCCAGGCCAGTAAAACTGCCAGTTAATGAACTCCTAGTTAAAACAGGCTCCTCCTCTTCCTCATCATCACTATCATCGATGACTTGCAACTTTTTCTTTGTGGTGGGCCACAGAGGCGACTCTTCTACTGGTGTGGACACTACTGACATGTCCTTTACACTGACAGAGTTACTCTCACCAAGCCTCTCATGAGTGTCATCCATCTGCAGCTGGAAGTCTTCACCCCGGGTACTTAGCTCCACCTCTTCCTGAAACACCTTCTGTTTGTCATCTGAGAGAAGTTCTGCACTGTCCTCCAACTGTAGATTAAAGTTCCCTTGGAAAGACTCTGAACTCATCATTCCTTTCAAATCAACCTCTGTCTGAATCATCGATTTAGACCGATCTAATTCGATCATTGGAGATATGAAAGAATCTAACCCCACGTCCAATGGGGCTTCAGAGGCATCAGAGTCAACTTCAACACAAGCTTTAGGAGAACCCAACTCCACCTTTGAAAGTCCTTTAGCTGACTCTTTCCCCAGTAGATCATCAGAAATGGCAGAATCTGATTGCTTAAACGGAGAGATATGTATTATCTGATCCGAGTTAATTTTCGTATGATCAGATTTTTCCTCCATGATTAAACTCTGCTCATTATTTCCCCTTGTAAAAATTTGTCCAACAAAACTGTCCTCTGTCACCTCTGGAGATAAATCTATCACACACCTGTCCTTCTCGTGCACCCCTTGATCCAGACTCATCACCAGCTCATTGGACACTGATTGGGTGAGGTCCACTACAGCAGGTGGGCTAAGATTATGGTAAGGAGGCATAGTTTTGTCATCACCCCGCACAGTGTGTTGGCCTGAATTCTGTTGTCTGGACAGCTGGAGCCAAGCAGGCTCTGTGTTGTGACCAACACTTTCCATCATGAGAGTGTGTCGCTTTGATTCAGCCTGGACAAGCTCTTGTGCTTTCTGCACACGCTGATCAATGTAATGTGTCTCCTCATCCTGCAGCATGGCCTCATCCTCCTCATTAGAGAACAGCAGGTCATGACGAGACAAGCCGAAAACATTCATACTCTTCAGAGCAAAGATGTGGCGTTGCAGCTCAGGGTCAGCATGACACAAAGATGAGTGGAGCGACTGTAGCTGCAGCTGAGTGGAGGATGAATGTGTGTCCTCCAGCGTGAAAAGCTCCTTCAGTTCCTGCTTAGTGAAGTACCGAAATGGGTTCTTCTTATCGCCCGTCGTCTGGCGGATCAAAGAGTCCTTAAACACCTGAAAGAGGAAAACCACAAACACATAAGCACACCCACACACAAATCTGCTAAAAAGTTTCAAAGTATTGTAATATTGAAAACATTTCTCCAGTCATTCATTTTCTGAACCGCTTAATCCTAATTAGGGTTGCCCATCTCAGCCAAATCTTGGCGAGGGCGGGGTACACCCTAGACAGCTCACCAAGCCATTGCAAGGCAAAATTGAAAACAAACAAAACAAAATATTAACATTTAGAATTTTTAATAGAGTTCCTAGCGGTTGTTTGTATGTACAGTTGGCCTTATTCGCGGGGGTTTGGTTCTGGCCCCTCCCACGAATGAAGATAATCCGCGAGTTCTGTACCCGGAAGTAAAACCCCATGTATTCTCATAACATGAGGGAATGATCAACTGGAAGTAAAATACTATGTGTCTATTACATGCACTAAAATATTCTTCTTAAACACATGCTATAGACAGTCTTACTCATTAATACAGTATTAATGTAGTAAAATTTAGTACTGATGAAGAAAAACTTCATTTTTTACTGTGCTAGCTATTGATGAAATATAAACATATAAGTAAAAATAAAAGGACAGAACAAAGACTTGCTATTAAAACTTCATTTTGACTACAGATCTATTTCGAGGGGTGGTGAAACCATCCTCTCTCTCTTCAGGTGATTACAGAAGTCTTTGTTCTGTCCTTTTATTTTTTACTTATATTTGCTCTACGAAAAAGTATTGAGCACTCTTACGAAAATTCTCTCTCTCTCTCTCATATATATATATATATATATATATATATATATATATATATATATGTATATATACACACACACACACACACACATATATATATATATATATATATATACACACACACACACACACACACACACACATAATGTATCTTTTCTTTTTGGCTTTTTCCTGTTCGAGAGTCGCCATAGCGAATCATCTAATTCGCACATTTGATTTGGCATGGGTTTTTACGTCGGATGCTCTTCCTGTCACAACCCTTTAGCAAGAGACAAACACACTGACGGCTTTGCCACCTACTCTTTACGAAAGTCAGCAATTGTTCTTTTACATGCCTCTCACCATAGACAGTGAGAGACATGGCCCGCCTTTGATAACCCAGTTAGCTGCACTGGGGGGACAGTGACAAGCTTGAGGGGACTCGAACCGCCAACCTTAGGATCAGGGATCCTGCGCCCTATCCACTAGACCACCACTGCACACACACTATGTATATATTTGTGTATACAGACACTCCCCAACTTACGTTTTTGTTTGGTTCCAGACGGCTGAACGCAAGTTGAAAAAAAGTAAGTTCTTACTGTATGTTCAAGTGATATATGACGTTCAGAATGTACTATACATCCATAAATACCATTACCATATCTCATTAAAAAACCCTAAATCAATGATAACCATAACATTGTAAAATAATATCAAAATCAACATTTCAAATAAATTAAATACAAGCAAAATAATTTCAAATAGATACATTTTAATCAAATTCACATCAAATATCAAATACAGTGTCAAATATAACCTTCAACATTCTTTATGATGATCGATGTATCGATATGTTAGAATATTGCTCGACTGTTCCATAAATGCATTAAATAGAACAGACTAATATATCACGGTAGTTTGTATCATGCATTGAATATTTTATAATAAAGTGCCCAATTACTGAAGCCAAATCTGAAATAAAAGGCAGGAAATCGTTTTCCACCGACAATATTTTAATTAACACCTTTTTGTATTTAACAAATCTATAAACACTTGTTTACTAGTTAATTTCAAGCAAGTTGTTTCTATTCTACAAACACTTGTCAATTGAAAAGTTTAAGAGATATGCATTTTTTACAATTTATAATTATGGTGTAAGAAGATGCACATATCTGCATTATCCGGTGATAAGTGTCTCTTGTTCAAAATGTTCCGTGCTGTTGAGAACACACGCTCTGACAGCACACGAGAAGCAGGGACGTACCATTTACCATACAGAGGCGGGACGTACCATTTACTAGGGGTGTCATTGAAAATGGCATTTACTACAGACGCTGTCATGAACACAGGAAGCTATAACGTTAGAAGTATCGATATCCCATTTATAGGTATCGATTATAGATCGACATAATTATATCGGCAATATTCCAATTGTCAATGACATCCCTACAAAAAAACTCCATCCAATTTGGCGATACTGAAATCACCAACATCTACAAGCCCTCAAACATCAAGTGGAGCGCCCCACCAAAGGATGTAATGAACCATCCATCCATCATAGTAGGAGACTTTAACAGCCACCCCTCTGACTGGGGATACAACAAAAACGACGACCCTGGAACTGAGGTCTCTGAATGGGCAAGCCAGAAATGACCTATCACTTATCTACAACCCCAAAGAAAGAGGAACTCTTAGATCGGCTCGCTGGAATAAAGAATACTCCCCAGATCTAGTAGTCGTCACAAAAGACACAAAAGGAAACACACTCTCTGTTACCATAGAAGTCTTGAAGGACTTCCCACACAGCCAGCATTGACCTGTCCTCATCAGAACCGGAATTCAAATTCCTAAAGATCAACTCCTTGCCCTCACCACGGTGGAACTTTTGAAAAGTAGATTGGAAAGCCTTCTCTCAAGAAATTGATAAGACCTGCCAAAGGATTCCATCCAAGTCTGAAAACATAAGTAGATTTAACAAACTCCGACTAAAATCTGCAAAAAAAACCCACATACCTAGAGGCTGTCGCAAACAGTACATCCCTTGCAGGACAGAGCGCAGCAAAGAACTCTTGAAAGATGATGAAAGCTTGGCAGACGAACTCTTACACTCACTGCATGAAAATCGCAAAGAAAGATAAATGACCTTACCCACTCGAGTCGCCATGCCTGGAAAAATCATTAAAAAGCTGAACCCAGAATTCAATCAGGCGAAGACAGCCCCCCTGATTGAGGCCATTGAAAACACGAAGGAAATCAAACAACGAGGAAAAAGAAAAAGAAATGAGGAAAGAATACCAAAAAATCCTGGAAAAAAAAAAAAAAAAAAAAAAAAATCACCCTGAACAGGACCTCTTTTCTCACATTCCAATAACTATTAAAAGAGATAGAAGGTACAATAAAGAAAGTGAAAAATGGGAAAGCTGCTGGTATGGATGATATTTACCCCGACATGATCACCCCCCCTTGGTCCTAAAGCGATTGACTGGTTGGCTCACACCAAGACAGATATCAAGGACAAAAGGGACTTACCCAGAAATATGGAAATATGGAAAAATCATTGCCACCCTGAAACCAGGTAAACCATCACGGCACCCTTCAGATACCATCCCATATCCTTCCTATGCTGTCTATACAACCTTCTTGAGAAAATTGTACTTGAAAGAATTTCTCAGTACATCAACCTGTGCATACCTCTTCAGCAAGCAGGCTTCAGACCTCAAAGAGGAACATCTGAGCAAGTCCTGGCTCTCACCTCTTACATTGAATCAGGCTTTGAAAAGGGAAAGAAGACCAGTGTAGTCCTCATTGTCCTATCAGCAGCATATAATACCGTCTAGCCAAAATGATTCCCTGAAGAAAGACCCTGAGACTCATTTCCACCATGGTTGGCACCAGAAAATTTCATGTCATACTTAGAGGGACAAAAAGTATTACAAGGAAAATCAAGAACGGAGTACCCCAAGGCTCAGTTATAGCACCATCTTTCTTCAAATGTGTATATAAGTGACATACCAAGTTGTGAATCTTTCAACCTTGGGACACTCTAACACACTCTAACACACACTCTAACACACACACACACACACACACACACACACACAGGTTAACATCCAGGGACAGGACATTGAGACAGTTGACAGTTTCAAGTACCTGGGCGTTCACCTCAACAATAAACTGGACTGGTCCCACAACACCAACGCCCTGTACAAGAAGGGCCAGAGTCGCCTCCACCTTCTGAGGAGACTTAGGTCCTTCGGAGTATGCAGACCTCTGCTCAGGACATTTTATGACTCTGTGGTAGCCTCTGCAATCCTCTACGCTGCCATCTGCTGGGCCATGGGCAGCACAGAGCGGGACAAAAAGAGACAACAAGCTGGTCAGGAGGGCCAGTGCTGTCCTAGGCTGCCCACTGGACTCTGTGGAGGAGGTGGGTGAGAGGAGGATGGTAGCTAAGTTCACATCCATCATGGTCAACAGCTCTCACCCACATAGATTCATTTGAAAATCGTCAGAGACTGTGCCAACAACCTCAAGGCTGAAATACAGGAATCCATTCTACAAATCAAAAGTTCAAGACCTCACCTTACTGAAGAATGGAAAACAATATGGAACCAGGACACTCCCAAGGGATGCAACATCATACTTGACCCTATAGAAAAGTTTCCAAGTTTTGAGAGCTGCAACCAGAAACAATGGGTCACCTCCAATCGCCTTCTGACCGGACACGGCAGGACTGCTGCAAACATGCACCGCTGGAAACTGAAAGACTCTGATGCCTGTCGTAGCTGTCAATTTATCCCATAAACTCCAGACCACATTGGACTCCATTGTCCAGTGACAAGCCTTGCTGGTGGCTATGAGACAATCCTAAATGCTGAGGATGACTTTAAAGACTGGATGAACGCTCATAGGATGGAGGTGTAGCCATACACTACTACTCGTGTTATGAAACAGCAGTACCATGGGAGCAACAAAGGTTAACATGCTACATTGAGACACAAATGTCTATAACAGTAAAATGATTAAATATAATTCAATAACATAATTGTTTAACTAGGTCACCATCTGTGTCACTAAAGGGAGGATTTGATAAAAGTTTAATTTCTGCACCCCAGAACATGGTTTTCGATCAAGAGATGGAAATAAAATGCTTCACAGCGAGTATACCGGCAAGGTCTTACATAATAAGGAAACAAGTGAAGCAGCACAGGACTGAACGGATTGTTTAAAAGCAGCAGTGCTGTAATTTTACAGTTCAATCCATATACAGACGCTCCCAAACTTACGAATGAGTAAGATTCCAGACGGCCGTTCGTGAGATGAATTTGTTCATAACTTGTTACATGGCATTCTTTAGAAGGGAACGCATGTTTAAACCTTGTATAAGTAACCTATACGAGTTTGTACTGTATACAATCTCTCTCACTCTCCATGAGTTATTACATAACTGACCGCGCGGTGTAATGATGCTCTTGAGCTCAGTCTAATTGAAAGCATATTCTCTCTCTCTCTCTCGCTCTCTCACACACACAGACACACACGTGACACTACAACTGGACAATTAAACTGAACAGCTACCGTGTTTAAACTCCTGGTTCCTCTCAAGCACAGCACAGTGGATCTGATCAGATTTACAGAGAGTTTTACTCTTATCCAGATCATTATAATACTGGAGTCAATTTGTTTCTTCTTTGAAAGTTTTGGCAAGAGTTCAGAAATGTGTCGGTTCTGCTTCTCTTCCGGGACCTCAGGTGTAAAGCCTGTCTCAGCCACACCCCTCTGCCTAAGCCTCGTCCTAAGTGTACCTCAGGATAATGTTTTATCACATTTCATACTTATATATCATAAATATATTTCTATAGATTTTATTCCATTGCCATTTCTACTTGTTTTTCAATTTCATTTCACTCTCACTTTCACTTGTGACCTCGGACAGCCCTGTTCGTATCTCCGGATGTTCGTAAAACGAATGTTCATAAGTTGGGGAGCGTTTGGACCGAGATTTGTAATTGTTTTCTTAGAGGATACAGGAGGAGTAAAATTGATGGGATGATGAAAAGGAATGAAGCAGGAAAGTTGTACTTTACTTATGAAGCTTTAACAACCTAATAACATTTACCAACTTCGCAGGCATGGGATTTGACCATCACCAAAATATCTGAAAATCAGCCAGATCTCTGGGGGGGGGGGCTGTCGGGTCCAGAGTGAAACCCCCCAAGATCCTTGGTTTTAAGCATTTCAGAAGGGGAATAAGGCTATGACACTGAAAGAGCTCTAGAAAGTTTCATTTCTATTCTACATATGCATACTGTACCTCAACTTGTGGGTTTATCATGTGGGATTCCAACACTAATAAAAGTGTCACAGTCACAAATCAAATAGTCACTCTTATAGATATGTCCTGCCTCACAACACTATTATCAACAGCCATTGTATTTAAACACAATCTGGAAACAAATTATACACACACGACATACCATACATGACATAAGGTTTTTGAATTGATGTTTCTTTGTCTTTAGTGCTTTAGCATGCCACTTTCTTGTTTCCTTTTGTGCAGCCTGAACTGTCCTTCTGGAGGCTGCTTTGAAAGTTTGTTGTCCTTCTGGATGCTGAGGCGTTTCGGTCGAGTCTCAGATTCATAGTTTTACATTTCCAATATTAATGAGCTAATTACACGAGCACACACTCCCGCTTCTGTTTAGAAACACTGAATAACAATGCCTATTTATATAACTTAATTACGAAAAACTGGTGAGTTAATGTGGCAATCATTTATTTATTCTAAACAGCATAGAGTCAGCTCATTTGATTTAGTTCACGGAGTAATCACGTGAACGTCCTACACCTAAAACATGCATACATTCACAATAATTTGAAAAATATAATCAGAAACTAGACAAGAAAATTCTCAAACATACCTCAAAATTAACTACTCGATCGGTGACAGGTACTGGTTGTTTCACTGGCTCTTTTCTTTGCACAGAAGTTTCTGGTCGAACGGTCAACCAAGGGTTAAGTCCGTAGGGTTCTGGAATCTTCCGGCAATTGAATAATTTGTTTTCCTGAATTCCAGTTTTTTAACATCTTGCTTTTCGCGTGGCTGTCAAACGCCTTAAAACCCATTCCACCTTAGTCGATAGTGTCGTTACACCACGTACACAACGCCTTCTCAGGTCGATCGATTTTGCAAATGAAGTCACCGAACAAGTAGGTCACCTTCTTTTTCCATCCATTCCCACCTAAACTTGTTTTTCACGCCTTTATCTACTTCTTTGATTCGAGCAGAATCTTTTCTCTCGATCACCGACATCCTTTCGATCTCAACAGATTGGAAGTGGTGTGTATGTCTCCGTACATGTTTCAACATCAGCCAATCATCAGCAACGTTTCAAGAGAGGTCACAACGTCATTGTCTTAAGTTAGGTCATTTTATGCACAACTCGGAATGGAATAAAAGCGGAAAAGGTTATTTTGACATATTCGGCTCGTTTTTTTTTAAAAAACTGGGCCAATGGAAAAAAAAAAAAAAAAAAAAAAAATCGGAATTCCGATATTTCGCGGAAGAATCACACACTTCAGTAATCCCAGATTTTCACCTTGAGAAACAGCCATACCACGAAAAGTGAACTAAATCAAAGGGAAGAAAATTTGTAGGGAAAAAAAGGAGTACTGTAGAAGTGATAGAGGACTGAAAAAAGGTGGAGTGAGCTGTAAAATTGCACAGAACATCAACAGTAAACTTTGAGGCATGCGTGCACACACATACTTTCACTATGCATGCACATTCACTCACACACCTGTCGTCTGTAGATCTTTTCTTCCACAGTTCCACAGGTGATGAGTCTGTAAATGATGACATCATCTTTCTGGCCAATACGGTGTGCTCGGTCTACCGCTTGTGCGTCTGTCGCAGGGTTCCAGCTGGGGTCAAAGATCACCACACTGTTGGCAGCTGTGAGTGTGAGTCCGACTCCGCCAACCTGCGTGGTCAGAAGAAAAACAGAATAGCGTGTGTCTGTCTGAAAGAGAGCGATGCGTCTCTCTCTCTCACAGAGTTGAGTGATGGTGCCATCCACACGCAGTAGATGGAACTTCTTATTTGTCAGCACACGCTCAATGATGTCCAGCATCTTCCTGGACTGGGAAAAGACCAGTGTTCGCTTCCCCTCATCCCTCAAATGTTCCAGTAGACTCAGCAGGAAACGCAGCTTTCCTGACTCATCAATTAAGGTCTCATCTTTCAGGCTAGCAAGGCTGCTTCCACTCGATTGACCATCATCCTGATGCAAGTCACCTGAATCTGCCCCAAGTCCAAGCTGGGCCACTGCTCGGGCTGAGAGTAGTCTGGGATGGTCACAGAGCTTTTTGATAACAGTCAGCTCTGCAAGTGGAGATCGTGTGGTAGCCAGCAGCTCCTTGACGTGATCCAGGGAAATAAACTGTCTGTAGATGTCCTCCTGAATCTCACTCAGGTATGTCCACACGATCAGATCTGTCTTCCGTTTTAAAGATGGGACGTCATTCATTCTAGCACTCTGTTCATGCTGCACTTCCTGTTCTTGACCTGTTTTGACTCTGGGTGCAAACTGCTTCCTATTCTGTACATCAGCCTTGGTCCTGCGCAGGAAGTATGGCTTGATTAGCTCAGTCAGGTTCTGTGAGATTTTCAGTCCGAGTGCTCTCTCTCCAGGTGTGGAATCTTTCTCCCTTGCCCGTGTAATTGGGTTTTCATATTCTACTTTAAAGGTCTTGGCACTACCCAGCAATGCACCCTGGCAAGCAAAGTCAAACAGAGCCCACATTTCCTGCAGGTTGTTTTGGACGGGCGTGCCGGTGAGGAGCAGGCGGTGCCGTGCTGGAACTGCACTCACACTTTTTGCAGTCTTTGTGGATGAACTTTTAATCTTGTGTGCTTCATCGAGGATGATATAATCCCAGAAGAACTCTTGCCCTCCAAATGATGACAACTGTTGCCAATTATTAATTAGCATCTGATAGGTGGTGATGATGACACCACTGCGTCGTTGGATTCGCTCCAGGTTCCGGCTGCGCTCCGTTTTGCTGGTGCCATGAAACTCTTTGACACGCAAACCAGGCGTCCAGCGTTTAAATTCGCTGAGCCAATTCTTGATGAGGGAGGTAGGCATAACAATAAGAGTATGATTGGTCATTTCAGCATCATACATAGCTGACAGGAAGCTGATGACCTGTACTGTCTTGCCCAGGCCCATGTCATCAGCAAGGATGCCGCCAGTCCGCTCATCTCTGTGCAGGCTGTACAAGAATGCCACACCCTCTTTTTGGTGCTCAAACAGCTGATCATAAAGTTCTTTATACATCATCAACCCACTGCCAAGTACATCCACAAACTCCTCATCTTCCTCTGATGCATTCAGTTTCTTTATGGCTTCCTCCAATAATTGGATTCGGCTTTGCAGCTTGTCACTCGGTTGCAGATCAAATGCTCGGAGAAAAAAATGGAGAGAAAGTTCCAGGTCACCTCGTTGAGCTGCCTCCTTTCCCTGCATCTTGAACCTAACACACACACACACACACAGCATTGCACTGGAAAATTTGACAATAGCAGATGCTCCAAACCGTTCTGTAATTTTATTGCATGCAGCTAACAGAATTGAATTAAAACAAAAGGATGTTAATTCAGTGGGAGATTACAACTGAGTAAAATAAAAGTAATTGTAGAGGAAAATGTCCTGGGGATGGAGTCCATTTTAAAATAAACACCTTATTTTCCTCTGGAATAAAATGAATGAAATATAACTCTGGAACATGGGTAATTAAAAAAAATAGATATAGTATTTTATTAATCAAGTTATTTCACAATATGCTGATTGTATTATTTACTCTTGCATTTCCTTGGCATGCAAGGAAACTTGGGGCAGTGGTGGTCTAGTGGTATAGGGTGTTGGATCGCTGATCCAAAGGTTCGAGTCCCACTCTCCACAAGGTTGTCACTGCCCCCCCCCCCCCAAGTGCAGCTGACTGGGTGATCAAAGGCGGGCCATGTCTGTCACTGTCTCTGGTGAGAGGTTGATGTAAAAGAACCATTGCTGACTTTCGTAAAGAGTAGCTGCAAAGTCGTCAGCGTGTTTCTGTCCCTTGCTAAAAAGGGTTGTGACAGGAAGGGCTCGTCGTCTTCGACCAACAGTAGTCCACTTTCCATCAGCACCCTGATGGCGGTCGTTGTTAACCCGGGCCTCGACCGATCCGGTATGAATTTTGTTTTGATCATTTACATTTTTAAATGTGGCAGAAGTTTTACGCCGGATGCCCTTCCTGTCGCAACCCTCTGCATTTATCCGGGCTTGGGACCGGCATAAGGGGGGGAGAGACACTGGTTAGTGCCCCCCCGCTTCCGCCTCAGCCTCATGGCTGCATTGTGACAGGAAGGGCATCCGACGTAAAAACCTCTGCCAAATCAAACGAATCAAATGATTTGCTGTGGCGAGTCCTGAGTAAAAGGGAAAAAGCCGAAAGGAAGACAAGACTCTTGCATTTCCTTATTTTATGTTCAGGTGTGGTTTTGTTTATTTAATTCAGACTACAATGGCAATGACCACATTCCAAACACCACTTCATTAGACGAGATTCAACAATTTTGAAATTGATTTAATCCCATTCAGTTCCATTCATAAATTTCTTTCAGATTTAACTTTTCTTGTTTCTCTCCATTATGAATAGATCGTGTTTGTGTGATCTCATTTTCGGTGGCTGATCATGACTCTTCACACACTGGGGGTGATCGTCCGTGTATTGTTTATTTATTTGTTTTATCGAAAATTCAGTAGTTTGTGTACAGGATTGTAAAGTTCAGACGTCACCCATTTCAGCACCGTGATGCTGGTGTACCTTAAATACCTGCTGAATTCTTCCTCAGTGTCCACATCGTTGATATTCATAGACCTGAGAATAAACACAAAAGCACGGAGCTCACATAATATTCAAATTCAGAGCGTCAAAAGTTTTGTTCAGTGGTTCAAGTGCAATGTAGAATTACAGCTTCAGCTGTTAGCGGTATGTTAATGTTTCTGCAGGAACAGGACTGATGTTATGGAACATAATCAGATCTCAGTCCAACCTGAACGCAGCGCTCTTCAGGCTTGGATCAGGCCACTCACCGGTTCAGCTGTTCCGCTATCTGATCAGCCTCCGTCATCTTGTGTTTTATTCGATTTAATTTCGGTAAACTGAAATAAATAAATAAAAAACTATGGAGAAAAACGTGTATCAACGAAAAGCAAGTCTGACGAACGGCCAAATGCAAACCCGGAAGAATGTAAAAGTCCCGCCACCGTGGGCAACCAATCAGGCAGCAGTGTCAGGTAACCAATCAGGCAGCAGCAATGACGTGACAACACTCTACCGCGTACTCTGTATATATTATGCATGCAGCCGTGGTCAGTTGGCTCTGACTTCCGGTTAGGGCAAAAAGCTGGTTAGCAGACCCACATTGATATGGAAACCGATGCGATAAATCTAAATACTTCGGATGTTTTGGATCCCTAGAGACATGAATATAATATAAACATTTGCAGCATGCCCAGGAAGGTTTGGAAAATACATCGACACATAATACGAGGTACAGCCCTTAATAATGTTCCCCAATGCCAAACACGGCAACTGCCACGCCCATCTCTCTTCTCTTCGTATAGTGTAACAGGGATTTCAATTGATATATTCCACAAATTAAAAGGAATTTTTCGGACACTTTTTGGAACAAAACGGCACTACACGTTTATAACCACAAACACTTACAGTTAAGCTACACATGTAATATTATATCATATAAATGATATAATGACATAGATGAAAATGTTGAGGTTCTCCCTGGGAGTAACGAGGATGGATAGGATCAGAAATGAGTACATCAGAGGGACAGCCCACGTAAGATGTTTTGGAGACAAAGTCAGAGAGGCTAGATTGAGATGGTTTGGACATGTACAGAGGAGGGATAGTGAGTATATTGGCAGTAGGATGCTGAGGTTGGAACTACCAGGCAGAAGGCCTCGAGGAAGACCGAAGAAGAGATTTATGGATGTGGTGAAGGAAGACATGAAGGTCGTTGGAGTCAGAGAAGAAGATGCGGAGGACAGGGTGAGGTGGAGGCGGATGATTTGCTGTGGCGACCCCTGAAGGGAGCAGCCGAAAATAAAAGAAGAAGAAGAAGAATAAATGAGCAGGGGCAACTTGATACTTTTTTTTTATTGATTACAGATACAGTATACAAGGGGCAGTGGTGGTCTAGTGGTATAGGGCACTGGGTCGCTGATCCAAAGGTTGGGGGTTCGAGTCCCACTCTCCACAGGGTTGTCACTGTCCCCCCCAGTGCAGCTAACTGGGTTATCAAAGGCGGGCCATGTCTCTCACTGTCTATGGTGTGAGGCATGTAAAAGAACCATTGCTGACTTTCGTAAAGAGGAGCTGCAAAGTCGTCAGCGTGTTTCTGTCCCTTGCTAAAAAGGGTTGTGACAGGAAGGGCATCCGACGTAAAAACCTCTGCCAAATCAAATGTGCGAATCAGATGATTCGCTGTGGCGACTCCCGAGTAACAGGGAAAAAGCCGAAAGGAAGACAGACAGACAGACAGATACAGTATACACAAGTACAGACCAGTTACATACTAGTCCTTCTCAAAAAATTAGCATATTGCAAGTTCCTTATTTTGTGTAACGTAGTGATAAAAATTAAACTTTCATATATTTTAGATTCGTTGCACACCAACTGAAATATTTCAGGTCTTTTATTGTTTTAAGACTGATGATTTTGGCATACTGCTCATGAAAACCCAAAATTCCTATCTCAAAAAATTAGCATATTTCATCCGACCAATTAAAAAAAAAAAGTGTTTTTAATACAAAAAAAGTCAACCTTAAAATAATTATGTTCATTTATGCACTCAATACTTGGTCGGGAATCCTTTTGCAGAAATGACTGCTTCAATGCGGCGTGGCATGGAGCCAATCAGCCTGTGGCACTGATGATTTGCTGTGGCGCCCCTGAAGGGAGCAGCCGAAAGGAAAAGAAGAAGAAGAAGAATAGGGAAACATCAATTCACACAATCTTTTAAATCGGAGCGCCAACAAAGGTCTAAAAGGTTAACAATAATTAACACTAAATGTTACAAGTTACACTGGGGCTAATAATAAAAAGTAGTCATTCATAAATTTCAGGGTAAGTAATGTTACTTAAGCTTCAAGCCTACCGCCAAATGAAGGTTAAACTGAAACACACTTACCAGTGAAAAGTTAACTTTCTTTGTGACCGCCTGCACGGTTTTGACAGCCAACAGCACAACAAGAATTAACCATATTGACACAAAACAAGCTCAAGCGAACGTATTCCAATTAAATTTGATGTTGTTACGTTTCAGAATGGACTATTATAAGGACGCCAAAGGATGTCGACTCTCAATTGAAAATAGTACCTAAACCTTTGTTTTGCCCTAACCGGAAGTTGAAGCCGAATTACCACACGAAAGGGGCCAGTCCGCGCTCTAGTGTTTCTAGTGTCATTGGGCAGCAGTGTCAGGAAATAGTTCCACCCAATGACGTGGTTCCATCATTTCCAGCGGGGCTTCACTTGTTCGCGATTCCATTCAGAGTGTGAAAAGCAGCCGTAAGACATCTTACTGCCCCCAGGACGCAGGTTTGCACAAAACAGCGGAGGTTTCAATTTCTGCTTGAATCCCTTCCAATTTTTTTTTAAAGCCCGACTAACTGTCCTTCAAGTGTCTTGTTCTTTTCCTTTCGGCTGTTCCCTTCAGCGGTCGCCACAGCAAATGATCTGCCTCCATCTCATCCTGTCCTCTGCATCTTCTACTCTTACTCCAACAACCTTCATGTCCGCCTTCACCACATCCATAAATCTTCCCTTTGGTCTTCCTCTGGGCCTTCTGCCTGCTCGTCCCAACCTCAGCATCTTACTACCGATATACTCACTATCCCTCCTCTGTACATGTCCAAGCCATCTCAATCCAGCCTCTCTGACTTTGTCTCCAAAACATCCAACATGTGCTGTCCCTCTGATGTACTCATTCCTGATCCTATCCATCCTCGTTACCCCCAAAGAGAACCTCAACATTTTCATCTCTACTACCTTCAGCTCTGCCTCCTGTCTTTTCCCCAGGGCCACTGTCTCTAAACCATACTACATCGCAGGCCTCATCACCGTTTTTGTACACTTTTCCCTTCATTCTTGCAGATACTCTCCAATCACACATCACGATGTCATCTGCAAACATCATAGTCCATGGAGATTCTTGTCTCACCTCGTCTGTCAGCCTGTCCATCACCATAGCAAACAAGAAGGGGCTGAGAGCTGACCCTTGATGCAGTCCCACCTCCACCTTGAATTTGTAGGTCACACCGACAGCGCACCTCACCACTGTCTCACATCTCTCATACATATCCTGCACCACTCTAACATACTTCTCTGCCACTCCAAACTTCCTCATATAATACCACAGTTCTTCTCTCGGCACCCTGTCATATGCTTTCTCCAGATCCACAAAGGCACAATACAGCTCCTTCTGACCTTCTCTGTACTTCTCTATTAACATCCTCAAAGCAAACACTGCATCTGTGGTGCTCTTTCTTGACATGAAACCAAACTGTTGTTCACAAATGCTGACCTCTGCCCTTAGTCTTGCTTCCACTATTTTTTCCCATAACTTCATTGTATGGCTCGTCAACTTTATACCTCTGTGGTTGCCGCAACGCTGTACATCTCCCTTGTTCTTAAAAATGGGCACGAGCACACTTCTCCTCCATTACTAATCTTTGCTACTTCCTGGTCCTCAACGGTCACCCCTTCTACTTGTTTTTCTCTCTTATTTTCCTCATTCATCAGCTCTTCAAAGTACTCTTTCCATCTTCCCAGCACACTTCTGTCATCAGTCAATACATTTCCCTCTCTGTCCTTTATCACTCTAACTTGCTGCACGTCCTTCCCATCTCTATTTCTCTGCTGTGCCAACCTGTATATATAATTTTCTCCCTCCTTACTGTCCAACCTATCATACAAGTCATCATACGCCCTCTCTTTGCCTTTGACACCGCTACCTTCGCCTTACGCTGTGTCTCCCTGTACTCCTGTTTACTCTCTTTGGTCCTCTCTGTGTCCCACTTCTTCTTAGCTAACCTCTTCTTTTGTACACACTCCTGCACTTCGTCATTCCACCACCAAGTCTCCTTATCTACTTTCCTTCCAGAGGACACACCAAGTACTCTCCTACCGGTCTCCCTGATCACATTGGCTGTGGTTGTCCAGTCATCTGGAAGCACTTCCTAACTACCCAAAGCCTCGTTCAACTCCTCCTTGAAGACAACACGAGACCCTTCCTTTTTTAGCTTCCACCACTTTGTCTTCTGCTCTGCCTTTGCCTTTTTCACCTTCCTCACCATCAGCTTCTTCCTGCACACCACCATCCTATGCTGTTTGGCAACACTCTCACCCACTATGACTTTGCAGTCACTGACTTCCTTCAAATTACATCGCCTACACAAGATGTAGTCTACCTGTGTGCTCTTGCCTCCGCTTTCATAAGCCACCCTATGCTCCTGTTTCTTCTTGAAGAAAGTATTCACCACAGCCATTTGCATCCTTTTTGCAAACTCGATCAACATCTGTCCTTCTGTGTTCCTGTCCTGGATACCAAACCTGCCCATCACTTCCTCGTCCCCTCTGTTGCCTGCACCAACATGTCCATTGAAGTCTGCCCCAAAGACCACTCTTTCACCTCTGGGGGTACTCTGCATCACTTCATCTAAGTCACTCCAGAATCTCTCCTTCTCTTCTTGCTCACACCCTGCCTGTGGGGCATAAGCACTAACAACATTGACCATCACGCCTTCAATTTCTAACTTGAGACTCATCACTCTGTCTGACACTCTTTTCACTTCTCGAACATTCCTGACCAACCCCTCCTTCAAGATGACTCCTACTCCATTTCTCTTCCCATCCACACTGTGATAAATCAGCTTAAACCCTGCTCCTTAGCTTCTAGCCTTGCTACCTTTCCACCTGGTCTCCTGAATACACAGTATGTCCAGCTTCCTCCTCTGCATCATGTCTGCCAGCTCTCTAGCTTTATTGTTCATAGTTCCAACATTCAAAGTCCCCACTCTCAGTCCTAGACTCACGCATTTCCTCTTCTCTCTCTGCCTACGGACACGCCTCCCGCCTCTTCTTCTTCGACGTCTTCGACCAACAGTAGTCCAATTTCCACCAGCACCCTGTTGGTTAACAGCACTGATGGCGGTCGTTGTTAACCTGGGCCTCGACCGATCCGGTATGAATTTTGTTTTGATCATTTGCATGAGAAATGTGGCAGAAGTTTTACGCCGGATGCCCTTCCTGTCGCAACCCTCTGCATGCATTTATCCGGGCTTGGGACCGGCATAAGGGAGAGAGACACTGGTTAGTGCCCCCCCCGCCTCATGGCTGCATTTAACTGTCCTTCAAGTGTATTACGTGATAACTCTGTGACTGTCACTTGAAACGAAGCCATGTGCATTATTACATCTTCTGGGCATACCTCCACCTCTCTAGATTTTCCCCCACTTGTTCTCTACTCTTACTACAGATCACAATGTCATCTGCATACATCATAGTCCATGGAGATTATTGTCTCACCTCGTCTGTCAGCCTGTCCATCACCATAGCAAACAAGAAGGGGCTCAGAGCTGATCCTTGATGCAGACCCACCTCCAGCTTGAACTCTTCTGTCTTTGATTAATTGATTGATTATATTTCATTTTGACATTCGCAAGTAATATTCATACATATAGTGCAATATATCAGTCAATAATAATTTATACCAGACAGTAGTTTAGTAGGGGCAGTGGTGGTCTAGTGGTATAGGGCGCTGAATCGCTGATCCAAAGGTTGGGGGTTTGAGTCCCACTCTCCACAAGGTTGTCACTGTCCCGCCCAGTGCAGCTAAGTGGGTTATCAAAGGCCGGCCATGTCTGTCACTGTCTATGGTGTGAGGCATGTAAAAGAACCATTGCTGACTTTCTACAAGAGCAGGCTGCAAAACCGTCAGTGTGTTTCCACCCTGCGATGGCCTGGCGAGCTGTCCAGGGTGTACTCTGCCCTCACCCTGAGTTGGCTGGGATGGGCACCAGCCTCCCCCCCCCCGACCCTAATTAGGATGAAGCGGTTACAGAAAATGAACTGAACTGAACAGTCGTTTATAATTTTTGGTTTCTTAAATGGCATAGAAATAAAAAAAATATTTGTGCAAAGCTTACACCAATATATTACTAATAAATAAAGTAAACCGATAAATTATTTGCATTACTGATATTCAAGTACGTATCGATAACCAAAATGATATATAAAAATAAAATAACAAGACTCGATAAGAACAAGTATAGATAATATATTAAATAAAGATTTGGTAGCAACTAGTTGTACAAATGAAGAATAACAAATGCAATAAAATAAAATAAATAAATAAATAAAAATACTCTGGATAAGTGTAGTTGAAATCAAGGATGTAATCAAAGAGGCTCATTGATAACTTGTGCGTGAATGAGGAAAAAGGGGCCGGACAATCAGCTCAACCAATCAGGAGAAAGGAGGACAGCCATTGGCTGAATTTGAATCATGTGCCGGTTGCTCCGCAGTCAGTGAATACTCAAACCGTGGGTGCAAAACGGCGAATCGTCAAGGGCCTACTGTAGTGCAAAACATGAACAAACAAAACAACAAATAAAACAAATTAAAACAAACAAAGAAACAATTTGACTCTGAGAACTCCACGACGTCACCCTCTAGGCAGCGCCATCTTGGAGACGTCACGTTCAATGGACAAGGACATGAAGCGTAATAAAGTTTATCCTTTAGGTATCATTTGTTAAACATACTACAGAACAAAAAAATCTCACGCCAAACATTGTAAACATTAACTTCGGTACTGTACTGGAATAATAATTGAAAAAGATTTTTATACTAGTGCTTTACAACAGTATATGCTGTATCATGTTTCTATTTTATTATCGATAAATATGAGTAAAAATTAAAAACTTTTTCTGAATCATTACTCCATTTTATGACATTAATACTGTATTAATGAGTAAGACTGTCTATAGAATGTGTTTAAGAAGCATATTTTGGCACATGTAATCGATACAGGGGGTACCTCCAGGCATTTGCCTGTCAGGGAGCGGTGCCCCTGCCCTTGAGGAGTCTCAGGGGGTGGGGTGTGCACCCCCGCCCTCTTAAAAGACACCAGCAAAACGCACAAATAAACGCTGGAGTTTGCTCCGGGGGAGAAACCCCAACGCCTGCCTTAGGCGGTGTCGTATGAGGGGGGTGGGGAAAAGCCTCTGGGACCCCCAATCCATGATGGGGGTGAAATCCTGGAGCAACCAGGTCGGGCGTGATAGGGTGATTGACGCAGGCGGTGCAAAGGTGTCGGACACCAGCTGCTTTTGGTCGCCTCGGTTGAATCTGAGGCGGTCAGTCCGGGTCGCGCATGGAACGTGACTTCCCTGCGGGACGACTCTCACCTGCCTCTGGTATCAAGGGAGCTTACTCTGCTTGGCGTCGGCATTGCGGCCCTCTCTGAGGTGCAGAGGCCTGGGTCCGGCGAGACAGGTGTCGGTGGGAACACCTACTACTGGTCTGGCCGGGCTGACGGTCTTCACACTCAGGGAGTTGTGGTTGCCGTCACTGATCGATTGGCTCCTTTCGTATCGGAGGTGGTCCCGGTCAACAAGCGTATTATGCGACTGAGGGTGACTCACACAGTGGGGACGCTCTCTATCGTCGCAGTGTACGCTCTGACCGGGGTAAGGGATCGATCTATGACGGAAACCTTCTCCGATCAGCTCAACTCGGTGGTGTCGGGGGTTCCGGGAAGGGACACCCTAATTGTACTGGGGGACTTCAATGTAACCACTGGCACTAACCGGGATGGCTACGAAGCATGTGTCGGTCCCCACGGTTCTGGACACCACGATGAAAGCGCCTTAATGCTTCTTGACTTCGCAAAAAGTTGGGGCTTAAGGATTGCTGGCTCGTGGTTCCAGAGATCGGATCCGCTACGCTGGACCTGGTACTCCAACGACGGCGTCACTAGGAAGGAGATCGACCATGTTCTCGTAGGTAGTCGCTGGCGGCTGGTCCAGAACTGCCGTGTCTTCAGAAGTGCCCAGCTATTCTCGGGAGACCACGGGCTTCTGGTGGCGACTCTGAAGATCCGCTTCAGGCGCCCTGAGAAAGCCCTGGCTCGTCAAATGTGATTTAACATAAGCCGACTCCGGGACCCTGATGTGGCTTCGGAGTTCGCCAGTAGGCTTGGGGAATCCCTGGAGGATTTGGACGCGGGTACAGGCACAGAGGTTCTCTGGACTGGTTTCAGAGACTGCATCCTCGAGGTGTCCCGTGGCTGCATATCGGGGTTGCCCAGAAGACCGGGAATAGCTATCTCCTCTGAGACCATCAACGTCATCGAGAGAGCGAGACAGGCTCCACTCGACGGCAGAGTTGGTCTGGCCAGGGACCTGAAGTGCGAAGCCGTCAAGGCGGTGGGAAGAGATCGGGAGGCTGCGGTCCGCGATCTCTGTGAGACTGTCGAGGGCCACTTGAATTCAAGTGACTCTCGCCCGGCTTACAGGGCGTTGTGGAGCCTCCGTTCCTCTCGGTCCACATCGCGATGTCAGACGGTGAAAGCTGCAGATGGTAGTGTCCTTACTGAATAATCGGAAGTGAGGACTTGTTGGGCCGAGTACTTTGAGGAGTTGTATCGTGCTGACCCTCCCGCCCGGAGCCTGGCTGTTGGGGATGCTGAAACTCTTGTTGCCGACCCTCCCCCAGGCTGCGACCCGCCAACTCTTGAGGAAACTCGAAGGGTGGTGTGGCGCTTGGCGGATGGCAAATCTGCAGGAGTTTGTGGTATCCACGTGGAAATGCTTAAGGCGGGAGGTGAGGCCGTCCTCGGGTGGCTGTTCGTTCTTGTGTGCTCTGTGTGGAGCATTGGTGTCATCCCAACTGAATGGAAATGGGGCATCGTTGTCCCTATCTGGAAGGGGAAGGGTGATACCCGAGAATGGAACAGTTACCGGGGAGTTACTCTCCTCTCAGTTCCGGGCAAGGTCTTCGCACGGATTCTCCTGGACAGGATCTGACAGCAACTTCTAGCGCACCAGCGCCCTGAACAGTCTGGGTTTACACCGAAGAAGTCTACCGTTGACCGCATCCTGGTGCTCTGCGTCCTATCTGAGAGTTTGTGGGAGTTTGATAGGGGGTTCCTTGCCGCCTATATAGATTTTCGCAAGGCGTTCGACTCAGTGGATAGGGAGGCCCTCTGCGGCATACTTCATCTACGTGGGATCCCATCGGCTCTGGTCCGGCTGTTGGGTGAGGAGGCGGAACCGCTTGGTTTGCGAGTCTCCTGGATCAAAACCAAGATGCAGGCTTTCGGCGACCTCTCGGATGCTGCTGTTGGCTCGATCGCTGTGGGTCGTGAAAGAGTAGCGATCGTGGAGTCTTTCACTTACCTTGGCAGCGTGGTCCATCATTCCACTGATTGCAGGGCCGAGATCAATCGTCGACTTGGTCTCGCCTGTGGGGCGATGAACTCGCTGGACAGGACCGTGCGGCGGTTGAGGTATCTTAGCAGGCAGACGAAAGCCCGAGTCTTTTGCTCCCTTGTGCTCCCTGTCTTGCTCTACTCAAGCGAGACATCGACGCTCACGGTTGAGCTTGGACAACGACTGGACTCCTTTGTTACGACTTCCCTTCGCCGCATCTTCGGATACCTCTGGTGGGACTTTGTTACCAACCAGAAGGTGCTCGGAGATGCAGGGATGGTTAGAGTAACCTGCTTGATTCGCGACCGTCAGCTGCGTTACTCTGGGCACTTGGCACACCGGATCCTGTCCATTCGGGATCCTAGGGACTGGAGCCAATCGCGGGGATGACCACGTGCGACGTAGTTGTCGCAGCTGAGGGCTGCCCTGCCGGGAGGTATGGGTATCTGATCACCAGGAGATGGCCGGATGAGTGGAGGCGGCTGGTGGACGCAGCGAAATGCCGTCCCGGCGCATGCCCTCATACCTGACCTGACCTGACCTAATACATACAGGGTATTCATTAAGTTTTAGAGTAGAAGGAGGATATTGATAAGTAGGGGGTGGAAATTGTTTGAGGTAAGCATGGGGAGGGTGCAGGAGGGGTGTCCCATGAATTTTAAAAACAGCCCCCCCCCCCCTCCCGCGAGTGTCCCCTCCAGCAGTGGGAGGGGGGTCTGTTTTTAAAATTCATGTGCTCTGTGGTGCATTCTGGGCCCATATTTTTGAGAAAATCAGACAAGTTAGAACCAAATAAAACTAAAAGTTTGTATTATAAAAAATAGTATTTGTTACAAGAATAGGAGACTTACTACTTAAAGGAAAGTACATAAAACTTCTTATTTGAAAAATCTAACAGTTACCTTACTAATATATAACATTTGTGAATCAAACTGCTACCCTAATCTGTCAAAACTGTTTCTGTATAATCAGTTTCTCATGATTTTGTTAATTTATATGTCTTCTGACTCAGAATCTGTTTCCGAATCACAAAGTTCTATTTCAGAGGTCTGCTGGATCCCCAGTGTAGGCAATATCAGAATTCCTATTAAAAATATCTGCAAATATTTCAAGTTAATGTGTATATGTTATAACCAACAGCTAGCTCAGCATGTAAGGTGTGGATAATTAGACCTTCATAATTGGAGGGAGTGTATGGATGATTTTTGAAAAAACTGTCTGCCAGGCAGTGGAAGTAATAATATGCAAATCAGGGACAGATCAATATTATCATCAAGGATTGGGGGGAACTACCAAAACCCAATGTCAATATATATGAGAATAAAATAGACTTTATGTGGTTGACAAAAATTGAAAATTTTACATTCAGTAATTAGTAATCTTCATAGCTTCGTGCTTTTTTGAAGGGTGACATGTTGTTTCCTCTTTGTCAGTAAAAACTCAAATAGACTTTGTTGCAAAATGTGGAAAGAGAAATTTGAGAATTATGATATATCTACAAAATATTTATGTAATAAATAACAAAATCAATGGTTAACTTTTATGCACAAAATTATAGAATTTAGGAAAGTGAAATAATAGTTTTCAGGTATATTTATAGATCTCTAACTAATTTCTTCTTCTTTTCCCCGTTCTCAAGAGTCGCCACAGCGAATCATCTGATTCGCACATTTGATTTGGCATGAGTTTTTATGTCGGATGCCCTTCCAGTCACAACCCTTTAGCAAGGGACAGAAAAACGCTGATGGCTTTGCAGCCTACTCTTTTATGAAAGTCAGCAATGGTTCTTTTACATGCCACACACCATAGACAGTGAGAGACATGGCCCGCCTTTGATAACCCAGTCAGCTGCACCGGGGGACAGTGACAACCTTGTGGGGACTCGAACCCCTAACCTTAGGATCAGCGATCCTGCCCACTATCCACTAGACCACCACTGCCTACAGATCTCTACCTAATTTATGGACTCATTATTTTACTTTTTTTTTTTTCTTGGGGTCGGGGTGGGTGGTCCCTTTGGCCCTCTAATATCTGCCACTGACGCAGATTTTCTTTGTTCGAAATTAAATGTCTGATAGACAATCTTATTGGCGTGCATCCCCCCCACCACCACCAATATGAAATAATCACAGAGCTGCTAGTGAAACCCCATACTATATTAAGACCGTTTTGCCACGAAAAACATTGGCACGAAAAACAATGTTAACAAATAGATCTACATAACGTTCGTGTTCAATGTAGGACCTCACGAACGTTATGGAGATCTATTTGTGAACATAGCCCAAGTCAAGTACATAATGCAGCCGTGAGGGGGGCACAAACAAGTGCCCGCCCTCACGCCGGTCCCAAGCCCGGAGAAATGCAGAGGGCTGTGACAGGAAGGGCACCTGCCGTAAAACTTTTGCCGAAACACAAAATGCAAACCATAAAGACAAATCTCATACCGGATCGGTCGAGGCCCGGGTTAACAACGACCGCCATCAGTGCTGTTAACCAACAGGGTGCTGGTGGAAATTGGACTACTGTTGGTCGAAGACATCGAAGAAGGAGAGGTGGGAGGCAGAGAGAGAAGAAGAAAGGCATGAGTCTAGGACTGCGAGTATGGACTTTGAATGTTGGAACTATGGCAGGAAAAGGTAGAGAGCTGGCTGACATGATGCAGAGGAGGATGGTGGACATACTGTGTGTTCAGGTGGAAAGGTAGCAAGGCTAGAAGCTTAGGAGCGGCGGTTAAGCTGTTATTTAATGTTGTGGATGGGAAGAGAAATGGACTATGAGTCATCTTGAAGGAGGGGTTTGTCAGGAATGTTCTCGAAGTGAAAAGAGTGTCAGACAGAGCGATGTCTCAAGTTAGAAATTGAAGGTGTGATGTTCAATGTTGTTAGTGCTTATGCCCCACAGGCCGGATGTGAGCTAGAAGAGAAGGAGAGATTCTGGAGTGAGTTACATGAAGAGATGCAGAGTACTCCCAGAAGTGAAAGAGTGGTCATTGGTCAGGCTGACAGACAAGGTTAGACAAGATTCCCCATGGACTATGATGTTTGCAGATGACATTGTGATCTGCAGTGAGAGCAGAGAACAAGTGCAGGAAAACCTAGAGAGGTGGAGGTATGCCCTGGAAAGGAGGGGAATGAAGGTTAGCCTCAGTAAGACAGAATACATGTGTATGAATGCCAAGGACCCAACAGGAACAGTGAGGTTCCAAGGAGCAGAGATAAGGATGGTGGAGGAATTTAAGTACTTATGCTCAACAGTCCAGAGCAATGGAGAGTGTGGAAAAGAGGTGAAGAAGCATGTGCAGGCTGGTTGGAATGGTTGGAGAAAAGTGTCCGGTGTGATGTGTGAAAGGAAGGTATCGGCAAAAATGAAAGGAAAAGTGTACAAGACGGTGTTGAGGCCAGCGATGTTGTATGGTTTAGAAACAGTGGCCCTGGCGAAAAGACAGGAGGCAGAGCTGGAGGTAGCAGAGAGGCTAGATTGAGATGGTTTGGACATGTATAGAGGAGGGATAGTGAGTATATTGGTAGTAGGATGTTGAGGTTGGAACTACCAGGCAGAAGGCCGAGAGGAAGACCAAAAAGACGATTCATGGATGTGGTGAAGGAGGACATGAAGGCAGTTGGTGTAAGAGAAAAAGATGCAGAGGATAGGGTGAGATGGAGGCAGATGATTCGCTGTGGCGACCCCTGAAGGGAAAAGCCGAAAGGACAAGAATAAGAAGATATATAAATAATATATAGATCACAGAATGAGAAGAGGTGGAGAGGCATTACAGTTCACTCTTTTTGTACATGAGCTGGAACTCAGATTGTTGGTTTAATTTGAACTTGTCTTCTCACACAGATAATGCATGTTTATGTAAGTAAAATTGCACAACCTTTCCTTTGTCACATGTTCTACAAATTTACAAAATATTTTCCATGCCACATACTTACACATTTTCTATAGACATCCATATGTGAACCATTCCACTGAAAGTAGGCACTTGTGTCCAAAAATGAGCTTTTTACACAGTCAGATGGAGGAGCCCTAAAGCTGCAAAATGCAGCAAAAAGTTTGTCAATACCTTGAAAACTGACCGAGCTATGCCATTTCCTGTGTCAGCATTCAACTAAAAATTTCAAAAGACATTTTAGAGAAAAATGAGCACAAAGATTGCCCTTCTTCCAAGATCATTAGTCCTGAGCAACCAAACATTTTATGCACCTCAGCCATACTTTTTGTCATACTCATTCATACTTTTAGAAAACATGTCTTGGAAAAGTTTTCTGAAGCGATGATAAGAGAGATCATCCTCATTTTAATCTGACAGGCCGTTTTTAAACCCATCAGTCATGGTGATCAAACCAAAAATGAACAAAAAAAAAGACGTTTTTTTTTTCATTTCTGTTTATTCCAATAAGATCAGTCTGTCTCTTTTCAACCATCATATAAAGGTTCAAATGCCTTCAAATTATACTGATTGGGAAAAAAACACTATCAGGTTCAAACAATCCCACTGAAATTAAGAAAACTATATATAAGAAAACTATAGAACAAAACACTCTGATCTCATTATACAAGTAAGCTTCATCAACACTGTCCTCATCATTATCGTCTTAATCTATATCCTGATCAGCAGAAAGGACATTCACATCTTCTTCATAAACATCACTCATCACATTTTTATTAACAGATGCCTCTTCTTTATCAACAACAAAATCAAAATTGCATCATCATCATCATCATCATCATCCTCATCCTCATCATCATCATCATCCTCATCATCATCATCAGTTTGTTCATATGTAAAAGGAATGAAACATTTAATTATTGGTCAGGTCTTGACCAATGTTCTGCCAAAACTAAACAACCCATGATCCAGCATGTCCAGTCCAGACAAGATTACACACAAATCAAATAATCAAAAAAAATTCCAGAATCAAATTTTGCATGCAGAGAAAAATACTCACCGGCGAAATAATTTTCAAGAACGCCAAGCATTCCGGCATCATCAAAGCCCAATTCTCGCGTCGAATTTAACATCTATACTAATGCTGCTAGACATCACAGGTGACATTTCACTCTCCTTTTCGAGAAATTATGGGTATTAACAAACTTAATGTGCAAGCCCGAGCTGGGTTTTAGTCAATTTCACGTGAGCAAGTGATAGTTGAATACTTGTTTTAAGAGTTTATGCAAAAATCTGAATTTCGATAAAAATGGACCATGTTTAATTTTCTGGCCTTTACAGTCGGCCCTCGATATTTGCGGGGGTTCGGTTCCGGCCCCTCTCACTAATGAAGATAATCCACGAGTTCTGTACCTGGAAGTAAAACCCCATGTATCATCTTACATGCGTGAATGAGCAGCCAGAGGTAAAATACCGTGTATCTATTACATGCGCTAAAATATGCTTCTTCAACACATTCTATAGACAGTCTTACTCATTAATACAGTATTAATATAGTAAAATGTAGTAATGATTCAGGAAAACTTTTCAATTTTTTACCGTTATATTTATTGATGATAAAATACAGTATAAACATTATACAGCATATCCTGTTGTAAAGCATGAGTATTAAAGTCTTTTTCAATTATTATTCCAGTACAGTACCTAAGTTAATGTTTACAATGTTTGTGCATGAGATTTTATGTTCTGTAGCATGTTTAACAAATGATACCAAAAGGATAAACTTTATTACGCCGCACAGAAGGGCAAGAAGATTCTGTGACACCAGGAACATTCAACCGGACCCAAAAATGCAGGAGACAGAGTGTGATGAAAACAAATGAGCTTTATTGTTTACAGGGAAGGCACTAGAGCTCAGGGAAATCGTAGTCACTGTTAGACATGCAGAGAAAACAAAAATCATAAACTAAGGAAACGTCAGTGCGGGAATTGGTCGAGCACGGAGCTGAGAACCAGGAGCCAGAGAGATCACGGGGAAACGGGGTTGCCAAGAAAGACAATCTTCCAGCACCGGGAGGAGCGCACTGCTCGTCTTTATCGCCCGGTGATTGCTGAGTGGAATCAATGTGTGTTTTGCGCTCCACCCACGTGTGACAGCCACGCCCCTCGCAGTGCCTGCAGTGCATAAAGAGAGAGAGAGTTAGAGACGCTGTCACAATACAGACCATAACATAGTGTACCGTATTTAATAATTTTTTCACTTAATTTGCGGACCTATGGTATGAGTTACGGTACCGCTAACTTCTGTTCAAAAGATGATGGAATGGATTAAGGATTACGTTATTTGTAATGGGAAAAATGGATCCGGAATTCGACCAAATCGGAATTCGACCAGTTGTCTAGAACAAACTGTGGTCGAGTACTGAGGTACCACTGTGGGGCCGGTGGCGTAGTGGTTCGGGTGCTGTGCTCATGATCGGGAGGTTGTGTGTTCAAATCCCAGTGAGACCCTCACTGTGCTAAGACCCCTGGGCAGGTCTTAACCACAAGTGTTCCTCTGTTCACCCAGCAGTATAAATGGGTATAAATGGGTACCAGTAAAATATACTGGGAAGGTAACCTGCGATGGACTAGCATCCCATCCAGTGGGAGTTGAACTCCTGGTGGCTTCATGCTATGTAATCCGAGGATAAGCACTGGTTTGATGAGCCACTATGGCTCGGGTGTAAGAAGCCAAAGGACTTTACCTTACCTTACCAAGGTACCATTGTGTAACCTTTACTGTGTATAGAATTTTCTAGTGTGGCTGCTTCATTAATCTTGCGATAAATATAGACTTTGACTCTGAATCGATCGGGTCAATCGGCTTGCTGGTTAAACATGAATGGAATTGGCACTTCCGACTTCAGGCAGATTTTTATTTAATTTATAGGTTCTAAATTCAAAATCAGTGTCTCATCCAGGAAGAGTTGAACTCCTGGTCGCTTCACGCTACAGAATCAGGGAATAAGTACTGGCCTGATGAGCCACTGGACTCGGGTGGAAAAAGGCCAACAAATTCAAAATTAACAGATAGGACATTCTTCAGATGTAAATTAAGACTCCTACTTGGTCTGAGGCTATTTAAGAGTGGTTTGATGGAGAAATCTTACTTTTCGAACAGTGTGTCATCGTGACACACTCAATCAATTATAACAGTCATACTATTAGCAACATTGTCAATATTGTTTGAAATGTTGCTGATAGTATTACTGCTATAATTGATATAATAACATCTGCTAATATGTAATATGTTATATATGTAATATTTAATTAGGATGAAACATATTAGTAATACGTTCATTCTTGTGCAGCTGATGTGGTCCCTTGCCTTAATCGCGCTCTGTGATTGGAGAAATAAATAACAGAGACGAGATTTTTCCTATATTTAGTGGAATTCCAACATTTTATGAGCATTTGGGCTGTTTTTGAGATCAATACAAATTTGAGGAAAAAATTTTGGGGTATGTGGGGGGAATAGGGTTTGTCAGATAGTCCATTGCATATGAGAGGTCTAGTATCTAAGTGCACGCATAATCGGTTCATTCTAGAAGTTTGCTAGCTATGTTAGTGGCATCTAATGCGGCTTTTGATATGCTCACTGTGATTGGATGTTCTCATTACTGAGATCCTGCGAGCACCAATTATTATTCACAATACACAGTGGCGGGCCATGCATTTCACACGTAGGCCTTCAGTAGTGCTCCATCTGATTCAATCCAACCCTCAATAACTATTTTATGTCTACAAAACTTTTACTGCAGCTACAGCTGCAACACACAAAGAACATCAATAATATTCTCATAAATCTCATAAAATTGCAATATTATTTTGGAATATAGCCACATTTTACTCACCAAAAATCCTTTTTATTTGTCCACAAAATCCATCCTCCTTTCTTTCCTCAAGAAGATTTCAATTACTCTGTCGTACAGATTATCCATGTGTTTTAGTTCCTTCAAGAAGTCCTTTTCTATTACCATCGAAGCTAATGCTGAAAGTCGAGCCTGCCCGGTCGTATTTCTGGCATAGGTTTTTATTCGATTTAGGGCCGAAAATGTCCGTTTGACAGAAGCAGTGGACACGGGGCCTGTGAGCCAGTGAGCCAAGGGTACCGCTCGTAGTTAGTGGACTGAAAGTGGCGGATAAATCCTTTTCCCGGTTGTGACAGGCTTGCTGGCTTCGGAGTTGCCTGACCTTTCTTAACGATGTCCAGCTTTTCTTGAAAAGTCCATAAATCTGCAACCAAATCCATTTCTTCTCCTTCAGCCGTTCTGGGTTGACAAAATCGCTATTAAATCAACACAACAATATATTTGCTTGTGCAGCTCACTACAGATGCAGTTTGCTAGCTCTGGCTAGTACACTCTCTCACTATATAATCATAGGGTGTGACAACGCTGATGTTTCCGTACGCCTGCTAGAAGGCCTTGGTGTCGCCGATGAAACAAGAATTGTTACTTTCTACAAACACTTAATGCCATTTCTCAGTCTTTTCTATAACCTAGTTCTGCATTGTGGAGTTTTAGGCCTCTCAGGTAATAGGTTTTGCATTTTTTTTTTTTCAAATTATGGTACCACAACATTGACAAAGATGGGATTTTTACATGCCGCTGTTTTCAAAATTAGACATCTGGTAAGCCTCATTATGCTATTTTCCAAGATGATTGGATAGACTAAACCACAAAAATTTTTATGGAGGCCGGTTCTTCTCACTTTTGAAGTTATTGTCCCTCAAAAATGCCTCAAACTGCAATTTACACTGCAAAAAAAAAAAAAAAAAAGACTGAAAATAACCAAAATGACCAATCTTTGAAAATTCATTCAAATTTAACCAACCAAGTCAATAGCTTGATACTTTTGTTTCCATCTACCATGACATTGAACAAAAATGCCAAAAATAGTCAAATTTTGAAAATCCATTGAACTTCAAACAACCAAGCTGATAGCCCGAAATTTTTGTTTCGAAGGTATAATGACCTACTTAATCCATTGGAACCATCAGCTGTAGGCTCTGGTTATAGCTGTGAAGGAAGTCAGACATGTTAAATGGCAAAATGTTGGAAAATTCTAACACAATCATTTTGGAAAATTCAGAGTATTGTAATAAGTAATAACTGTGATGTTTTTCAGAGTATTGCACTCTTCATTCACTGGAAAAGGAAATGGATCATATGAATAAACAATCTTATTATTGAGAATGATGATCATTCTACCTTGAGTGACTGGGGCAGTGGCCTTGAAGACACATGCATCTTCTTCTCTTACACCAACTACCTTCATGTCTACCTTCACCACATCCATGAATCGTCTCTTTGGTCTTCCTCGAGGCCTTCTGCCTGGTAGTTCCAACCTCAGCATCCTACTACCAATATACTCACTATCTCTCCTCTGTACATGTTCAAACCATCTCAATCTAGCCTCTCTGACTTTGTCTCCAAAACCTCTTACATGCACTGTCCCTCTGATGTGCTCATTCCTGATCATATCCATCCTCGTTACTCCCAAAGAGAACCTCAACATTTTCATCTCTGCTACCTCCAGCTCTGCCTCCTGTCTTTTCCCCAGGGTCACGGTTTCTAAACCATACAACATCGCTGGCCTCACACCTGGCTATCACACATCACACCAGACACTTTTCTCCAACCATTCCAACCTGCCTGCACACGCTTCTTCACCTCTTTTCCACACTCCCATTGCTCTGGATTGTTGAGCCTAAGTACTTAAATTACTCCACCTTCCTTATCTCTGTTCCCTGTAACCTCACCATTCCTCTTGGGTCCTTGTCATTCATACACATGTATTCTGTCTTACCAAGGCTAACCTTCATTCCTCTCCTTTCCAGGGAATACCTGCACTTGTTCTCTGCACTCACTACAGATCACAATGTCATCTGCAAACATCATAGTCCATGAGGAATCTTTTCTAACCTCGAGTGTCCGCCTGTCCATCACCATAGCAAACAAGAAGGGGCTCAGAGCTGACCCTTGATGCAGTCCTACCTCCACCTTGAACTCTTCTGTCACACCGACAGCACACCTCACCACTGTCTTACATCTCTCATACATGTCCTGCACCACTCTAACATACTTCTCTGCCACTCCAGACTTCCTCATGCAATACTACAGTTCCTCTCTTGGCACCCTGTCAAATGCTTTCTCCAGATCCACAAAGGCACAATGCAGCTTCCTCTGGCCTTCTCTGTACTTCTCTATTAACATCCTCAAGGCAAACACTGCATCTGTGGTGCTCTTTCTTGGCACAAATGCTGACCTCTGCCCTTAGTCTTGCATCCAGTATTATTTCCCATAACTTCATCGTATGGCTCATCAACTTTATCCCTCTGTGGTTACCACAACTCTTCAAGTCTCCCTTGTTCTTGAAAATGGGCACCATCACACTTCTCCTCCATTCCTCTGGCATCTTCTCACTCTCTAAGACCTTGTTGAATGTTCTTGTCAGGAAATCTACTGCTACATCTCCTGGACACTTCCATACCTCCACTGGTACCAACTGCCTTTCCATTCTTCATCCTCTTCAATGCCCTCCTCACTTCACCCTTACTAATCTTTGCTACTTCTTGGTCCTCAACGGTCACCTCTTCTTCTCTTTTTCTCTCTCTCATTTTCCTCATTCATCAGCTCTTCAAAGTACCTTTTTCCATCTTCCCAGCACACTTCTGTCATCAGTCAATACATTTCCCTCTCTGTCCTTAATCACTCTAACCTGCTGCACATCCTTCCCATCTCGATTTCTCTGCTTTGCCAAACTGTATGAATCATTTTCTCCCTCTTTACTTTCCAACCGAGCATACAAGTCATCATACGCCCTCTGTTTGGCCTTTGACACAGCTACCTTCACCTTACGTTGTGTCTCCTTGTACTCCTGTTTACTCTCTTCGGTCCTCTCAATGTCCCACTTCTTCTTAGCTATCCTCTTCCTTTGTACACACTCCTGCACTTCCTCATTCCACCACCAAGTCTCCTTATCTACTCTCCTTCCAGATGACATGCCAAGTATTCTACCTTCCTCCCATTTCCTCGTCCCCTCTGTTGCCTGCACCAACATGTCTATTGAAGTCTGCCCCAATGACCACTCTTTCAGTTCTGGGGGTACTCTGCATCACTTTATCTTATTCACTCCAGAATCTCCCCTTCTCTTCTAGCTCACATCCTGCCTGTGGGGCATAAGCACTAAGAACATTGAACATCACGCCTTCAATTTCTAACTTGACATCTCTGTCGGACACTCTTTTCACTTCTAGAACATTCCTGACAAACTCCTCCTTCAAGATGATTCATACTATATTTCTCTTCCCATCCACACCATGATATAACAGCTTCAACCCTGCTCCTAAGCTTCTAGCCTTGCTACCTTTCCACCTGATCTCCTGAACATACAGTCTGTCCACCTTCCTCCTCTGCATCATGTCAGCCAGGTCTATACTTGTTTTCTTTCATAGTTTCAACATTCAGTCCTGGTTTCATGCCTTTCCTCTTCTCTCTCTCTGCCTACGGACATGCCTCCTGCCTCTCCTTCTTCGACGTCTTCGACCAACAGTAGTCCAATTTCCACCAGCACCCTGTTGGTTGACAGCACTGATGGCGGTTATAGTTAACCTGGGCCTCGACCGATCCGATATGAAATTCTTTGTTGTGATTTGCATATTTTATTTGGCATTTGTTTTATGCCGGATGCCCTTCCTGATACAACCCTCTGCATTTATCCGGGCTTGGGACCGGCTTGAGGGAGAGACACCCCCTCACGGCTGCATTACAAAAATCCTAGACTCTCCTCTGTTAAATAGAACGAAATAATGGTGAAAAAGTTATGGAAGAGAACAATTGATTGAGAATGCAGGGTATTTAACCTGCAGTGGACAAACTTTTTTTTTTTTTTTTTCAATGCAAAGAAAACATTTGTATCATCTGTCAAGAGGCAGTAGCGGTATTCAAAGAATACAACCTGCGCCGACACTCTGATACAGAGGCCAAATACAAGTAGACAAACTCTCAAAGCTAAAAAGTGGACCGTTAGCACAGGAGAACACATTTGTACAGCAGGCTCGGCTGAACCAGTCATCTGTTCGGGCAACTTTTGGGTTACTCAACCGATAGCAAGCAGAGTTTTTTTTAAATTCCCCTGACTTTTTTCTGTGAAGGTCCTGGAAAGGGTTACTCATATTCGGTCATGCGTGGGACACTGAAAAACAATAAATGCTTACATTTAGACAGCCCTGTGATCGTCACACTTTTTCTGTTACAAACTGACCCCGGCCCCCCATCAGAGAGGGGAAAAGTTATGTGGCCCCACAAAATTTTGGGGACCCCTGTTCCATAGAATGTGTTTCAGAAGAATATTTTAGTGCATGTAATAGATACATAGTATTTTACTTCCGGTTGATCATTCACGGATGTATATACATATATCCATGGGGTTTTCCTTCCTGGTACAGAACTCACAGATTATATTCATTCTCAGAAGGGGCCAGAACCGAACCTCTGCGAATAAGGATGGTCTACTGTATTGAAATTTGGCACTTCCACATCATTGCATTCAGTTTTTATTCACAATTTGTTTTGTGTCCCAACATTTTTGAAACCTGGTTTGTATACAGTAGGGCCTTGACTATTCACGGTTTTGCACTCAAGGTTTGAGTATTTGCGAACTGCAAAGAAACTGACATGTCACTCAAATTCAGCCAATGGCTGTCCTCCTTCCTGATGATTGGTTGAGATGATGTAACACCCCTTTTTCTTCATTTGCGCACAAGTTGTCAATGAGCCTCTTTTTTTTGTGTGTTTTAAGTACTGTGCGTCTTCTCTGGCTAAGCGATAGAAAACGCTGGATGTCTCTTCTGAAGAAATAAGACTTTCTCCTGAAGAAACAACAGTTTCCTCTGAACTGTTGTATTAAAGTCTTTTTCAATTATTATTCCAGTACAGTATCTAAGTTAATGTTTAGAATGTTTGTGTATGAGATTTCTAGGTCGGCGTCGTCTGAAATTTAGCACCTCGCATGCTCAACTCCTATCCTGAGCTAATATGCTATGGTAGCTCAATGCTAGCCACGCCCTGGCTAAAAAAAAAAAAAAATGAACATCTTGTGTGGAACAAAATTTGAAAAAAATCCTAAAATCAGAAGAAAATTCAGAGAAATCCTGCTGAAATTATTAATTGTCAGACTCAGCAGTCCATTGGAGGGCAGTAGTGGCCTAGTGGTAAAGGGTGCTGGATCGATGATCTTAAGATTGGGGGTTCGAGGGCCACTCTCCACAAGGTTGTCACTTTCCCCCAGTGCAGCTAACTGGGTTATCAAAGGCCGACCATGTCTCTCACTGTCTATGGTGAGAGGCATGTAAAAGAACCATTGCTGATTTTTCATGAAGCGTAGCCTCATAGCCGTCAACATGTTTCTGACCCTTGCTAAAGGGTTGTGTCAGGAAGGGCATCCAACGTAAGAACCTATGCCAAATTCAAACATGCAAATCAGATGATTTGCTGTGGCGACCCCTGAAAAAGATAAAAAGCCGTAAGGAAAAGAAGAAGAGACTGAGCAGTTCATTCAAAATAAAATAAGTCATTCAGCAAGGCTGTTACTTGTGGGTTTTCTGTCTCCTCCTTTTTTTTGACGGGCTTTCCAGTCTTCTTGCTCACCCTTTTACTGGATCCAGCCTTTGACACAGTTACTGGGTTGATTCGCATGAAAGACCTGAAGCGATAACAATTGTATGTATGCATTGCTGACGGCTGCGTAGCGACAATGTCTGTTTTCATTTATCACTTAACCACTCTTCTCCACTCGCTCTGTGGTGTGACAACTCTACCCAGACTTCTCTTCTGATATTTCTGGACTTTACATTCCTCTTGATGACATCTTTGAAACGTAGTCGAGGTCGGCCTTTGCTTCTGCGACCAGTAGGCAATTGAGAGAACAGGATCTGTTTTGGTAAGCTATCAGCTGGCATCCCCATTACATGTCCTGCCCAGCGAAGGTTTTTCCTTATTAGAAGATCTTCCATCAATGGCAGTCCCATTCTCTCCAGAATAACTCTGTCTGTGATCTTATCCTTCCAGGTGATTTTCATAATAGAACGAAAGTGTTGCATCATGAAGGCATGAAGTTTTTTCACGTGTCTCCGATACACTGTCCAGGACTCCGCTCCATACAGAAGAGTAGATGTAACTATTGCTCTGTAGATTTTGCTTTTTATCCTTAATGACACATGGTGGTTGTTCCAGAGTCGCTGCCTCAGCCTGCCGAAGGACGCACTAGCCTAAGCCATTCGTTTCTATAACTCTGCGTCGATTCGTCCATCCTTCGATACTGTACTGCCAAGATATGTAAATTCTGGGACGGAGTTCAGTTTGTTTCCATCAATTAAGATGTCTATTTTTGGACTTCTTGTAGAATCTGGTTGGAACAGTACTTCAGTCTTCTTGATGTTAATCTTTAGTCCAAACTTCTTGGATGCATCAGGGAAAGCATTCACTATACTTTGGATATCTTCTGCAGAGTGGGCAAAAAGTACTCTGTCATCTGCAAACAGCAAATCTCTCATAACATGAAGAGTGGATTTTGTCCTTGCTCTGAAATGGGCTACATTGAACAGGTTGGCATCTTGTCTTGACTGTATGTACACACCTTCATCCATGTTTAAAAAAGCTTCTTCAAACATTGCTGACAGGAAGATGGAAAAGAGAGTAGGAGCCAGGACACACCCTTGCTTCACACCGTTTGTCACTCTGAATGTACCTGAGGATTCCGTGCATTCATTGACGTGTGCCACCATTCCTGTATGTAAGGCTTCTATCATTCTGGTGAATCTTTCGGGACATCCGTACTTTCTCAATATTTGCCAGAGACCGGTCCTTCCAACAGTATCAAAAACCTTTGTAAAGTCCACATAGACTATATACAGCTGTTGATCTTGTTTAATGTACTTTTCTTGGAGTTGTCTGAGACAGAATATCATGTCTGTTGTGCTCCGATTTGATCTGAATCCACACTGCGTCTCTGGAACAATATCGGGTGTGATGTGGATGGTTAGCCTGTTTCAAAGGATCCTCGCAAAAATTTTTCCAGCTATGGACAGGAGAGAAATACCTCTGTAATTATCACAGTCGGTTCGGTCTCCTTTCTTGTAGATGGTGATTATGCTTGCATTTTTCCATACTTGAGGGACAGTGCCTTCCATCCAGGGTTTAGTGATCAGATGGTGTAATCTCTGATGCAATTTTGGGCCTCCATGTTTCCATACTTCAGCTGGAATCCCATCTTCTCCAGGGGCTTTGCCATCTTTTAAAGAAGAGATTGCCTTTGACACTTCTTCCACTATTGGAATATCATCAAGGCACTCGTGTATAGGTCGCTGTTCGATGTTGTAAAAAGCCTCCTGTGCTATTTCTCCTGGGACATTGAGCAATCTCTGGAAGTGCTCACTCCATCTTTCAAGAACTTATTTACTGTCTGAGAATGTCGTTTAGCCATCGGCTGACTTAAGCAGGACAGGATTCCTTTTCTGTGGTCCCCATACTTCCTTGAGTCCATTGTAGAAGTTCTTCATGTCATTTTTATCAGGGGCATGTTTGGAGTATCCTCCTAGCTTCTTTGTAGGCAGTGATTGTAGATCTTATAGTTTTGGTCTGAAGCACTTTCCTGAGGGCACTATCTCTCTAATCTAAAAGGCGTTTAAGTTCTATGTCATTAGGGTCAAACCAGTCCTGGTGTTTTCGTTCTGGCTTGTCTAAGGATTTCTTGGCTGGGTTTAGTACGGCTTCCTGGAGAGATTTCCATTCCTCTTCGGCCATTGAATCCGGACTCGCTTCTATGTCAGTTAAGGCATTTTCCATCTCTTCTACAAAACTCTCCTTGTCCCGAGTAGTGGTGAGTTTCTTGGTGTTTAGTTTAATTGGTTTCCTTGGTCCTTGTTTACAGTGCTTCACCCATAGTTTAAGAGCTGTCTTACACCTCAGGAACTGATGATCAGTCCAGCAGTTTGCTCCGCGCATGAAACGGGTCCTGTGGACATCCATCTTATCCTGACGCCTTGTGATGATATAATAGATCATATGCCAGTGTTTAGATTTAGGATGCATCCATGTTGCCTTTCGGCTCGCTTTCTGCTTGAACATAGTATTGGTCACTATCAGTTCAAATTCTGAGCACAGAGCTAGGAGGAGTTCACCATTTGAATGGCATTTTCCGATCCCATGCTTTCCTATAACGTGTGGCCACTTTTCAAAGTCCTTTCCAATCCTTACATTAAAATCTCCCATCAATAAGATTTTGCCGGTTTTGGGGACTTGACTTAGTACGGTAGAGAGCTGATTATAGAAAGATTCCTTTTCTGTATCTGGATTTGTCATCATTGGGAGCATAAACATTGATGAGGGTTGTGTAGATGTTCTTATTTAGGGGTAATCTCATCGTAAGGATCTTGTTGCTTATTGACCTTGGGGTTTCCTGTAGTGTATGTGCAATTTCTTTCCTAATGGCAAATCCCACTCCAGCCTCTCTTCTTTCTCCCACTAGTCTTCCACTCCAGAAGTATGTGTACTCCATATCATCCAAACTGCCAGACTCCGCGAACCGTGTTTCACACAAGGCGGCAATGTCAATGTTGTACAAACATGTGCCTGCCCTCACGCCGGTCCCAAACCCGGATAAATGCAGAGGGTCGCAACTGGAAGGGCATCTGGCGTAAAACTTTTGCCAGAATACAAAATGCAAACCGTAAAGACAAATTTCATTCCAGATCGGTCAAGGCCCGGGTTAACAATGACTGCCATCAGTGCAGTTAACCAACAGGGTGCTGGTGGAAATTGGACTACTGTTGGTCGAAGAAGGAGAGGCAGACAGAGAAGAAGAAAGGCATGAGTTTATGACTGAGAGTAGGGAATTTGAATGTTGGAACTATGACAGGAAAAGGTAGAGAGCTGGCTGACATGATGCAGAGGAGGAAGGTGGACATACTGTGTGTTCAGGAGGCCAGGTGGAAAGGTAGCAAGGTTAGAAGCTTAGGAGCGAGGTTTAAGCTGTTTTTTCATGGTGTGGATGGGAAGAGAAATGGAGTAGGAGTCATCTTGAAGAAGGGGTTTGTCAGGAATGTTCTAGAAGGGAAAAGAGTGTCAGACAGAGTCATGAGTCTCAAGTTACAAATTGAAGGTGTGATGCTCAATGTTGTTAGTGCTTATGCCCCACAGGCAGGATGGAAGCAAAAAGAGTAGGAGAGATTCTGGAGTGAGTCAGATGAAGTGATGCAGAGTATCCCGAGAGGTGAAAGAGTTGTCATTGGGGCAGACTTCAACGGACATGTTGGTGCAGGCAACAGAGGGGACGAGGAAGTGATGGGCAGGTTTGGTATCCAAGACAGGAACACAGAAGGACAGATGTTGATAGATTATGCAAAAAGGATGGAAATGGCTGTGGTGAATACTTTCTTCCAGAACAGAGAAGAGCATGGGGTGACTTATAAAAGTGGAGGTAGGAGCACACAAGTAAACTACATCTTGTGCAGGCGATGTAATTTGAAGCAAGTCAGTGACTGCAAAGTAGTAGTGGGTGAGAGTGTTGACAAACGGCATAAGATGGTGGTGTGCAGGATGATGCTGATGGTGAGAAAGGTGAAGAAGGCAAAGGCAGAGCATCAGACAAAGTGGTGGAAGCTGAAAAAGGACGAGTCATGTAGTCTTCAAGCAGGAGTTGAAACAGGCTTTTGGTGGTCAGGATGTGCTTCCAGATGACTGGACAACTACAGCTAATGTGATCAGGGAGATAGGAAATAGAGTACTTGGCGTGTCCTCTGGAAATACAGTAGATAAGGAGACTTGGTGGTGGAAAGAGGAAGTGCAGGAGTGTGTACAAAAGAAGAGGTTAGCTCAGAAGAAATGGGACATAGAGAGGACTGAAGAGAGTAAACAGGAGTACAGGGAGACACAGCGTAAGGTGAAGGTAGCGGTGTCAAAGGCCAAACAGAGGGCGTATGATGACTTGTATGTTAGGCTGGACAGTAAGGAGGGAGAAAATGATTTATACAGGATGGCACAGCAGAGGAATAGAGATGGGAAGGACGTGCAACAATTATTCACATTTCAAGGCAAACACTGCATCTGTGGTGCTGTTTCTTGGCATGAAAGCAAACTGTTGTTCACAAATGCTGACCTCTGCCCTTTGTCTAGCTTCCACTATTCTTTCCCATAACTTCACCGTATGGCTCAAGGGCCTAGTGTGTATATATACAGTCAGCCCCCAACTTACGAAATTAATCCGTTTCAGAGACCTTTTCGTATAGCGTGGATTTCGTAAGTAGGGGTTGCATCTTACATCTGAAATGCCTAATTCTTTCCAAGGCTCCAGTATTTGGACTGGATAAACCCCATAAACCCTTTAAAACTGATAAAAGTACACCAATTTTGTATGAAATATGCATGAAATATGTGTTAAAAGTAAAAGAAAATTCTTAATTAAACCATTTAAACATTTTATTAACATATTAAACCATTTTATTAGCATATTTATTAATTAAACCATTATTAAATATTTTTATTAACACACATACACACACACACACACACACACACACACACACACACACTTCTCTCTCTCTCTCCTTCGCGCGCGCTGCGGGCCACGCCCACAAGACGTGGAATTCACAGCGCATTCCCTGCTTGACAAACTTAACTTTAATTTGACTCCTTGATGGATCGGAATTCCAGATGAGCTCAAATGCGCCCACATTTATTAAACATTTACTGAATTAAAACAACTTAAAAAACTAAACTAAAAACTAAAGAGTGAAGCTTCCTTCTGTCTCTCTCTGGGAGGCCAGCAGGGCGGGATGTTGAGAGGCAGCTGATGAGAGAGCAACTCGCGTGTCGTGTGAAATTTTGATTGGCACGTTTGAATTTTCAATTTCTTTTTGTAAGAAGGGGTTGTCTCGTTTCTAGGGGACAGAAACTCAGAAAAATGTTTTTCGTAACCCGGGGATTTCGTACACGGGGTCTTCGTAAGTTGGGGACCGACTATATATATTAGTAGGCCCTCAGTATTCGCAGGGGCGAGATAATCCGTGAGTTCTGTACCCGTAAGTGAAACCACATGTAACACGTCACATGCGCGAATGAGCAGCCGGAAGTAAAATACTATGTATCTATTACATGCGTTAAAATATGCTTTTTAAACACATTCTATAGACAGTCTTACTCATTAATACAGTATTAATGTAGTAAAATATAGTAATGATTAAGAAAAACTTTTCAATTTTCCCTCTTATTTTTATTGATAATAAAATATAAACATTATACAGCATATCCTGTTGTAAAGCACTCGTTTTAAAGTCTTTTCAATTATTATTCCAGTACAGTACCTAAGTTAATTCTGAGAATGTTTGTGCGTGAGATTTTATGTTCTGTAGTATGTTTAACAAATGATACCAAAAGGATAAACTTTATTACGCTTCATGTCCTTTTACATTGGAGTGACGTCTTGGAGTGACGTCTTTAAGATGGTGCTGCCTAGAGGGCAACGTCGTGGAGTTCTGAGAGTCAAATTGCTTCTTTGTTCATTTTAATTTGTTTTATTTGTTTGTTTATGTTTTGCACTATGCTCTTCTATGATCGGTCGACCCTACTACAGCTATGGGCAGCTTCAGCTTCGGGCAACTAAGCACGCAACAACTTATATTTTGAGCTTATATGCTATGGCAGCTCAATGCTAGCGGTTAGCCAGCGGTTACTGACGAAGCCCAGGTGGAGTTCTCAGAGGCTTGGTTAGCACTTTCCATACTACTTCAAAATGTTCGGTCCCTGCGAAACAAGATGGACGAGCTTCATGCTCAGATTGCAGCTCACATTGCAGCGCAGAGGGATCTACAGGACTGTGTTTCTGTCAAACATGGCTCAAAGAGAGTCCACCCACTGAGACGATTGCTCCAGCCGGCTACACAAGCATATTAGCTCTGCTAGCCGCATCCCGGCTAACAAGCCCAGTTGAGCGTGCTTAGTTATACACACCCGAAGAGACTCCGATCTTATAGCTGTAGTAGAGTCGACCGGTCGTAGACGAGCATAGAGCAAAACATGAACAAACAAAACAACTGTAAAAGTGTATCACATGATCATGTTCTCTGGTGCGCATACTGTTTTATCTCACTGTATAATGGTGCTTTATTTTTCTATGTTTTGCTATACTTAAATGTTTGCTGAGAATAATCAAATGGAATGCTTAAGGGGCCATTCTTCATGTCTGTTGTAAAAGTGCATACTTAAACAGAAGTGCATGCTGGGTACCCGTGACACACAGAGCCTTTCACTGTTAGTGTAACCTTCAACAGACTCGACAGTTTCTAGCTGTAGATTACTTCGAGGTCAGGAGGTGGGGGGTGTTTGGGGGTTGTGACGCTCCCGAAAAGAGCCCAGATGTATTGCATCCTGTTGAGATAACAACGCATCAAAGACCCAGTCACAAACCCGGAAGGAGGAACCTGCTCTGCAGCCCTTAAAAGCACCCCCCACGAGGGAGACCTCAGACCTTAACTAGCGTGTCTTTTATGCATGTTTGTTGGGTCTCCGTCCTCTGCAGATGATGCAATAAAGCTTTTCATATTTAACTCAAAACCAGTCTCCAGTCGTCTTCTTCCACATTCAACGGACCTAACAGTTTTGGGGGCTCGTCCGGGATGTGGTAGAGGAACGCGAGTTGAGGAAATTCGACCCAAACTTTTTCCTAGTGATCCAAGGAGAAGGACACAGGCCGGCAATCACTAACAGGTAAGCAGAACCTGTTTAAATCGAACTCTGCATATTGACTAAACTAAAAACTGTGTCCTCTCCGGAAGTTTGAAGGAAAAGGATTAAAAGAGTTGTATGAGAACCTAATTTTAAGATTTAAGGTAAATTAAGAGATAAGAGATTTAAGAGTGAACATAGACGCGCCTCGGAGGTGGCGTACCCTCCCGGTCTCTGACGAGGGGCCGTGGTAACGGCTGGGTTGGAGTCCCAGGGATTGAGGCTCCCCAAAGTACCACGTCAGTGCTATAAAACTGTACATCGGGTGAAAGGCCCCCAATACGCGGAGGTATTGGAAGCATTAATTGGGTGAAAGGCCCCCAATACGCGGCGGTATTAGAAGCATTAATTGGGTGAAAGGCCCCCAATACGCGGAGGTATTGGAAGCATTAATTGGGTGAAAGGCCCCCAACACGCGAAGGTGTTGGAAGCATTAAAGAGATTAATAGAGTGTGATATTAATTGTATTGTTTTCTGTTTCATGTGTGTGTGTGTGTTGTGTGGCCACGTGCGTGACGTTAATTGTATTGTTTTCTATTTCATGTATGTATTGTATTGCAACGTGCGTGACCTTAATCGTATTGTTTTCTATTTCATGTATGTATTGTGTTGCAACGTGTGTTGTGTGTGAGGGAAAGTGGGAAGTGGTAAGAATAAAATTCAGAGGTGTCGAGAGGGACGCTGACGTTTGACAGTGTCTTAACTGGGCATAGAAACAGACAGAGGAAACCTAGCGGTGTTAACATAATCTGTCTGTGCGGTGGAAACCTAACGGTGACAACACAAGCCGCCTACCGTGGTTAATTGGATCATTCGCTCAGCCTAGCGCTGATGGACTGACTGGCTGTGAACGTCTAAACAGTCCCGATCCGGGAGAGTGAACGGGTGTACCCGCGCTCTCTGGCCTCTGAGTTAAGAAATATGGAGGGTGAATTTGATAAAGAAATAAAGGAACAGGGGCTAGGTGATGAACCCCTGAAGCCATTATATGCACAGATTGAGAACACCTTGAAATCAGTGGAGCTAAAGAGCACACTGAAACAGAAAAATAAAGTTGTAGATGAAGCCAGACGAAAGCTGCATGAGCTGGTGACATCTAAGAACAAACAGTTGGGGGACAGTGGCCACTTAGGATCCTGGTTCTGGGAAAAGGTTAAAGAATATTCAGAAAAAGCCAGAGAAGCGAGAGAGCAGGGAGAGAAGGCGAATCTAATGTCTAGATCCATGCTGAAAAAGAAGGTAGAGGAAATGGAGAACGCCCAACAGGGGTGGACGGATCTCGCGGTCTGCTGGCAGAGTGTCACGCATCTTCACCATTTCCAGTCGAAGGAAAAAACAAAAGGAGTGGTAACAGCACCTGACACTGAACCTATGCGCCCCCCACCATACGCACCCCTGACACCCAGCGTTAACAGTGTATATCTTCTCACAGGACCAGAGAGAAAAAATAAATAGAAATAAATACAAATACATATTTTCTAAAGTAGTAGCTAGAGGGAATTTTTCATGCATCAACATGACTGGCACAGGTCAGATACTAGGAAATTTAAACGCCACTGAATGGTGCACGAGCATGAATACAACGAATATTGGTTTTGACCCTTTATCAGGAAGTGACATATGGTGGTGGTGTGGAGACAGTAGGCTGTTTGATAGGTTGCCACGTAATAAAACTGGTGTATGTGCTATCGTTACCTTGTTACTTCCAGTATCAATATACCATACAACAGCAGAACACTTATTAAAAGAAGTAAATAGTGTATTACCAGGTGCCTGGAAAAAATCATTATAGTAGAGATATCACGTGGCAGGGTTCACGTGACCCCACTTATATAGATGCTATAGGAGTTCCACGAGGGGTTCCTGATGAATATAAACTGGTAGATCAAGTGACAGCTGGGTTCAAATCTACCATCTGTTGGTGGTGTACTATTAATAAAAGTGCGGATAGAATAAATTACATCCACTATAATGTCCAAAAAACTGGACAATTGGACACAGACAGGTTTTAAAGCAGCACATAGTCAATTAGCAGCAACGTCACTGATAGCTTTCCAAAATCGACTGCACTAGACATGTTATTAGTGGAGAAAGGAGGTGTAGGCGCAATGTTCGGGGAACAATGTTGCACTCTTATTCCAAACAACACTGCATCAGATGGAAGTTTAACACGAGAAATAGAAGGCCTAAAATCTCTTAATAAAAAGATGAAAGAACATTCGGGGGTAGATATATCCATATGGGATTTATGGTTAAGTGTGTTCGGAAAATATAGTACCCTTGTATCATCTGTATTAAAATCTGTGTAGTTTTTGCAGCTTTTTTACACTCTGTGGTTGTTGTTGTATTCCATGTTTATGTTCTATGCTGAATCGACTCATCGTCACTGCCCTGGGTTTTAAGATCCTGAATGCTACTAAGAAAGATAACATTTCTGTCGGAGTGTAAACAGTTCTGAATGAAATTAATGAATTTACGAATCTAAAATCAGTTTGAAGTGTTAGTAAATGATATCTTTTGTTTGAGCTGTGATAAACAGGAGGGAAATGTTGGAATAATTGTATGAATTATCACAGCTCTAACCTGTTTTGTTACTCGATAAGTATAAATGTTTGAAACTACTTGAGGTATTTTACAGAAACATCTCTATCTCAAGGGGAGGCAGCCAAGTGGAAACAACCTTGAAGTTCTCACACAACAACAGGACGACTCCCTAACTGCAGCTGGATAGAGAGCTGAAATGAACATTCTAAACTAGACAAAGTAGATAAACATAGAACAATGATGGTCATGATGCTGATTTACATGCACCCCTCCCCTCTAGGAAATCAATATCTTCTTCTTTTACTTTCAGCTGCTCCCTTCAGGGGTCGCCACAGCAAATCATCCGCCTCCACCTCACCCTGTCCTCTGCATCTTCTTTTCTGACTCCAACGACCTTCACGTCTTCTTTCACCACATCCATAAATCTCTTCTTTGGTCTTCCTCGAGGCCTTCTGCCTGGTAGTTCCAACCTCAGCATCCTACTGCCAATATACTCACTATCCCTCCTCTGTACATGTCCAAACCATCTCAATCTAGCCTCTCTGACTTTGTCTCCAAAACATCTTACGTGGGCTGTCCCTCTGATATACTCATTTCTGATCCTATCCATCCTCGTTACTCCCAAAGAGAACCTGTACATTTTCATCTCTGCTACCTCCAGCTCTGCCTCCTGCCTTTTCCTCAGCGCCACTGTTTCTAAGCCATACAACATCGCTGGCCTCACCACCGTCTTGTACACTTTTCCCTTCATTCTTGCTGACACTCTCCTATCGCACATCACACCGGACACTTTTCTCCAACCATTCCAGCCTTCCTGCACACGCTTCTTCACCTCTTTTCCACACTCTCCATTGCTCTGGATTGTTGAGCCAAAGTACTTAAAATCCTCCACCTTCGTTATCTCTGCTCCCTGTAACATCACCGTTCCTCCTGGGTCCTTCTCATTCACACACATGTATTCTGATTTTCTGAGGCTAACCTTCATTCCTCTCCTTTCCAGGGCATACCTCCACCTCTCTAGATTTTCCTGCACTTGTTCTCTGCTCTCACTACAGATCACAATGTCATCTGCAAACATCATAGTCCATGGAGATTCTTGTCTCACCTCGTCTGTCAGCCTGTCCATCACCATAGCAAACAAGAAGGGGCTCAGAGCTGACCCTTGATGCAGTCCCACCTCCACCTCGAATTCGTCAGTCACACCGACAGCACACCTCACCACTGTCTTACATCTCTCATACATGTCCTGCACCACTCTAACATACTTTTCTGCCACTCCAGACTTCCTCATGCAATACCATAGTTCTTCTCTTGGCACCCTGTCATATGCTTTTTCCAGATCCACAAAGGCACAATGTAGCTCCCTCTGACTTCTCTGTACATCTCTATTAACATCCTCAAAGCAAACATTGCATCTGTGGTGCTCTTTCTTGGCATGAAACCAAACTGTTGTTCACAAATGCTGACCTCTGCCCTTAGTCTAGCTTCCACTATTCTTTCCCAGAACTTCATCGTATGGCTCATCAACTTTATCCCTCTGTAATTGCTGTAACTCTGCATGTCTCCCTTGTTCTTAAAAATGGGCACCAGCACACTTCTCCTCCACTCCTCCGGCATCTGCTCACTCTCTAGTACCTTGTTGAATGTTCTTGTCAGAAAATCTACTGCTACCTCTCCTAGACACTTCCATACCTCCACAGGTATATCATCAGGACCAACTGCCTTTAAATTCTTCATCCTCTTCAATGCCCTTCTCACTTCACCCTTACTGATCTTTGCTACATCCTCCTCCTCAATGGTCACCTCTTCTACTCTTTTTTCTCTCTCATTTTCCTTATTCATCAGCTCTTCAAAGTACTCTTTCCATCTTCCCAGCACACTTCTGTCATCAGTCAATACATTTCCCTCTCTGTCCTTTATCAATCTATCTTGCTGCACGTCCTTCCCATCTCTATTTCTCTGCTGTGCCAACCTGTATAGATCATTTTCTCCCTCTTTACTATCCAACCTATCATACAAGTCATCATACGCCCTCTGTTTGGCCTTAGCCACTGCTACTTTCGCCTTACGCTGTGTCTCCCTGTACTCCTGTTTACTCTCTTCAGTCCTCTCAATGTCCCACTTCTTCTTAGCTAACCTCTTCCTTTGTACACACTCCTGCACTTCCTCATTCCACCACCAAGTCTCCTTATCTACTTTCCTTCCAGAGGACACACCAAGTACTCTCCTACCTGTGTCCCTGATCACATTGGCTGTGGTTGTCCAGTCATTTGGAAGCACTTCCTGGCCACCCAAAGCCTGTTTCAACTCCACATTGAAGACAACACTCTTCCTTTTTCAGCTTCCACCACTTTGTCTTCTGCTCTGCCTTTGCCTTTTTCACCTTTCTCACCATCAGAGTCATCCTGCACACCACCATCCTATGCTGTTTGGCAACACTCTCACCCACTATGACTTTGCAGTCACTGACTTCCTTCAAATTACATCGCCTACACAAGATGTAGTCTACCTGTGTGCTCCTACCTCCGCTTTTATAAGTCACCCTATGCTCCTGTTTCTTCTGGAAGAAAGTATTCACCACAGCCATTTCCATCCTTTTTGCAAAATCGATCAGCATCTGTCCTTCTGCATTCCTCTCCTGGATACCAAACCTGCCCATCACTTCCTCGTCCCCTCTGTTGCCTGCACCAACATGTCCATTGAAGTCTGCCCCATTGACCACTCTTTCACCTCTGGTGGTACTCTGCATCACTTCATCTAAGTCACTCCAGAATCTCTCCTTCTCTTCTAGCTCACATCCTGCCTGTGGGGCATAAGCACTAACAACATTGAGCATTACACCTTCAATTTCTAACTTGAGACTCATCACTCTGTCTGACACTCTTTTCACTTTTAGAACATTCCTGACAAACTCCTCCTTTGAGATGACTCCTACTCCATTTCTCTTCCCATCCACACCGTGATAAAATAGCTTAAACCCTGATCCTAAGCTTTTAGCTTTGCTACCTTTCCACCTGGTCTCCTGAACACACAGTATGTCCGCCTTCCTCCCCTGCATCATGTCAGCCAGATCTCTACCTTTTCTTTGCATAGTTCCAACATTCAAAGTCCCCACTCTCAGTCCTAGACTCATGCCTTTCCTCTTCTCTCTCTGCCTACGGACACGCCTCCCACCGCTCCTTCTTCGACGTCTTCGACCAACAGTAGTCCAATTTCCATCAGCACCCTGTTGATTGACAGCACTGATGGCGGTCGTTGTTAACCTCTAGGAAATCAATATGACATGTGTAATTAGAAAAACTAAAGAGACAGTTAAATTCCGTGGGAAGAGAGGAAAAAAGTGAATGAGCTCGGTTTATTATGGAAAGAAGGGAGGGACGGACTCCCCTGTCCATAAACTGAACGGCCGTGGATGAATGAATGTGTGTGTGAATGGAGGATGTAATCCTCGATTAACCTCCTCATATAAACAATTGTGGGATTGATACAACGAGTTTTTGTTGATGCAGAGGCAAGAACCCTCCGTCTGAAAAGGTAGAAGCTTGAGGGTTACCACAGAAGTAATTAATCGTTGTCCCATAGGAAAAGATAAACCAGTGTTAGGACACCCTAGGTGTAACAAACCACTGGTCCAAATTGTGTTAAAATAGGGGGTAAAAACAGTAAACCTAGAGATAAATTAGAATGTGGAGATGGGAAAGCAGTAGAAAAACAGGCACTTGATAGAAATAAATATTTAGATTTATGGGTTAGTAAGTATGGATTCAACGGACAGTTAAAGGTAACAAGATTAATAGAATTACAGGGAGCTATTAGACGGAACTGTAAAAATAATACAGAAAAAGAAAGCATTCCGATTACAAGTGGATGACAGGCCAACAGGGGGCCAAACATTTGCAATACACCTGAAAAATGGTCTGCATGGTGCAGCACAAGAAAGAGTAATGCAGCTGGATGGACTGAAGGGCTCCCTCAGATTCCAAGCTATCCCCGCCGAGGGACATTGGATGGCAGATATTTGACTTCGGCCCATAGAATGATTTGGGAGGGAATACTCAGGTGCTCTCTCCTCTCGGTCAACTAGATTTGTGGGTATTGATGGGGTTCCTTTCTCGTCACAGCTTACACCCCCGCTCCCTCTGCGTTGTCCCGACGACCCCTCTCTCGATGCATTATAAATCACTTATTTTTTGTGTATATGCAGGAATGTCCGTTTAATTTACCCGGTCGTGATCTTATGAGCCTCCTCGGTTTACAAATTTCTTTTCATGATCACCTCCACGTCAGAATCTCTGTCCCCTTCTTTGATTGCATTAACCTCCTGTGAATTACCTTTTAATGTTAATGCAGCATGTGCAGTGGGTGAGGTGGCAGAGCAGTGTTCGCCCCTGGATCAACTGCCCAGGACATTATGGGTCGAGCATAAAAATGATGTGGGCTGCGTCGATTGTACTCCTTATGAGGCGAAGCGTCCCTGTGGAATCAGACACTCGGCCTCTGTTTGCATTTACACATAGGCAGCAGCAGTACACCTGGACACGCCTCCCACAAGGTTTCATTGATTCTCCCGCGGTGTTTGCCACCGTTGTACGGGACGCACTAGGGTGCTTTGTTCCCCCTGATGGTTCCTGCGTCCACTCCTATGCAGATGACTTCGGCATCAAGCTCCGTGATCTGTTTTCAAGCCACACTCGCTGTCCTTCAGCTCTCTCCGGTCTCAAAGAAATTGAGCCAAGATCGCGTCAAGATCATCATCGACACCCAGCGACCGGCTACCAAGCATGCCTTACTTGCTTTCCTGGGGTTGATCAAGTACTGCAGGCAGTGGATCCCAGACTGCTCTCTATATGACAAGTGCCTCCGGTCTGCAATCCACCACACGGACCCCCTCTGCAACCACTCGTATGGACTGAGGACATGCAAAATGCCTTTGCAGCCCTCAAAACGGCCCTCTGCTCGGCTCCAGCTCTGGGCCTGCCGAACTATGAACTGTCATTCCACCTCTACGTTGCCCATCAAGGGGGAACTGCCTCTGGGGTGTTGGCTCAGGAGCATGGCGGGGGGAATGAGGCCCTGTGCTTTCCTTTCAAAAACACTAGACACTGTAGCTCAAGGTTTACCTGCGTGCCTTCGTGCTGTGACTGCCTGTGCGTTAATGGTTTTAGACGCCGAGAAGATCGTCTTGTCGCACCCTTTGATTTTACACTCACAACATCAGGTCCAACAGATCCTACGAAATTTAAATACACAACACATGTCATAACAGCGCAGGTCAGGATACGAGGCCATTCTATGCGCCACTGATAACCTCACGATTAAATCTACTTCTTCTCTTGATACCGTGGCTCATGCCTTGCAGCGTCTGCTTAATACTCAAAATGACTGTGAGCCCTGCCCTCACGACTGTTTGCAAGAAATTGTTGTTGCTACAAGCATTAGGTCTGATTTGTGTTCTACACCTTTACCTACAGGTGAGGTCCTGTTTGTGGATGGGTCATGCTCTAAACCTGCCGACGGTACCTTTCACTGTGGATATGCCGCCTGCCGCCTTGCAGATATTGTGATCGAATCTCATTCACTCCCCTTTGTGTCTGCTCAAGCTGCAGAATTGTTTGCTCTTACTCGCGCGTGAATCTTATCTGCTGACCAAGAGGTAAACAGATGCTTAACATGCGCATAGAATAATTCTTCTAAGCCGCTGGCAGTGCATCGACATCTGCCACAACCAAATACACCATTCCAGGAATGGCAAATTGATTAAACCCACATGCCAAGACAGAGACCATACTATCTATTGGTAATGGTTGATAAATTCTCACGCTGGGTGGAAGCTTTCCCATGCAGCATTGAGAATGCTAGAGTGGTGGTTCAGAAATTGACACAAGAAATTATCCCGCGATATGGAATTCCGGTGGGACTAGACTCGGACAGAGGGACCCCCTTCACGGCCAAGGTAATCCAACTGCTCGCAACAGTACACACTCGACTCCACACGAACTACAGACCGGTAGACCATTTCCTGGACCACACACAGCACTGGACACTGACCCACAAAACCTAACCCATAAACAATACTATTGTGAATTGCAAAGTCTCGTTGCAGCCTTTTCAGATCAAGTGAGGGAGCAGTACCAGGCGTCTGCCGGCGGCCCTCCAGACACAGAGTGGGTCCTCCTCAAAGTCCTCAAGCAAAAGTGGACGGAGCCAAGATGGACAGGACCCAACAAGATCAAAGAGGGCACCTCATACGCCGTCCGGCTGGACAGCAAGGGCGACACCTGGTATCACTGGAGCCAGTGCGCAGCGGCAGAAGCTCCCGCCAGATCACTCGTCAACACACACAGGGACCTGTGTGAAGCAGCAACCTCATCACCGGCCGGTGACGAAGAAAAGACCACCAACAGCGCAGGGCAGAATAATCCCTGGGTGGCAAAAGGGGGTGAGGTAGTCTAACCCTCACCCTCACGGCAAGGCGGAGGAACAACGCGCCCCTGCAACAAGTAGCGTGCCAAGCTACCAACGCAAGTTTGAAGAGTGTTATCCCAATTATATTGTTTTTAATTATCTTGTAATGTGCTTTTGCTTTGAGTTGTGTGACAAACAGTATTGAAGGTCATAAGCTCTTTAAGGTGTAGCGCGTGACCCTCCCTTGAATACAGTGAAGAATTTACTCTGTCATATTGAAGGTTTAGCTTGCTAGTTTCTACATGGAAGGTAAAGCCAGATGGGGTCTCTGCGGGTCCACTAATGTGTATTTCTTTTTAGTCTCCTTGTTGGCAGTGCTCCCCATCCTGTGGGTACTTGACCCGCCCCTTACTCCCTCACAGAACGATATAACCACCACAGCCCACAGCAGACGCCGACGATTAGTCACACAAACTAGATTCACCTCGCGCAGCCTGGACAAATGCCTAGCCAAATATGGGGATATAGAAATTAAGTACGTCAAAGGCACTAAAGCCACATTTACTTTTGACCTTTGTACCGTTATAAACTGCGCAGGTAAGAACATCACGTGGCAGGGATACGACATCTATCTCTGTGCGGCCTTGAGTTATGCGACGCATGCCCGATGGTGCCCTTCCTGGGGGAACGTTATAGCATACACCGGGGCATGGACACCGGAAGGCCATACCGCCGAGAAATTACGTGGACGAGTTACAATACAGCACGACTTTCACATAAGCCAGAATCCTATCTCCCTGTCCATCAATAACATGTACACCTGTCTCGGGGACCGACCAGATCAGTGGGGTCTCCGGGGTTGTATTGGGGGCGAATGCATCATCACTCTAGGATTATCGATATCTGGATCCGACCCCTTGGGCCTCATCAAAATGACTCTGGTGGACCCTCCCAAAGTCACAACTTTGAAATCACATTCACCCAAGTACCCAGCGATTAATGCGACCCTTCCCCCTCAAATGGACGGCGTAAAGGTTCATGATTTTTCAAAAGATTCCCCGATTCCTCGTTCGACATTAAGCGCACACGCCGGTCGATTCCCGCGCTTGGGAAGCAAGGCTTTCAAGGGTCTCCCACTTATATCGATGCAATCGGCGTTCCTCGCGGCGTACCGGACGAATACAAATTAGTAGACCAGATTGCGGGTGGGTTTGAATCTTTCATTTGCTGGTGGTGCACTATCAACAAGAATGTCGATAGGATCAATTATATTCATTATAATGTTCAACGCTTGACCAATCTTACCAGGGATGCCATGGAAGGACTGGCGGCCGAGCTCAGGGCCAATTCACTTATGACATATCAAAACCGCATGGCTATAGATTTTTTACTTAGTGCCCATGGTGGCGTTTGCTCCATGTTTGGGGAGGAGTGCTGCACCTTCATACCCAATAACACCGCGCCAGACGGGTCTGTCACGAAGGCCTTGGATGGGCTGCGAACTCTGGCCACCGAACTGAAGGAACACTCAGGTGTTGATAATGTCATACTTGATTGGTTGGACAGACACTTCGGTAAGTGGAAAGGTTTGATCGTTTCAGTTGTGATATCCATCATCTCGGTGGCCGGACTCCTCGCCCTGTGTGGGTGCTGCTGCAGCACCTGCATTCGTTCCCTATGTATTAGGTGCATCTCTTACACTCTGGAAAAAGGGGGCCCTCTTCCTCCCCCTCCATATCAATTTCCTCAGTTGTTAGCCGAGTCGGAAGCTCTCCTTTCGCCGGGGTCTCTGGTAGATGATGTCGCATTTAGAGCCCAGTTCTGATTAGATTTTACTATGGGCAATTTTGCATGCAGTTAGAGTTTTTATAGATATCGTATTTGCTTAGATCTTTACGGACTTCATAATTGTCTTTTATATAGCCTTTCTATTGCTTTGTGTACGTTTTCTCTGCTGTTCTATTTTGTTATGAATGGTTCCTTGGTTGATCTCCTAAAGGAGATCAAAAGGGGGAATTGTAAAAGTGTATCACATGATCATGTTCTCTGGTGCACATACTGTTTTATCTCACTGTATAATGGTGCTTTATTTTTCTATGTTTTGCTATACTTAAATGTTTACTGAGAATAATCAAATGGAATGCTTAAGGGGCCATTCTTCATGTCTGTTGTAAAAGTGCATACTTAAACAGAAGTGCATGCTGGGTACCCGTGACACACAGAGCCTTTCACTGTTAGTGTAACCTTCAACAGACTCGACAGTTTCTAGCTGTAGATTACTTCGAGGTCAGGAGGTGGGGGGTGTTTGGGGGTTGTGACGCTCCCGAAAAGTGCCCAGATGTATCGCATCCTGTTGAGATAACAACGCATCAAAGTCCCAGTCACAAACCCGGAAGGAGGAACCTGCTCTGCAGCCCTTAGCCGCGAGGGAGACCTCAGACCTTAACTAGCGTGTCTTTTATGCATGTTTGTTGGGTCTCCGTCCTCTGCAGACGACACAATAAAGCTTCTCATATTTAACTCAAAACCAGTCTCCAGTCGTCTTCTTCCACATTCAACAGACCTAACACAACAAATAAAACAAATTAAAACAAACAAAGAAACAATTTGTCTCTGAGAACTTCTATTGGGAGCTGCTATGCTGTGGGAGCTCCATGCTAACCGCCCAGGCGGAGTTCTCAGAGGCTTGGTTAGCACTTCCGGCCACACTGCTTGAAAATGTTCAGTCTCTGCGAAACAAGATGGATGAGCTTCATGCTCAGATTGCAGGGCAGAGGGATCTACAGGACTGTGTTTCTGTGAAACATGGCTTGAGAAGAGTACATCCGATAAGGCGATTATACCAGCCGGCTATACGGCCTTCATCCCCTGCAATCCCAAGCGCCGGCGTCGTCGTTCGGCCCCTTCCCGCCTGGGCTTATTGCTAGCTGGGATGTGGCTCGCATTGAGCTGTTTACCATAGCATGTTAGCTCTGCTTAGTTATACACGCCAGAAGATTCTCCGATCTTATAGCTGTAGTAGGGTCGACCGGTCGTAGACGAGCAAAGTGCAAAACATGAACAAACAAAACAACAACAACAAAAAAATTTAAACGAACAAACAAACAATTTGACTCTGAGAACTCCGTGACGTCGCCCTCTGGGCAGCGCCATCTTGGAGACGTCACTCCAACTTCAATGTAAAAGGACGTGGAAGAATACTGTAATATAGTTTATCCTTTTGGTATCGTTTGTTAAACATGCTACAGAGCATAAAATCTCACGCATAAACATGAACTTGGGTACTGTACTGGAATAATAATTGAAAAAGATTTTAATACAACAGTTCAGAGAAAACCGTAGTTTCTCAGGAGAAAGTCTTATTTCTTCAGAAGAGACATCCAGTGTTTTATATCGCTTAGCCAGAGAAGACGCATAGCGTTTGAGTGGTATAGAGTTTAACCGGTAATTAAAACACACACAAAAAAGAGGCTCATCGACAACTTGTGCGCAAATGAGGGGAAAGGGGGCGGGACATCAGCTCAACCAATCAAGAGAAAGGAGGACAGCCATTGGCTGAATTTGAATCACGTGCCGGTTGCTCGGCAGTCAGCGAATACTCAAACCGTGGGTGCAAAACTGCGGATCCGCTCATGGTATAGGGGCAGTGGTGGTCTCGTGGTATCGGGTGCTGAATCGCTGATCCAAAGGTTTTGGGTTCAAGTCCCACTCTCCACAGGGTTGTCACTGTCCCCCCCCCAGTGTGGCTAACCGGGTTATCAAAGGCGGGCCATGTCTCTCACTGTTAGTCATGCTATTTAGTACGTATTTTAAAAGGTGAATGTGAAGTAAAGGTTTGCTGCGGAAGGGCAGGTGGCACAGTGATGAGGGATAAGAGAATCACCATCCTGATGAGCCACTATGGCGTAGGTGAAAAAACCCCACAATACTTTTTTTTTTTTAACTCTATCGAGTCTGAAAAAATTAGTGTTCAGGCCCATTCACCACACCAGGAATATTCAAAAGGGACTTTTTTATTTTTTGTACAATTTTGCAAGTGTAGTTTAACATGTCTTTATATAATTTTATTTTACAGGCTTACAGTTATGAACATGAGCAATGCCAGGTCATCTGTTTTATTTCGGTATTGTACATGCATAATGCACTGTATGTTCCGATTCATTTTCAATTTAGTCAGCATAAAGGATCAAAATTAAAGGTTTAAACAATTATTATATATTTAGAGAGTTAGATTCTACTCATAAACTCAACTCTGCTCTTATTATCATGTAACATTGAAACATATCACTGAATTATCTCGAAGCTCTTTTTATCCCCTCTGTGCTCCCCCCTTTTCCTTCGTACGTTAGACTATATCCATATAGCGCCTGTATACCTCTTGGAATCCCCGCTAGAGATCATGTGATCTCGCTATATCAGGAAGAGGCTCACAGGGAAATGCCATCTTTTTTGAGATCATACCGTCAAGCTGGACGTTATTCATCAAGGCTCTTGGATTTGGCGTTCATTGTTGGCGAGTATAGTGAATTAAACTAGCTCAGCCTAAATGATAACGCTTAAACTTTCTAGTTTATGTTTACGGACTTTGCAGTGTAATACGAAGTCTGATTCCACCTCCCTATTCCGTCCTATCGGGACTACGTGAGATGCGCATGCGCAGAATATCAGTTCACGTGAGTAGAATATCAGTGTTCAACATACCTTTTATCTCTGCTACATTTTTAAAAAATTTCTCTCATTAGAAGTGGAAGTTCGAAGAACTTTTTGAGGACCGAGTGTGATTCATTGTTTTAAAAATCAATTTTGGAGACTTTTGCTGGTTCGCTTGAAGGACAAGCTGTGAATTTGACCAAAATGGCCACGAGCCGTGGTCAGCCAAAAGGGCTAGAACAATGGGACACGAAGAGAGTCCAGCAACAACGTTTCTCTTTTGCAATTCTCTCGTTGGAAATGGAAGTTCGAAGAACTTTTGGAGGACTGAGTGTGATTCTTTGTTTGAAATAATTTCTGGAGATTTCTAGCTGGTTCGCTTGAACGACAGCTATGAATTTGACCAAAACGGCCGCGAGTCGTGGTCAACCTAAAGGGCTAGAACAACGGCAACACGTGGTCTGCCCAGCAACAACCCTGAGGGGGTAGAGGCTCGCGAGGGAGCACTTGGCATTGTATATAGCACACCGTCAACTACCAGAAGTGGAAAGAGAAGGAAATCCTCATGGGTAAGGAAAGAGCAGCCAAATGTCGAGCACATTGCTGCCTCAGATGGAGAAATTGAATCGAGTGGTGAGACCCGTGATGATCTAGTTTCGGCCAAAGCTCAAGGCGACAAGCCAGCGAGCAGCAAGGAAGGTGCGGTCACCGCTGATAACCATCTCATGAAACTTTTAGATTTTATGGCGAAAAATCAAGTGACCCAGACTGCAGCTATGCAGAAAATGGAAAAGACGTTAGAAAATATTGGTAGGAATTTTACCATTTTTCACGGTGACGGAAACTCACCGCCGTCTCCGATCTCGCCCACTTCCAATTGTTTACCAGGCGGAAGTAAACAAACAATGGCGGAAGGCGACGCCACTTCCGATACAGATGAGGAGGAAGGTGTTGAATTTAATACATTAGTGTCTCAGGTATGTGGGAATGATAGTCAAATTGGTGACCCAGACACAGAAGACTCCGATGCCTCGTTCATGTCTTCATTAATGAACGAATTTGCAGATTTCTTTGGGACGATGAAAAGACTTCTGATGGTTAAAACTGGAGTTAGCGAAGTCGTTTGGGGCCAAAGCACCAGATTTCACCAAGATGAAGGTCCAAATGGACAAATATTTTCATCCCAAGAATTGTGAAGGCTTAGTGGTGCTGAAAGTAAATGAAGAAATCTGGCACGAGGCGAAAGCATGAAGCAAAAGAAGAGACATAAAAATGCAACATGGGCAGGGCTTACTGGTTAAATCCATGATCCCCATCATTCAAGTTGCCGACATGCTGATGACAAGCATAATACAGCGTTGGTGGGAGAGTGGGAACTATTACTGCCTTCCAGGCAGTTGACCTGGGTTTGTTTCCTGGTCAACGCACCAAGGCTCAGACTGCTGACAGGTGCACAAGCAGACGAATGTGAAATGGTGCAATGCATTTAAGCAGTACTGTACTTGACTGGGTCATATAAGAGCCTTTGTACTTCTGGTATGATCACCACCAGTCAGTATTTGTTTGGCGCCGAGTTGCAGAAGAAAATAAAGGACATTGGAGATGCTAAACAGATGGGACTGAGAGTTTTTGTGTCCAACAGACTAAGATATCATCAGGAAAAGTTATCTCCAACAAAACATTTCAAGACAACAGCTCAGCGAAGTCAAGGTGGTGGAAATGGACAGAACACTTTTTTTTTCCAGAAGCGTCAGAGGGACGAAGGGTTCCGCAAGTAAAGGCAGAATTGTCAAAAAAGTAACAAGGTGAGGCACATACCTGAGGTTTTTTGTGATAAACACTCCTGAAAACTTTTATGCGTAGAAAGTGCAACATTTTGCAAGTAAATGGGTTGACATTTAATCTGATCCTTGGATGTTATCTAATATTGAGGGTGCAGATATAGATTTTACTACAACACCATCTCAGCAGACTATACCTAATACTTTTAAGTTTACAGAGAATGAGCTCATTACAGAATAACTTTCCCACATTTCTGACAAAGGTATCACAGAGGCATGTGAACATGTAGATGGGGAATTTGGATCAAATATATTTCCTTGCATCAAGACATGGTTCCTTGAGAAACAATTTGAACCTCAAATCATTGAACGACAGTGTTGACACCTGCCAATTTAAAATGGATACTTTCAGATCTGCCATTTTCTGGTGGGAAAAGGCCTGCTATTTTGCCACTAGATTTAAAGGACGCCTAGTTTAGTATTCCAGTAAGGCATGAAGAAATGCAGCCCGGGGGGGGGGGGGGGGTGTGTGTGTGTGTGCACAAATCAGTGTCTCTCCTTCACACCGGTCCCAAGCCCGGATAAGTGCAGAGGGTTGCGTCAGGAAGGGCATCCGGCGTAAAACAAAATGCCAAAATAAAAAAAATGCGAGTCACAAAAAAAAAAATGTCATACCGGATCGGTCGAGGCCTGGGTTAACAACGACCGCCATCAGTGCTGTTAACCAACAGGGTGCTGGTGGAAATTGGACTACTGTTGGTCGAAGAAGGAGAGGAGGGAGGTGTGTCCGTAGGCAGAGAGAGAAGAGGAAAGGCATGAGTCTAGGACTGAAAGTCAGGACTTTGAATGTTGAAACGATGGCAGGAAAAGGTCGAGAGCTGGCTGACATGATGCAGAGGAGGAAGGTGGACATACTGTGTGTTCAGGAGACCAGGTGGAAAGGTATCAAGGCTAGAAGCTTAGGAGCAGGGTTGAAGCTGTTTTTTTATGGTGTGGATGGGAAGAGAAATGGAGTAGGAGTCATCTTGAAGGAGGGGTTTGTCAGGAATGTTCAAGTAAAAAGAGTGTCAGACAGAGTGATGAGTCCCAAGTTAGAAATTGAAGGCGTGATGGTCAATGTTGTTAGTGCTTATGCCCCACAGGCAGGATGTGAGCGAGAAGAGAAGGAGAGATTCTGAAGTCAGTGAGATGAAGTGATGCAGACTACCCCCAGAGGTGAAGAAGTGGTCATTGGTGCAGACTTCAACAGACATGTTGGTTCAGGCAACAGGGGGGACGAGGAAGTGATGGGCAGATTTGGTATCCAGGACAGGAACACAGAATGACAGATGTTGATCGATTTTGCAAAAAGGATGGGAATGGCTGTGGTAAATACTTTCTTCCAAAAGAGACAGGAGCATAGGGTGACTTATGAAAGCAGAGGTAGGCAAGATGTTTTGTAAACAAAGTCAGAGAGAATAGATTGAGAGAGTTTGGACATGTGCAGAGGAGGGATAGTGAGTGTATTGGGAGTAGGATGCTGAGGTTGGAACAACCAGGCAGAAGGCCTAGAGGAAGACCAAAGAGATGATTCATGGATGTGGTGAAGGAGGACATGAAGGTCGTCGGTGTAAGAGAAGATGCAAAGGATAGGGTGAGATGGAGGAAGATGATTCGCTGTGGCGACCCCTGAACGGACAAGCCGAAAGGAAAAGAAGAGAAGAAAGAAGTAAGGCATTAAGAAAGTATATTTGAGATTTGTCTGCAATGAAACTTTATTTCAGTTTACTTGTCTTCCAAATGGGCTTGCGTCTGCACCTAGAATCTTTACAAGCTGGTGAAACCAGTTTTCATCGCTTAGAAGTCAGGGGTTTCCAAACACCTCCTACATTGATGACTCTCTTTTGATTAGTTTGACATAACAACACTAAGGAAAATGTGGCAACCATAGTGAAACATCTTGACAGTTTAGGTTTTACTGTACATCCTGAAAAGTCTGCTCTTACCCCAACTAAAGAAATTACGTACCTTGGATTTATTATCAACAGTGAGAGCATGACTGTTACATTGACAGAGGAAAAGAAGAGCAAAATTGTTCGAAAATGTCTTGCATTTCTAAATGGCGAACGAGTCACCGTCAGAGATTTGGCTGTTTTGATTGCTCAATTTCATGTGGCTGCACAAGGAATGAAACATGCCCCTGTTTTCTCCAAACTAATGGAAATTTTCAAAAATCATGGCTTGAAATTAGCCAAAGGCAATTTTGACTCTATAGTGTTGCTTGATTCAGATTGTGTGAATGATTTGACTTGGTGGATAAACAATACAGACAATTGTCCCAAACCAATTCATGTTCCTCAGCCAGATGTGGTAGTTAAGACTGATGCATCAAAAACTGGTTGGGGACGAGTGAAAGACTGATCAAATTAGTATTAGGGGTTTATGGTCTGCTGAAGAAAGTGAACTTCATGTCAATATTTTGGAACTAAAGGCAGCTTACTTCTGTGTACAAACATTCTTTTCATCCCAGACGAGATATTCATATCAGGCTAATGTTAGATCATACAACAGCAGTGTCATATATTAAACATATGAGTGGGATGAAGGTTGGATGAAACAATGCCACTAGGGAACTGTGGCTATGGGCCACTGACAGGAATATTTGGTTGTCAGCTGCTCATTTGCCTGGGGTGCGTGATTATGAAGCAGATGAGCTTTCTAGGAAGTTCCCAGATGACAAAGAATGGCACTTCAATGAACAGGCGTTTACACAAATGTGCGATGTGTTTGGGAAGCTGGTTAGAGAATTTCTTTGCTTCCAGATTAAATCCACAATTGAACAGATACATATCTTGGTACCCTGACCCAGTGCAGAAGCTGTTGATACTTTTACTGTGTTTTTGGGAAATTCTTATGACTAGATATTTTGCCCTTTCAGTGTGATTGGCAAGAGTTCTGCACAAAGTAATTAACGAAGAGGCAGAAGTGCTCATGGTGGCACTGATATGGAGAATTCAAATTTGGTTTACGAAGTTACTGGAATTGTCAATAGACTGTCTGAGATTGCTGCCGAAATCTCAATCCCTGTTACGACTCCTCAATCGGCCACAGCTTCGACATCCACTCCACAAGCAACTTGAATTAGCAGCATTCAGGCTGTCAGAGAAGGCTTGGAAAGTCAGGGCTTTTCACCATCAGTTACAAACATTATCTTGCACTCATGGAGACGTGCGACACTCCAGAAATATGGGACATATTACCGAAAGTGGTTGTGTTTTTGCATTGCAAGGGGTGTTGATCCCCTTTCAGCACCTTTCGGTGAGGCTTTGCATTTATTGTCAGTGTTATATGACTCTGGTTTTTGGCTACTCTGCAATTAATACAGCTCGATCAACTTTATCTAATTTACCTAGATATAATGTCACTTGGAAGGTACAGCATGTGTTGTATTTGAGAGCTCAACTGACAGGATTGCCACTTCAGTTGCCCATGCTTACCCTGCTTTTATCAGAGCAAAGACTTCAGGCCCTCCATCTTATTGACATTTAAAATGTAGATATTTCTGCTAACTGTGAAAAAATTAGAATTGGGGATCTCCTCAAACAGACTCGAACTGGTTTTCACCAAGGTGAACTCTCTCTCTGACCTGACTAGTGTAGTCGGGTCAGGACTACCTGCTACTGGTACCACGTAATCCAGTACCACCTGTCTCATGGTCGGATGGTCGGTGACTCAACCGGCTCCCCCACCCAGGGAAACTAAAAACAAGACCTGTCAAAGGGCGGATGAGTTCCTTAGAACCAACGGCCATCCATATCTTGGAGAGGAGATGGGCACCACCAAGATTATCAAGCCTGAAGAATCACCCATGAAATGACTCAAAACTCGAATTCCATACTGGATCGGTCGGGGCCCAGGATAAAAACGACCGCGCTGCCTTCTGATGCCCGCAGGGAAAGCAGTGACAAATGGGCTACTAGTGGACAATCAAGAAGATTTGCAAAAACCAACTTCAATATTGGAACTTGGAATGTGAGAACACTGAAGGATGAAGGGAAAATTGAGTTGCTTGCGAACGAAATGTCAACAGTCAGGTGGGATGTGCTAGGGATCTCAGAAATGAGATGGACTGGTATTGGTGAAATGACAACAGCAGAAGGGCACAAAATCTGGTACAGCAGTGAGGAAGAAAAACATGTTAGAGGAGTTGGCTTTCTGGTAAAAAGAGAAACCACAAAATCAGTCATGGAATGTTCACCAGTCTCAGACAGAATAATCTCAATCCAAATTGCTGGCAAGCCAAAAAACATGACTGTCATCCAAGTCTATGCACCAACTTCAGATAGCGAAGAGCAAGAAATTGAGGAATTCTACAAGGACCTGGAAGATCTCATAAACAAAGTTCCAAAGAAGGATATTCTTGTTGTGCAAGGAGACTGGAACGCCAAGATCGGCTCTAATGAATCAAAAAACTGGAATGGAACAGTAGGAAACTATGGTGCAGGAACAACGAATAACAGGGGAAGAAAGCTGATGGAATTTGCAAAACGTCACCAACTTGTTGTTGCAAACACACTCCATAATCACAAACTCTCCAGAAGAATCACTTGGCACTCACCAAATGGACTGATACATAATCAAATTGACTATATCTTGGTAAGCAAGAAACACGCAACTGGGATAAATGCACCAAAAACTCAGTCTTTCAAGAAACCGGATATTGGAAGTGACTATGACCGAGTGATGATGGAATTCAAACTGAAACTGTGCAAAAAGAAACCCTGCAAAGAAAAGAGAATCAGGTTTGATCTTGACAAACTGAAAGACCCAAACATTGCGTCAAAGTTCAAAGCAGAAATTGCGGGCCGCTTTGCCCCACTTCTTCTGCGTGAAAATATGGATACCCATACCTTAGGTGATAATTTCACCAAAACCATGAATGAAACAGCCAATGAAGTCCTTGGCAAAGCAAAGAAAATTAAGAAACCATGGATTACTGATGAAATCCTTGAAGCTTGTGAGGAAAGGCGGCAGCTCAAGAAAACCAGATTCGAAAGTGACAGGAACCTTGACATCTACAGATCTGCAAACAGAAAAATAAGGAAGAAAATTATCGCAAGAAATAATGAATGGCTGGAGGAACAAACTAAAGAAATTGAAGGACTATTCAAAAATAATTGCAAGGTGGCTTACCAAGCTCTGAAGAAGTTGACAAAGGAAAGAAATGGAAGAATGAATGCAGTAGAGGATCAATATGGAAACTTGCTCACAAACAGTCTTGATGTAGCTTCTCGATGGAAGGAATACTGCAGCGAACTCTATCAACAGCGATTTAACATGGATCTGAAAATACTCGATGATGATGTCGACAGCAAAGAGGAAGATGAAGATCAGACAATTCTCAAGACGGAAGTCCCCAGGACGTGACATGACCCCAGGACGTGACAACATACCGGCTGAATTAATTAAGAATGGAGGTGACAGTGGTTGACATTCTTCGCACTGCAATTTGGCCATCTCAATGGACAGAATCTGTTTTGATCCCTATCCCAAAAAAGATGATGAGTAAAAAGTGCAATGACTTCCGGACAATCAGCCTCATAAGCAAGGTTATGCTCACAATCATTCTCGAACGTATTCGGCCAAAAATCGAATTAATCCTTAGTGAAGAACAGGCTGGTTTCAGAAAAGACCGCAGCACAGTCGAGCAAATCCTAAATCTTCGTCTTTTATGTGAAAAATACCGAAATCATCAAAAGAAGCTTTACCACAACTTTATCGACTTCAAAAAGGCATTTGATCGGGTCTGGCATGGTGTGTTGTGGCATACAATGAAAAAGCAAGGTGTCGGGATAATACAACAGCTATATGAGAATGCAAGAACAACAGTCCTTACTGGAGAAATTTATAGTGACTGGTTGACATCAACTGTAGGAGTTCGACAAGGCTGCATCCTCTCGCCCACTTTGTTTAACCTGTTTCTTGAAAGAATTATGGCTGATGCTTTGGAAAATTATGTACAAGGCCCGAGTTGTGGAGGAAGAACTGTGCACAACTTATGGTTTGCAGATGACATAGACCTTATCGCTGATACAGAAGATGAATTGAGAACAATCACTGCAAGACTGGATGCAACGACGTGCAGCTATGGCATGGAAATCAGCAGTGAGAAAAGCAAATTGATGGTCACAGGAAGAGGTGAGGTGGGTCAGATTACTGTGTCTCTCAATGGAGAAGATCTTGAACAAGTGAAAAGATTCAAGTACTTGGGCTCAATGATCACTGAAAAGACCACAAGCGAAGATGAAGTGAAATGTATAATCGGTGCAGCAACGAGTGCTCTGGCAAAGATGGAAAAAATCTGGAAAGCTAGAAACCTGAATGTAAGACGGAAGATTCGACTCATGAATGCAATGGTTACCAGTATTCTGATGTATGGTTGTGAAAGCTGGACGACAACAGAGAAAATATGGAAGAAGATTGAGGTGTTTGAAATGAAGTGCTACCGCCGGCTGCTTGGTATCTCTTGGAGAGACAAAAGATCAAACAAATTTGTGTGGGACAAGATACAGGTCATTTGTAGCAACAGCGTCCCTGAAAGATTTATGGCAGTTGTGATGCGGAGGAAATTCACCTTCTTTGGTCTCCAAGTGAGACGAAATGCCATGACGAAATGGCTGATTGAAGGAACCATCAATGAAACGAGATATCAGGGGAGACCTCAACGATTATGGCGAGATGATATTTTGGATTGGTCTGGTATTAAGAGCTTAGCCAGACTTAGCCATCTTGCAGAAGACCGACTCAAGTGGCGAGAGACAGTCAAACAATGGGTGCACCGACGGTCTAATCGACTATGGTTTCAATGATGATGATGATGATGAACTCTCTCCAGAGCTGTACGCCTGATCAGAGACTGTGCATTGTCAGTGTGATGAAGCGATATCTGGATATGACTCGCGACCTCAGAGGAGATGAGACAGCTTTGTTCATAAGCATTACTAGGCCTCACAAAAGAGTGAGCAAAGACACTATAAGTAGATGGATAAAGCTTGTTCTCAAAAGTGTAGTTATTGATATGTCAATATTCAAACCACACAGTGTAAGATCAGCCTCTACTAGTGCAGCATTAGCTTTCAATATGCCAATTCAAACGGTTGTACGGACGGCAGGTTGGAGCAGTGAATGCGTGTTCAGACAGTTTTATAACAAACCAGTTTCTCATGACAGTAGTTTCAGTAGTGCTCTTTCAAATTCTGTATCCATTGTTGGTATTTTATCTCACCATCAGCTTACATGTTTTCATGAATTATCAGGAATGTTTACTTCTGTGACTGAGTTAACGTGAATTTTCAAAAAATAGATGTGACATATTGAACTAAGATTGGGCTTGATGAAATTGATGGAAATATGATTTCACTCTAAATATCTCACGTAGTCCTGATAGGACGGAATAGGGAGGTGGAATTACACAATTAAATGAGACTTACCTGCAAGTTGATATTTGATTGTAATTCCACCGACCTATGAAGTACTGAGGGATTACGTGCCCACCCTGGCTGGGAAATATGAAATCATATTTCTCCACTCTAAAACCTGATATTCTGCGCATCTCATGTAATCCCTCTGTCAGGTTCTAAATCAACACAGACATAATAAACATGAATATGCAATAAGAAGGACACAAGATAATCAAGTTCTTTTATATACTCATATATGAGGAGCGCGATCAAACCAGTTCTAATCGCTCTGAACTAAGTCTGATCGCGAACCTCTAATTATTTCTTTAGGGGAGTTCCTGGTTATATATCGGTCCTGGCACTAAGGGAATGGGGAATAAAACACATGAGCCAGTAACGTGAAAGTTTATCTTGTATGCTCAAATACTTGTGTGACCTATATGATTAACACAGAAAGTCTTCTTGCGGTCAATAGGTCATCCTGATATCGCACCCAAACGGCTCTGCTATGGTTTGATAGTTTTCTGCAAAAACACTAGTAAATCAGTTTCTATGAATGTTCATATTGGTCAGATACAAGGCTGAGCTGTGTTAACTACATGTACAATTACTTCAACACCCTCAGTACTTCATAGGTCGGTGGAATTACAATCAAATATCAACTTGCAGGTAAGTCTCATTTAATTGTGTAATTTAACGTTATTTTCGGTGTTTTTGGACTTGGTTTTGTCAGGCTAATTCAGTGTGAGTGTTGTCTAGCCTGTTTTGCTTAGCTTGTCATATGGCGATTTCTACATTTTATCGGACAATTTCTACACGCTATTGTTGGCTTAGTTTAGTTTTTGACGTGCTACCAAGTTTTCAGTCTGACTAAACTGGCAGTGCGCGATCTGGTTTGCCGAGATCGCTATTTGTTTATCGTCTGCACCATTTTTGCACTTTCGTCATTGTTTACCTTTTGATACTTATTCCGTATCTAGGTTTGACATGGCCTCCCGTGATGGTTTGTCGGTTTCTAGCTTTTCTCGAGGCACAATTGACAGGGCTCAAACTCGTCATCTCTCGTGTCCCAGGTCCCATGCTGTCCACTTGCCTTCCGGCTTGGGTAACCGGTGACAGGTAGAGTGTCCAGTGGCCGCCTCCCGACCCGGGCTGGAAACTACTGAGACCTCGGGGGTCTCCACCGTCGGGGACCTGGCTGGGCGCCTGGCATCCGCCTCCCTTGAGGGGCGGTCATGTTGGGTGTCCACAGGGGCACAGGTTCACGGAAGTGCTCAGGCCGACCCATGTCCTCAAACCTCCGACCCCATAGTCGTTCCCTCTGCGCGGGAAAGTTCTGTATCTATGCCGGTAAAGAGGGGGCTAAGTGCGGGGTGTGATCATGCTTCTGTCTCGCAGTTCCTCGATACGGACGTTTCTTCGTGGTGTCGCCTGAGGGACTTGGTGTACACGACTCTTCCCGCGGTCGAATGTCCCTCTCCTCTGCCGGCAGAGGCGCGGACACATTCGCTTGTCCGTAGGTCATTAGTTACCCTGGACGAGCGCGCTCAACGTATCTCGCTCCCTCACCTGCCTGACTTACGTTATCGTATTCTGGACCCTCTGGATGCATGTCTAGCTCAGCAGGCTGGCAACCTGAACGTTCCCTCGGGGAAGTTTTTCCGGACTTCTTGAGCCAGTTTCTTCGACTGCCACGCCCATTTGTGGTCCACGGAACCAGCCGTCCTTCACGAACAGGGTGCTAAGTTTCTTTGTGACAAGCCCGTGAAATCTGTTCCTCTTCCGGAGGAGTCTTTAACTCGTTCTACATTGGACAGATGGTCCTCCTGGGCACACTCTGGTCCAGGCGCAGGGGGCCTCCTGGGATCCGATCACAAAGGACTTAGTCCGCTGCATCATGCCATGGACGATCTTCTCTCATGCTCTCTCGGATACTGCTTCTGTCATCTCCCTCTTCGCCGACAAGATAAAGTTTTGTCCAAGTTATCGCCTCACTTGAGGGTACATTCTTCTTCCCTCAGGGTGGCACCGTTGTTTAGAAATTCCCTCTTTCGTAGTGATTCCCTTCAACAGCTGCACCAGCAGGCTCCTTCTTGGATGGAGTTATGTTCTTCCCTGCTGCGATCTTCCCAGGCTAAGTCCAGACCTCCTCAGCCCGTCCCTTTTGTCTGTTCCCTCTGAGACGAACGCCTCTTCTGCTCCTGCTCGTGGTTCGTCTAGGGGCTGTTCTCGTGGACGCAGCCGGGGCCGTGGATCTACGAAACCCTAGTCTGCGACTCAGGAGGTTTTCATGGCACAGCCTGGGGAAAAACCTATGCGACTCCCCCTGTTGGAGTCCCTGCCTGTATGGGGCCGTCTAAGGCACTTTGCCCCGGTGTGGGAGGTGATGCCCGATGCTCAGGTTTGGTTGTTGGTAGTAAACGGGTACGTTTTGCCCTTTATCACCCCTCCGTCTCTAACCACATCTGTTCAACCGTTTGGGCATCCTTCGTCTCCTGTCCAACAGGAGGCGTTGTACGCCAAGATTTGGGAGATGCTGGCGAAAAACGCCCTCGAGCTTGTTCCTCTGTCGGAACTTTCTCGACTGGCATTTTTACTCCAGCATTTTTCTCGTTCCGAAGTGGGACGTGGACTTCCGTTTCATTACGGACGTGAAATGTCTGAACAGATATGTGGATTGCCCTCATTTCTGGATGGAGACCGTCCAGAAAGTGGTGAGAGGCGTGCTTCCAGGCAATTGAGTGGTGTCCCTTGACCTGAAGGACGCCGATCTCCACCTTCCTCTTCACTCGAGCGCTCTGCCCTTCTTGCGCATCACTTGGTCCGTCACGGAGGTCTACCAGTGCATCTTGCTCCCCTTCGGATTATGCACTGCTCCTCTTGAACTCACATGAATAGTGGAGGTGGTCGCCGCTCATCTTTGAGGTCTCAGCGTTTGTCTTCACGTCTACTTAGACGACTGGATCCTCTTGCACCAAGATCGCCAGTGCCTCCTCGATCAGGTGCAGTGGGTCCATCCTTCCATTCCTCGAAGGCCTCGGGTGGATACTGAACCTGAAGAAGTCCAGTCTCGTACCTTCTCAGAAGTTCGAGTATCTCTGGATTCTTTGCCACAGTCGTGTAAATCTGGTCGCTCCCGCTCGTCACAGTGTCTCCAAAGCTCTGGTGGTCGTTTCTCATCTGCTGGCGATGCATTCCTGTTCTGCTCGGACCCTGCTTATCTCTGCTCGGTCTGCTGAACAGTTTTGCTGACTTTCTTGTTCTGGGTCGTCTGCATTTGTGTCCTCTTCAGATCTGGCTCCTTTCTCATTGGCGTCTCCTTCGAGACTCCGTGGACCACTCTCTTCTCCTGGACGACGACTTTCATTGTTTCCTTTGTTCTTGGGGTCAGGAGACTTTGTTCATCGTGGGTCATCCCTTGTCGGGAAGAGAAATGGAGTAGGAGTCATCTTGAAGGAGGAGTTTGTCAGGAATGTTCTAGAAATGAAAAGAGTGTCAGACAGAGTGATGAGTCTCGAGTTAGAAATTGAAGACATGATGTTCCATGTTGTTAATGCATCTGCCCCACAGGCAGGATGTGAGCTAGTGCAATTTTAAAAATCATCATAACCACAAATTTTTAATATAAAAAAACTGGCTTGAGTTTTCCTGAAGGTGTAACCTTGTGTGTCGATACATGGTACTCGAGTTTCAAGTTTAACACACAAACAATTTAAAGTTTTAGAAATTTTGGAAGGCTCATACAAGGCCGTGTGGTGCAGCTTGGTCATGTCTGAAGTTGTTTCAATACATCCTACATCATATGAGCTTTTAAAATTTTGGCCTGGCATTCTCAAGGCAAATATGGTAACTCAATGTTGATGTGTTTGTGTCTAGGCATTACATATCTGGGCTTGAGAGTGCTGATCAACTTCTTGAATTCCAGCTTTTAAATATTATAAATCGGGACCATATTCTTATATTTGGTTTTTATGAAGTGTGTAATTGCTTTCCATCATTGAAATTTGTTTTTACATGACTTGTCTGTCGAAAAATACTTTTGGCATTTTATCATTCTCAGAACTTTGCACTTTTACAAATTTCTTTCGGTGTTTCTGAGCATTAAAAACAAAAATATAAACATTTCCTTTATTCTTTGTATTGCAACTGGTTTTCTTTATGTATGGATCAACGTGTATCTATCTCGCTGTCAGATTGAAATCCTCAAACCAATTTTCAGACCTTGCACTGATGCAGTTGATCCAGGGGAAAGAAACTCCAGGTCCATACTAATGCCTGGCCCATCACTGTGGCCAGAGTGTGTAGAGAGCTCCTGGAAGGTATTGATCCCTTCAGAGAACACCTGATGGGATGGATTTCGGTGCATTTTAGCACCACAGCTGATCCAGGAGCACAGTGATATCTTGGACATATCCTGCCATCCCTGGATCACTGCATCATCTGCAGCCCAATGCTTAGGTCTTGTCAGGAGTGCAGATTGGTACATGGTGGACAGACATGTTAGTGAGCCACATTTCTATAGTGTTTGATTTCCAATTGTGTTCCTCACAAAGTACACAATGCAGATGAGTAAATATTTAAGTGAATGTATGATTAAAGCGCTGCCTTGATTTTTTTTTTCCTCGCGAGTTATTTTTGTTTGAATTAGGAGGAGGTTTAAAAGAATAATTGCAACTTCAAGGTAAGTCATAATTAAGCTGGTCAATATTCAATGGCCAACTGAAGCTCACCAGCAGTCTTCTTTTTTTTTCCAGGTAAGTTTAATTTTTCCCCCCTTTTTTCTTTTGCTATTTTATGGTAAGGATGCTTGGCCTTAGGTTAAGGGGTGAAGGGGTTAAAGGTTTTAAACTAAGGGCTAGGGTTTTAAAGTCGGCATTAGAGTTTTATGGTTTGTGTTTTGAGGTCAAGCGTTAGGTTTTATGATTTTGAAGTAAGGGTTTTAAGGTTAAGATTTTAAAGTAAGGCAAGCCTCGACAATTGACGCAACCTGACGGTTGGTGATCTTTAGAAACCCGTAAAGGACGAAACGGTCGTGCCCATAATTCACTTCTACACTGCAGTGCGTGATACCGCGCACTGTCGTAAGCGGGTATGTCTTCAGAGAAATAGCCGAGACGGCATGGGAACACGACAAAACGTTCAGAAAATATTCGTTTCAAGACTACTTTGAAATACTAAACATCAATGATGGCTCTTCCCAAAATAACATGCAAGATTTGTTACAAGTATTTCATACAAATTAGGGAAGAAGCGATTGTGTGGATATATATTCATACCTTATGAATTATTAAAATACTAGTCCTCAAAAAATTTGCATATTGTGGTAAAGTTCATTATTTTCTGTAATGTGCTGATAAAAATTAAACTTTCATATATTTTAGATTCATTGCACACCAAATGAAATATTTCAGGTCTTTTATTATTTTAATACTGATGATTTTGGCATACAGCTCATGAAAACCCAAAATTCCTATCTCAAAAAATTAGCATGTCATGAAAAGGTACTCTAAATGAGCTATTAACCTAATCATCCGAATCAACGCATTAACTGTAAACACCTGCAAAAGATTCCTGAGGCTTTTAAAAACTCCCAGCCTGGTTCATTACTCAAAACCGCAATCATGGGCAAGACTGCTGACCTGACTGCTGTCCAGAAGGCCATCATTGACACCCTCAAGCAAGAGGGTACGACACAGAAAGAAATCTCTGAGCTAATAGGCTGTTCCCAGAGTGCTGTATCAATGCACCTCAGTGGGACGTCTGTGGGAAGGAAAAAGTGAAAGGAGGGCCGATTCCAGACCTTGGGGGACCTGTGGAAGCAGTGGACCGAGTCTGGAGTAGAAACAACCAGAGCCACCATGCACAGGTGTGTGCAAGAAATGGGCTACAGGTGCCGCATTCCCCAGGTCAAGCCACTTTTGAACCAGAAACAGAAGCGCCTGACCTGGGCTACAGAGAAGCAGCACTGGACTGTTGCTCAGTGGTCCAAAGTACTTTTTTCGGATAAAAGCAAATTTAGCATGTCATTCGGAAATCAAGGTGCCAGAGTATGGAGGAAGTTACTGTGCTCAATTGGCCTGCCAACTCTCCTGAGCTGAAGCCCATAGAGAATCTGTGAGATATTGTGAAGAGAAAGTTGAGAGACACCAGACCCAACACTGTGGATGAGCTTAAGGCCGCTATCGAAGCATCTTGGGCCTCCGTAACACCTCAGCAGTGCCACAGGCTGATTGCCTCCATGCCACGCCGCATTGAAGCAGTCATTTCTGGAAAAAGGATTCCCGACCAAGTATTGAGTGCATAACTGAACATAATTATTTGAAGGTTGACTTTTTTGTATTGAAAGCAGTTTTTTTTATTGGTCGGATGAAATATGCTAATTTTTTGAGAGAGGAATTTAGGGTTTTCATGAGCTGTATGCCAAAATCATCAGTATTAAAACAATAAAATACCTGAAATATTTCAGTTGGTGTGCAATGAATCTAAAATGTATGCAAGTTTAATTTTTATCAGTAATTTTTAGGGGGTTAGGGGGTTTGGGTTAGGGCTAGGGGCTAAAGGTTAAGGTCAGGGTCCCTACGTGTAGGTTGGGGTTGAGATCAGGGTATAGGGTTCGGGTTAGGAGCTAGAGGTTAAGGTTGGGGTCAGGGTGTAGGGCTGGGGCTAGGGACTTGAGGTGAAGGTTAGGGTCCCTCCGTGCACGTGCACGCCGCGTTGTGCGATCTATTGTCCCGGGTTTGGGATCACGAGCACGGTCACGTGCGTGCTCTTCCAGGCTGCACAGGGGCTCGAAAAGGTTATATGTCTGTGGAATGGGGGTCGGGGGCGAGGTTGGGACTAGGGGCCCGGGTCAAGGCCAGAGCCCGGGGCTCAGGGTTAGGGTTAGATGTTAGGGAAGCCGAGGGGCTAGCCTAAGAGTCAGGGTCCCCGGTGCGTACCGGTGCGCCCCGTTGTGCACGGTCCTTCCCCCGTGTCATTCAGACCCCCCAGGGGACCAGCCCCCCACGAAGCAAGTTGACCCCCAGCCATAGGTTGGGGTTGAGCCAGACTTGGAGCAATTTCGAGTTTGGTTATCGATAAGGAGAAGTGAAGTGTATTTTGGGTTGCTAGAAGGGGGCCATGGGGTGTGCTCCCCTAGGTTATCCAGCAGAGGGCAGGCTAAGGCCACGTGGAAGAGGGGGAATTGGGCCTGGGTCGAGGTTGGGGTTAAGGTTAGGGTTGGGGTTAGGGTCAGGGTATAGGTTTGGGGTTAGGAGCTAGAGGTTAAGGTTAGGGTTGGGGTTTGGGGTTAGGGGCTAGAGGTTAGGGTTGGGGTCAGGGTATAGGTTTGGGGTTAGGGGCTAGAGGTTAAGGTTAGGGTTGGGGTTAGGGCCGGGTTTTCGGTTTGGAGCTCCCGGTTTGGGGCTTGGGTCAGGCTCAGTTAGGCCGAGATGTTCGGGGAGCCAAAAGGCTAGCCTGAGAATCAGGGTCCCCGGTGTGTACCCGCGCGTCCCGCCGTGCCCGGTCCTCACCCTACGTCATTCGGATTCCCCCATCATCCACGAAGTCGTCCCGGGGGTTTAAGCTCGGGAGGTTTCCTCTATAAGAGATAAGTACTTACCTGGAGGAGGGAAAAAGGGAGGTCTGGTGTGTTTCATTGAGTCCTGTAGGATGTGTTGTGTCCAATTTTTTGACCCATGCAGCCTCTCTTTTCATTCTTTCTCCCCAGGTCCACGAAGGATTAGCCTGTAGGCCTGTCACGGACATTGCCCCTGGTCCGTGTGAGGTGAAGTGTTTGTAGAGATGTCTGTTTAAATGTTTCCGTCGAACTATGTTGTACCTGTGTTGATTCATTCTGGTTGCGATAGTGTTTCGTGTCTGGCCCACATATTGTAGTCCGCAGACGGCACAGGTTATGACATAGATGCAATTCTTTGTAAGGGGACTTATGCCGGGGTCTGCCTCGAATAATTGTTTTGTTTTGTGGTTTCTTAGAAATTTTTTTGCTTTATATTCCGGGCATAATCTGGTATTCCTCGAGGGAACGATCGGTTTCAATTTTGACTGAATCAGCAGGTCGCCGAGGTTTTTGTGTCTTTTATAGGCCGAGATGACCCTATAGTCCCCGAGTATTCCCGTACCTGATATATGCAGATCATAATTGTGTTTGATCCTGTTGTGTCGTTTAGTGTGTGGCATCGTGTAGGTCGTGACGAGTGGCAAGATTGTGGTTTTTTCTCTTTGTTTTTTGTGTTTAAAAGTCTTTAGAACCTGTCTCAGAAAGGATCTGGAGTAGCCCCTAGGCCTCAGGGCCCTGAACAGGATGCCCGTGGCCTCCCAGAAGTCCTCCCGTCGGGAGCAGATCCTGTCGAATCGGATCAACTGGGATTTCACTAAACCTCTGAAGGTATGTTTAGGATGTAAACTATTTTTTTGTAATAACTGGTGGGTGTCTGTTTCTTTGAAGTATACTTTTGTGTCTAGCCTGTGGGTCGTGTCGAAATCGGGGCCTTTGAACGTCGTCGTGTCCAGAAAGTTTACGGTGTGCCGATCCCTAGTGTGTTTAATTTTTATGGAAGGATGATGTGTGTTTAAGATGCTAGCGAAGTCCTCGAACGTGTCCTCGGAGTCTCCCCAAATTCCCCATATATCGTCCAGATATCTAAAATATTGTACGGGTTTGATGGGACAGGTCGCTAAGGCCGTTTCCTCCCAATCTGCCATGTAGATATTTGCATAGGAAGGGGCAAACTTTTTGCCCATCGCTGTGCCCTTGACCTGCAGGTAGTACTTACCATCGAATTCGAAATCATTACGTTTTAGGTTGATCTCGAGGAGACGGAGAATGTGATCGTCCGGTCTGCTTTCGTCCGGGTATTTGAGAAACCAGGTTTTGACTGCTTTTAAGCCGGCTTCGATGTCTATGTTGGTATAGAGGCTGTCGATGTCGATTGTGAAAAGAAACGATCGGGTCGTAATTTGAGTCTGTCTGACTTTGTCGATAAAGTCGTACGTGTCTTTCATATAACTGGGGTGTCTATTGGATATGGGGTTTAGGTAATAATCTATGTATTCGGCCAATTTATACGTGTCACTGTTGCAGTCTGACACTATGGGTCGTCCGGGAGGGATTATATGGGGGATGCTCCAGGACGCCGGGTCCTTGTGGATTTTAGGTAGCAAGTAAAAGCGACGTGGCCGTGATCCGATCGTGTCGAGGAGATATGTTTTTTGTTTTCTGCTGAGGAAATTTTTGTCGAATAGGTCGATTATAATCTGTTTAACCATAGGGATCGTGTGTGGAAAAATGGGCTCCTCTATGTTTTTGTAATGTTCGGTTTTAGATAATCGTCTCTGGGCCTCCCACTGGTACTGTGTCCTGTCCATTATCACTATCGAGCTGCCCTTGTCCACGGGTTTGATCACTATATTCTTGTTCTTCAATAGTTTAAATAGGGCCTTGACTTCAGAACTATTACGGTTAGGTCGAGTGTTATCGTGCCAATCGAGTGACCGTGTTGCGTGGAGGTTAGCCCTGATAAATTTTCTGACTTGTGGTGGTACCTGGCTTAGTTTGGGTGTCCAGTTTGAGGCGTGTGTGAAGGGGCATTTCTGGGTCCCTGTTTTGTGTTCGAAGAAAGAGGCCAGTAGGACTCTCCTATGGAAAGTTTGGAGGTCAAATAGAGTTTGTGATTTTCTATCTTTGTCCAAGTTGAGTGAAGGGATGAATTTGAGGCCTCTGTTCAAGAGGGTCTCTTCGTCTTTGGACAATCTAAAGGATCGAGATAGATTGATGATGTTACTGGGCCCGTTCCTGAGATTTGGGCATTTCGGGCCTACCAGTTTAAAAATCCCAGCCAATGGTTTAGGATGGATTTCGCTGTCTCCGGGGTCCAGTGGACGTTACTGTATTGTACGGTGTCCTGCATCTTCTCCCAGACTCCGAACTTCAGGTTGCTCAGATGCTTTGCCACATGGATCAGTGCTCCTGAAAGCTCCTCTGGATGCTGCAGTGTGCACTGGGCTCTGTAAACACATTCAGGATTCAGTGCTGCTGTGGGTCTGGATTCAGAAACACAGAATGAGAGAGACAGGAAGCACATCACTCACCTTTTCACTGTGGCCTCATAGTTCTGTAAAACAGCAAAGTAAATATCAGTGATTGGCATTTTTTACACCAATGAAATGTGACGTTTCTGATGATGGAAACAAGTTTTACTTTCTCACAGTATAAATACTGAATAAAATGATCCTCACTTGTAAGAATGACACATCTTCAGCTCCCATCTCCTCTTCTATGGCTCTGATTGTGTCTGAAAGACATGAAATGTCTCTGTTCAGCTTCTCCAACTTCTTCGTCATCATCTGACTCTTCTGCTCCTCTTCCTCTCTCAGTGCAGTGATCCTGACTGCCTCTTCATCTCGTAGAAACCGGTGAAGCGTCTCAAACTCCTCCTTAATCTGATGTTCTGTGTGTTGGGCCTGAATCTGCAATGAAGAAGAAATCCAACGAAATAGAATCCATTATGCAAGGATGTAAAATACAGTGCTACCTCACTTTACGAAAGTCTCACCAAACGAAAAATGCAGGTTATGAAATGCATTTTCCTAAAATTTATATCTCTGGATACAAAACAAGTTCACGTTACGAAAGCACCATCTTAAAAATTCAAATGCATCATTCAAACAATGCGCGAGTTGCTTTCCCATTTATTGCCCCCCACCCATCCGCCGGCCTTCCATTGGCTCGAAGGGAGCTGAATCTCCATAACGCAGTACTGTACCCATAATGCTTTTCGTGTGCCTTCGACCCATTGTTCGACACATACGAGCGAAGGACAGTTGTACTGTTGGTTCATGGGGTTTTTTGAGTGCACTTATTGCAGCATTATTTTTCGTTCTTAATCATGAGCCCCAAGAAAGTGATTCCTGGTGAGACTGAAAAGAAGTGGGCCCCGTTATCAATTAAAGTAAAACAGGAGATGATAAAATATGAAAGTGGGATTCCGTTGAGTGAAATCGCAAGGGGTATGGCCGAAACCCCTCTACAATCGGGATGATATTGAAGCAGAAGGAGGCATTAAAAGTGGAGAGACGGTGACGGAGGCAATTAATTCGGAAAAAGCAAAAACCATATTTAAGGACCTCGTGAAGGAGGGTGGGGCTGGGGGGTGGGGTCCTTCAGACCAGCAACCCTTGGACTTTAAAGCGTCGCATGGGTGGGACGAGAGATTTAAAAAAAAAAGGTAAACGATTTTCTTTTACTTTTAACATATTTAATACAAAATTGGTGTACTTTTATAATTTTTAAAAGGGTTTATGGGGTAGTATCGAGAGCCTTGGTACGAATCATGTATTTTACATGTAAAATGCTGCTCAATTTATGAAAAATGCAGTTTACAAAAAAAGGCGCTGGAACGGATTAATTTCGTAAAGTGAGGTACCACTGTATAATTATAATATAAAACCCATGCTATTGATTCTGACCTTTATATGTTTTGCAGTCTGACTCCAGTTCAGTTTACAGTCTTCAAAGACCTCCAGTTTCTCCTGTAGGGGCTTCAGTGCAGTTTTGAGCTCCTCCTGAAACAAATCCACACACTGCATGGAGACTGTTTCAGATCTTATTGTACACATTGTTACTTCACACCACTGAACATTGTACAATTAAATCTCCCAAATAAACAGTGTGTTTTTGTAATATACATTATTTACCTTACAGTCTGTTACTGCCTCATCAATGGTGCAGAATTTGTGGTTGGTGTATTTTCTTTAACTTTGACACACTACACACACCGGCTGTTGATTGTCCAGACAGAAGAGTTTGAATTTCTCATTGTGCAGACTGTTTCAGACCCTGATGAAGATCGCCGACTTCTCACCTGTAAGAAAGTCTCACACAGGTTCTTTAAGGCCAGATTTGTGGGAGGTTCTTGCATTGATAACTCCCTCCTACAAACGGGACATTCTCTGGATCCTTTGGTGTCCCAGAACTTCTCCAAACACACTTTACATACACTGTGACTGCAGCCCAGAACAACAGGATTCTTGAAGATTTCACAGCACATGGGACAGGAGAAATCCTCCTCGGAGAACTGGGAAGCCATTTTATTTTGCTGTTGTTGTTCTCTCCAGTCCGAATGTTCAGCGTTTCACTTTAACTTTGATTAAAAGTAATTACAGCCTGATTTCAGAGTTTGTATGTCCAGTTATGAGTCACTTCTTCTCACAGTGCTCAGAATGAGACTCAGATTTCTCCATAAACCGAGAATCAAATGAAACTCACCAGAGCAGAATGCTACAGGCTGGTTATGGAGGAACGCAGTCGCAAATAGTCTCTAAAAGTCACAAAATAACATTCATCAGAAAAGTTGGCAAATCCAAAATCTGCTAAGCTCATTAGCATTCATCGAATGCAGAGGTAGCCTAAAGTCTGAGTAAATAAACAAAAACTGTACTGTACTTATTACACTTGTGTCTGTAATGTTGGGGTAATGGTCAATATAGCAATGTACATCAGTCTCCTCTAGATGGAATCAAAGGAAAACGTGAAAAAAATGTTGATAAAATATGAATTATCAACAAAGAGGTTGTTGCAGTTGTATCTGCCTGACTTGCAACGGTTACTTAAAATGTCTCTAGTCACAGACAGTGAGAGGTGTGGTTTGCCTTTGATAATCCAGTTTGCCGCACTGTGTGTGTGTGTGTGTGTGTGTGTGGGTGGGGTGGGGGCTTGGAGGGTGATCGATCACTGATGACGATTCGGTGATCGTGGGGCTTGAACACCACTAAGCCAACACTCTCCCACTGGGCCATCACTACCCTGTCAATGTTGGATGACATTATAATTGTATCAGAACTAAATTGGACTTCTCTGTGGAAACAACATCTGAATGAACATGATCATCAGCCCAGAACTAGCATTTCTCACAGTAGGGGGGAGGGGAATAAACCTATATTTTATTTTATTGTGTGTATGTGTGATTCGTAAGTAAAATAATGAGGTTTTTCTAATGTGTGCTAACAAACTTGCCTTTGCCCTCAGTAGTGCATGAAATACATAACATGCCATGGATGATATACATCCAATCAATCATTCATTTTCTGAACCGTTTAATCCTAATTAGGGTTACAGAAAGCTGGCACCCATCTCAGCTGACTTTAGGCGTGGGCAGAGTACACCATGAACAGCTCACCAGGCCATTGCAGGGCAGACCTCTGTCCACATTAAATTTCAATTTTTTTCAAACAATATCTAAATAAATAAATTAAGCTCCAGTCTTTCTAGTCGGCGTTATTTGGGCTCTTCAATCACGACAGGGAGATTCCATTCATAGTATGATTTTGGCATATGGAAATCTCACAGCATCTCATACATTAGCAAGTTCATTGCCAATTAGACTGGATATTTGCGAAAGTCAATCATGGATATAATGTGTCATGCTAAGAATAGGAAATGTTACATTAATACATGCCGAAATTAGTCTGATGTATTGATTACCTGATGCATTCAGGGGGGAAAAAAAACAAACAAACCCTTTGCATTTTTTTCTTTCCCGTCTTTTAAACCATTTAAAAATGGAATAGCAGATAAACATATGATTAAAAAAAAAAAAACACCCAGTAATTAATGATTGCCACTTAAAGTACTAAAGCAATTAAAATCACGCTGGCAGAATTGAAAGTTCTGATAGGATCTATACATCAACATGCATCAGATCCATTTTAAAAACTGTGTTGTCCATGTGCCCGATAGGATTATTAAATCAATATCCCCAGCCAGAGTTCAACTCCTGCCTTATTGAGCTCATTATGAGGGGGGCCAAAATCATACTATACCATTGACCTCCAATTCATATCTGTAAATAATTAACTTAGAAATTAGCTTGCTTCACCCTGGGGGTGAATCAAAAGAATAAAACTCCCCACCAACCCTCTTTCGAAAGAATGGTTTGTTTATTTATTTTAATTACTTTATTTGATTGATTGTTTTTTTTTTTTTTTTTTTTTGGGGGGGGCATAATCTCAGCATCTGACTTTAGAGATCTTGCTTTACATTCCTGATAATAGTACAAGTAGGATGGAGAGTAGGAAATGTTCCAACAAGATTACAGTGTGTTTAATTTTCATATCATTTGCCTTGACCCCATTGCACTAACCGAGTTATCGAATTATGCAACCCTAATTATGATTACATGGGTTTCAGAAAATAAATGAAAATCAATCAATAATTTGCCATGCTTATTTTTTCTGAGCTGTCCTGTGCAGCTATGTGACCGTCAACATCTTTCAGACCAGCTGACTTTTTCATCTACTACAGCAGGCCTTTCATTTTATACACAACATGTAAATAGCTTTGAAAGGAAACTTATGAAAATAATGTTCAGTTCAGTTTCTGTAACCACTTAATCCTAATTAGGGTTGCAGGGAGCCTAGGGGCGAGGGCAGAGTACACCCTGAACAGCTCGCCAAGCCATTGCAGGGCGGAAACACACTGACGCCTTCGCAGCCTACTCTTGTTGAAATTCAGCAATGGTTCTTTTACATGCCTCACACCGTAGACAGTGAGACACATGGCTGGCTTTTGATAACCCAGTTAGCTGCACCGGGGGGGGGGGGTTTACAGTGGCAACCTTGTGGAGAGTGGGACTCGAACCCCCAACCTTAGGATCCAGTGCCCTCTACCACTAGGCCACCACTACCCTGAAAATAATGTTTACTGCACAAATGAAAATGTCAAACACTGTTGGACAGCATTTAGTATAATTAGAAATAATTTGCTCAAAACAATATGGCAATGTGTTGGGTATCTTCTCAGGTGTGTGGATTCTATATAGTTACTTGTGGCAATAGTTACTTTCTGGACATCGTGACGAAAACAGACTTCTGAATGTAAAACATTGCACACATAATTTATTATCTTAGAGCCTGCCAGATTATCAAAAGACCCTCATTATGGGTCAGTGATGATTTAGACTAATGCTATCCCAAACATCATCCACTAGACAGTGAAATACATTTAGTAGGAAGTTGCAAAGCCTTTCATCAAGACCCGTCAAGGTCCTTTGAGAGATCCTGACCATTCCAAGTCTCCCTGAGGAAATGAATTACATTACAAAGGCATCGTTTGTCAATCCAATCAACGGCCCATGGGCAACTCGGCCCACAGGGACCAAGCTATAGCCAAAAGGACACTCACGAACAAAAGATCATAATTCAACACAGTGGCATTGCACTTACTCTAATGAGAATTGTTTACACTACTTAAGGTCGTTTACTTACTCACATTCTTATTGAAGCCCTCTGTCAGCCATGTTCCTTAGGGGAATCCATCAAAGATATCTTGCATTTTGAGTTGAGTGTTAGCACCCCTAACCCCCAGAACTGATTGCATCAGTTTTGATGTGTGGAAAATATGATTATGTAATATTGTGTACAGTGTATATTCCAATTTGCATTTAAAAAATAATTAAAGCTTGGTGGTATCAGAAAGTCTATGTGGCAGCAAGACTAAAATTGAGTTCTCTCTGCAGACAGAAAGAAGTCAGGTAGCACCAACCAGTGGTGGGTCATCAGGGCCAGCAAGGCCTTTTGTGCTGGTCTAAACACTACCAGGAGCACTGACCTACATTTACAACTTCAATTCTAGTATTCGTTCCATGAAATTGTACTAAATTATTTCCAACAGTCTATTCATTTCTTAATGTGACTCTTGGCTGTGCTGCTTCCAGTATGTGCATGTTAAATTTTTTGTCCAATCAGATTTCAGCTTTGATGTGCTGCCATGTAATCTAATCAACTCAGATAAAAGTTCTGTGTCGAAATATAGAAGGGATATCCATGACAAGATGCAAATACATGGCCAAACTCCTAGAGACATACAAGATTGACATAGGCCTTGTCCAAGAAACCCACCTCAATGACAGTGTGCCACCATCCAGCTATACTATCCCTGGATACTCAGTCATCAATAGGGGGAAAAAAAAAAAAAAAAAATCACCCAAAATATGGTATTGCAATATATGCTAGAAAACCAGATCAGGCGATTGACCTTGATGGTAGCACAGAAGAAAATGGCACACAAAGATCATGCATCAAACTTGGAGACACAGAACTACACAACATCTACAAACCTCCTTGCTTGGTTTGGCTTAGACTGGACTGGACTGGACTGGACTGACACCCCCCGAAGCAATAAACCACCCAGCAATGATCATGGGAGACTTCAGTAGCCACCACAACAAATGGGGACCTATTTTTAATGACCAAGCAGGAAATGAGGTGAGCCAGTGGGCGGAGCTTTCTAATGCAGCCCTTCTCTACAACCCTAAAGCCAAAAGCACGCTCAAATCAGCATGCTGGAAGAAAGAATACAGACCAGATCTTGCTTTTGTCTCACGAAACAGTAAGGGAAATGTACAAGCAACAAGAGAAGTCCTGACTGACTTTCCTCATAGCCAACATCGCCTGACGGTCATCACCACAGCTATCACGATCCCAAAAATTACAGCAATACCCAAGTCACGGTGGAATTTTAGAAAAGCTGACTGACAAGCCTACAAAAATGACTTTGACAAAACATGCTGAAGAATAAAGTCCACCACTGACAACATTCACCGATTCACAAAACTTATCCCGAGTACAGCGAAGAAACACATACCGAGGGGATGCAGAAAACATCACATACCCTGTTGGTCAGAACGCAGTCAAAACCTTCTGGAAGAGTATGAAAGGACTCAAGATCAAAACACCGCAGAGGAACTACTTGAGTCCTCACAAGAGCGTCGCAAAGAAAGATGGGTGGAAGTTGTTGAGAATATGAACTTCACCCACTCTATCAGACAAACCTGGCAAACTATCAAGAAGCTTGACCCTGACTCTCGTCCTACAAAATCAGCCCACCTTATTGCCCTAGATGAAATAGTTAAAGAAATAAAAGAGAGAGGAGAACACACACCAAATCAGCAATTTGAAAAACAGATTAGATAAGAATACAAAACAATTATGGCAAAACAAAGAACCTGCTGGCTTTTTTCTCAGTGCTCCAATTACACATAAAGAAATGGCAAAGGCTATTAAATGCATTAAAATGGTAAGGCAGCTGGTATCGATGGAATCTACCCAGACACGATAACACACCCGGGATACTATGCAATAGAATGGCTAGCTTCAGTAATGACTGACATCATGGGAAAAGGCACTTACCCTAAAATATGGAATCATGCTAGATTGTCGCCATTCAGAAACCAGGGAAACCAGCCACAGCACCATCGAGCTATAGACCATTTATCACTGCTCTGCCGTCTATATAAGTTGTCAGAGAGAATCATTCTCACAAGGATCACACCTAATATAGAACCATTCATACCAGTGCAGCAATCTAGATTCAAACCACAAAGGGGCACAAGTAAACAGGCCCTAACATCACATATTGAAGCTAGTTTTGAAAAGAAGTTGAAAACAGGAGCTGTCCTGGTAGACCTGTCTGCAGCCTACCATACAGTACGGACAGCTGAACTCATGCTGAAGCTTACAAAACTAATACCGTGCAAAACAATTCTCAAAGTTTTGTCCCTTATGACTGGAATCAGGCAGTTCCACGTGGTACTTGGAGGAGAGAAGAGCAAATCGAGAGAAATAAGGAATGGTGTTCCACAAGGCTCAGTTATTGCTCTGACACTCTTTAACATCTACATTAGTAATATGCCAGCAACAAAGTCTCCACAACTAGGCTATGCGGATGACTGGGTCTCAGCGCAGCAATCAAAATCATGGACAGACATTGAAGAAACGATCAGCAAAGACACATATACCATTTTAATGCATTTAATAGCCTTTGCCATCAGAAGGGAAGATGAAACTCAGAAAATGCTGAATGGGCTGAAAAGCATGGCAGATGATATACCTATGAAACAAGTATAAATGAATGCCCCAACAACCTCAAGACTCAAGTCAAGTAACCCAGGTGATGTTCCAGCCAGCTCCAGGGAACCAGTATCGCGAGCCACAGATACAGGTAAATGGACAGACGGTGGAGAAATTTACCTACTTGGGCAGCACTCTTTCCTGTGGTGCGACCATCGATTCCGAGGTTAACGACAGAATCTCCAAAGCAAGTAGCACCTTCGGAAGACTCAGCATTACAACAAAGCTGAAAGTCTACCGTGCAATCGTCTTTACCACATTACTCTATGGCTGTGAAACTTGGACACTATACAGAAGGCACGAGCGGCAGATTAACCACTTCCACCTCGAGTGTCTTTGCAGCCTCCTTCACCTCCGCTGGCAAGACAGAATACCTGACACAGAGGTTCTGAAGCAGGCAAATATTCCAAGTGCCACCACCACCACCATGCATAACACTCAGCTGAGATGGGCAGGTCATGTCTCCCGCATGTCAGATGACCGCGTCCCAAACAGCATTTCTATGGAGAACTCACTGGAGGGAAGTGCAAGGCTGGAGGGCAGAAGAAACGTTTCAAGGACAATCTGATGGTCAACCTCAAAGACTTTTCAATTGACGTCGAATCATGGGAGAGCCTCGCTATCGACCACTCTTCCTGGCGCTGCGTCATTTCGTCAAGAGCTCAAAGAGCAGAGGAACAACGTGTCCAGCAAGCTGAACAGAAACGGCAGCTGCAGAAGGACAGAGCAGCCAGAACCAAAAACACAGCTCTTACCCACTCCTTCCCTACTTGTGCGAGAGGCTTTCTTGCCAGGATCGGGCTAGTCAGCCATATCCGGTCACATAAGTCCACCTCGAATACCTAAAGTGATGCCTGTGGTCATACTCGAAGACAAGTGACGAACGATAAATGAATAATCAAGATTATGCAACACGAAATGTAAGTGATGAAGACTTATCTGGATAACTGCAGTTTAAAAACAAATATAATGGTTGAAAGAGAGTTTTCTGGCAACAGGCCTACAAAATTATTTTCATCCTCATTCGGTTCAAATAATATTTCTTATTGAAGAGTGCTCGAATAACTATGAGAGTTCTGTCTAAAGTAAAACTTCTAAACTCTGAAAAGTGAAAGGAAGTGAGTGTTAATGTTTTTATTTAATGTTTCTAACTTGCAATCCAAGGTCTTCGTAAATCTGCAGGTTCAGTGCCGTCAGCTCTGTCCAGGCTTTGTTCCGAATCGAGGACATTCTCCCACAGCCAAATCAGGCTCACTAATTTAATTTCTCTCATTTTTCCCCTCTCTATGCCATGCTGTAGCATCTCCACTTTGTTCACATGCAGAGAGTCTAACGATTATGCCGCTCTATTAAACTTTCCATAAATTAAGCCCTAGTGTTCCCAAAACGAACTAAGCTAACTGAGTTATCAAAGGCGGGCCATGTCTCGCACTGTCTATGGTGAGAGGCATGTAAAAGAACCATTGCTGACTTTCGCAAAGAGTAGGCCGCAAAGCCGTCAGCATGTTTCTATGACCTGGAGAGGGACGAGCGCCGCCAGGCCAAATCAGCCCAAGTCTTGCCATGAAGGCGCCCCGACGACATCCCCAGATGTTAAGGGATAAGTGAAGAAGAAGTGAACTGCTTAATCCTAATCAGGATGTCAATCTCAGATGAGACTGGGCAAGGGTGGGGCATGATGCACGTCAAAGGTGGGATAAGATGGAAAGAGTACTTTGAAGAGCTGATGAATGAGGAAAATAAGAGAGAGAAAAAGAGTAGGAGAAGTGACTGTTGCACACCAGGAAGTAGCAAATATTAGTAAGGGTGAAGTGAGGAGGGCATTGAAGAGGATGAAGAGTGGAAATGCGGTTGGTCCTGATGACAGACCTGTGGAGGTATGGAAGTGTCTAGGAGAGGTAGCAGTAGATATTCTGACAAGAACATTCAACAAGGTCCGAGAGAGTGAGAGGATGCCGGAGGAATGGAAGAGAAGTGTGCTGTTGCCCATTTTTAATGACAAGGGAGAAGTGCAGAATTGTGACAACTACAACGCAATAAAGTCGATGAGTCATAAGATGAAGTTATGGGGGAAAAAATAGTTGGAGCTAGACTAAGGGCAGAGGTCAGCATTTGTGAACAACAGTTTGGTTTCATGCCAAGAAAGAGCACCACAGATGCAGTGTTTGCCTGGAGGATGTTAATAGAGACGTACAGAGAAGGTCAGAAGGGGCTGCATCGTGCCTTTGTGGATCTGGAGAAAGTATACGAGAGGGTGCCGAGAGAACAACTGAGGTATCGCATGAGGAAATCTGGAGTGGCAGAGAAGTATGTCAGAGTGGTGCAGGACATGTATGAGAGATGTAAGACAGTGGTGAGGTGTGCTGTCGGTGTTACAGAAGAGTTCAAGGTGGAAGTGGGACCGCATCAAGGGTCAGCTCTGAGCCCCTTCTTGTCTGCTATGGTGATGGACAGGCCGACAGACGAGGTTAGACAAGATTCCCCATGGACTATGATATTTGCGGATGACATTGTGATCTGTAGTGAGAGCAGAGAACAAGTGCAGAAAAATCTAGAGTGGTGAATGTATGCCCTGAAAAGGAGAGGAATGAAGGTTAGCTTCAGTAAGACACAATACATGTGTGTGAATGAGAAGGACCCAAGAGGAACGGTGAGGTTAAAGGGAGCAGAGATAAAGCAGGTGGTGGATTTTAAGTACCTACACTCAACAATCCAGAGCAATGCAGAGTGTGGAAAAGAGGTGAAGAAGCGTGTGCGGGCAGGTTGGAACGGTTGGAGAAAAGTGTCCGATGTGATGTGTGATAGAGGGTATTGGCAAGAATGAAGGGAATGAAGTGTACAAGACTGTGTTGAGGCCAACAATGTTGTATGGTTTAGAAACAGTGGCACTGAAAAAAAGACAGGAGGCAGAGCTGGAGGTAGTAGAGATGAAAATGTTGAGGTTCTCTTTGGGAGTAACGAGGATGGATAGGATCAGGAATGTAGTCATCAGAGGGACAGCACATGTTTGAGGTATTGGAGACAAAGTCAGAGAGGCTACATTGAGATGGTTTGGTCATGTACAGAGATGGGATAGTGAATATATCGGTAGTAGGATGCTCAGGTTGGCATAACCAGGCAGAAGGCCTAGAGGAAGACCAAAAAGGAGATTTATGGATATGGTGAAAGAGGGCATGAAGGCCGTTGGTGTAAGAGAAGAAGATGCAGAGGATAGGGTGAAACGGAGGCAGATTATTTTCTTTGGCGACCCCTGAAGGGAACAGCCGAAAGGAAAAGAAGATATACATGTACGTATACAGTGGTATTAAAAAGTGTCTGAACCTTTTGGAATTTATCACATTTCTGCATAAAATCACCATCAAATGTGATCTGATCTTTGTCAAAATCACACAGATGAAAAAAAGTGTCCGCTTTAACTAAAACCACCCAAACATTTATAGGTTTTCATATTTTAATGAGGATAGCATGCAAACAATGACAGAAGGGGGAGGAATAAGTAACTGAACCCTCTGCCTAAGGAGACTTAAAGAACAATTGAAACCAATTTTTACCAAACAATTTAAGTCAGGTGTGTGCCCAATCACTGATGAGTGGCTTAAAGTTGCCCTGCCCACTATAAAACACACACACCTGGTAAGCATTGTCTGATGCGCACCATGGCTTGCTCAAGAGAGCTGTCTGAAGACTTGCGATCAAGAAAGACAGCTTTGTATAAAGCTGTGAAAGGATACAAAAGCATCTCTAAAGGTCTGGATGTTCATCAATCAACAGTCAGAGAAGTTGTTTGCAAATGGAGAGAGTTCGGCACTGTTGCTTCTCTCCCAAGGAGTGGCCATCCACCAAAGATGACGCCAAGAGTTCAGCGCAGAATACTCGGAGAGGTAAAAAAAAAAAAAAAAAACACCTAGAGTGTCTGCTAAAGACTTACAGAAATCACTGGTACAGTCCAATATCTCTGTGCACACATCAACTATATGTAAAACAAATAATGGCCAAGAATGGTGTTCATGGGAGGACTCCAAGGAGGAAGCCACTGCTCTTTAAAAAAAAAATGTTGCTCGTTTAATGTTTGCAAAAAGGCACTTGAACACTCCACAGGAGTTTTGGCAAAATATTTTGTGGACTGATGAAACCAAAGTTGAATTGTTTTGGGAGGAACAAATAACGTCATGTGGGGAGGAAAAATGGAATGGCTGTCTCGTAGTGTAGTACTGTATGTCTAGCACCGCTGCAGGGGGCCTCTTTGTCATCTGGCGATAGGTGACTGAATGTGGGTTCCCTCCCTCCACCACCCGTTTTAGAGGTTTTTTTTTTTTTTTTTTGGGGGGGGTCCTATATTTTCAAAGAGAATCATTGTTTTATCTTTTAATCGTGATGTTATGACGAGGTGGCATGGTTAGGGATTTTATCGATTATCAGTCTCTCTGGTGTAGGAGAATTCGTATGGTTGGAAGAGGGCTGGATGGCTAGTGGCCGGGGCGTCCGAACTGGCGTAAGGGAGGCTCAGGCTGGTTAGGATGAGATGTTAGGGAAGCCAAGGGGCCAGCCCAGTGCTTCTCAAATAGTGGGGCGCGCCCCCCTGGGGGGCGCGATGGGATGCTGAGGGGGGCGCGTGTGACCCAGGAGAACATGCTTTTTTTCTGCTGTACTACAAGAAAGTGTAATTGCATATCCACTCCAGTAGTTGGCAGTGGCGCCCTCATTGCACATTGAGCAGGAGCTGAGAGTTGCAGTGTCATGCTTCACGTGCTCATTGTAGCCATTAATCTTGGCTTCCTCATTTTGAGAAAAAAAAATCAGCACAAATTGTTCTATTTGTTCTTGTTTTGTAGGTTAAAGTGTTTATATATTGTGCTCCTGAGTTAATGTTTCTGAAGTCAATTTGAATTAATTATTTATTGATTTTATTTTCAGCAGCAAATGGTGTGGTAAGTTTGTCAAAAATGTAACAAGGATATTATTATTTTTAAATTTAAGGCAAATTGATGCACTTTCTTTTACAGACTAATAAAAAATGTTAGTTATTCTTGTAAGTTGAACTATATCTCTTTCTTTTTGTTTTATTTATGTTAACAAGGATATGATATAATGAAGAGAGATACCTGTACCTATATTATAGAAAAGTTATAATTTATAGTTGCGGCGGAAAGTGGGTGGTGGGGGGGCGTGAATTGTTTTCTTCTTGCTAGGGGGGGCGTAACAGAAAATAATTGAGAAGCACTGGGCTAGCCTAAGAGTCAAGGTCCCCGGTGTGTGCCCCGTTGTGCATGGTCCTTCCCCCACGCCATTCAGACCCCCCCAGGAATCAGCCATCCGCGACGCAAGTTGACCCTCAGCCATAGGTTGGGGTTGAGTCAGGCTTGGGGCAATTTCGAGTTTGGTTATCGATGAGGTGAAGTGTATTTTGGATTGCTAGAAGGGGATAATGGGGTGTGCTACTCTAGGTTATCCAGCAGAGGGCAGGCTAAGGCCAAGTGGAAGACGGGGAACGGGCCCTGGGCCGAGGTTAAGGCTTGGGCTTGGGGTTAGGGGCTAGAGGCTAAGGTTAGGGCTGGGGCCGGGGTATAGGTTTGGAGCTCCCGGTTCGGGGCTTGGGTCAGGCTCAGTTAGGCTGAGATGTTCGGGAGCCAAAAGGCTAGCCTGAGAGTCGGGGTCCCCGGTGTGCACCCGCGCGCCCTGCCGTGCCCGGTCCCCACCCTACGTCACTCCGATTTCCCCCCATGGACCCGTCATCCACGAAGCAGCCCCGGAGGTTTAGGCTAGGGAGGTTTCCTCTATGAGAGATAAGTACTTGCGTAGAGGAGGGGGAGAAAAGGGAGGTCTGGTGTATTTCATTGAGTCCTGTGGGATTGATGAGCATTGCCCCTGGTCCATGTGAGGTGAAGTGTTTGTAGAGATGTCTGTTTAGATGTTTCCGTCGGACTATATTGTACCCGTGTTGATTCATTCTGGTTGCAATAGTGTTTCGTGTTTGTCCCACATATTGCAGTCCGCAGATGGTACAGGTTATGACATAGATGCAATTCTTTGTAAGGGGATATAAGCCGGGGTCTGCCTTGAATAATTGTTTTGTGGTTTTATAGAAATTTTTTCCGCTTTATATTCTGGGCATAATCTGATATTCCTCGAGGGAATGATTGGTTTCAATTTTGACTGAAATCAGCAGGTCTCCGAGGTTTTTGTGTCTTTTTGTAGGCCGAGATGACCCTATCGTCCCCGAGTGTTTCCGTGCCTGATATATGCAGATCATAATTGTGTTTGATCCTGTTGTGTAGTTTGGTGTATGGCATCGTGTAGGTTGTGATGAGTGGCAAGATTGTTTGTTTTGTTCCCCCCCAAAGTCTTTAGAACCTGTCTCAGAAAGGATCTGGAGTAGCCCCTAGGCCTCAGGGCCCTGAATAGGATGCCCATGGCCTCCCAGAAGTCCTCCTGTCGTGAGCAGATCCTGTTGAATCGAATCAACTGGGATTTCACTAAACCTTTTGAAGGTATGTTTGGGATGTAAACTGTTTTTTTTTTTTTTTTTTTTTTTTTGTAATAACTGGTGGGTGTCTGTTTCTTTGAAGTATAATTTTGTGTCCAACCTGTGAGTCGTGTTGAAATCGGGGCCTTTGAACGTCGTCGTGTCCAGAAAGTTTACGGTGTGCCGATCCCTAGTGTGTTTAATTTTTATGGAAGGATGGTGTGTCTTTAAAATGCTAGTGAAGTCCTCGAACGTGTCCTCGGCGTCTCCCCAAACTCCCATATATCGTCCAGATATCGAAAATATTGTACGGGTTTGATGGGACAGGTCGCTAAGGCTGTTTCCTCCCGCTCTGCCATATAGATATTTGCATAGGAAGGGGCAAACTTTTTGCTCATTGCTGTGCCCTTGACCTGCAGGTAGTACTTGCCATCGAAATCGTTACGTTTTTAGGTTGATCTCGAAGACGGAGAATGTGATCGTCCGGGTATTTGAGAAACCGGGATTTGACTGCTTTCAGGCCGGCTTCGATGTCTATGTTGGTATAGAGGCTGTCGATTGTGAAAAGAAATGATTGGGTTGTAATTTGAATCTGTCTGACTTTGTCGATAAAGTCGTACGTGTCTTTAATATAACTAGGGTGTTTATGGGATTTGGGTAATAATCTACGTATTCGGCCAATTTATAAGTGTCACTGTTGCAGTCTGACACTATGGGTCGTCCGGGAGGGATTACATGGGGGATGCTCCAGGACGCCGGGTCATTGTGGATTTTAGGTAGCAAGTAAAAGCGACGGGGCCGTGATCCGATCGTGTCGAGGAGATGTTTTTTGTTTTCTACTGAGGAAATTTTTGTCGATTATAATCTGTTTAACCATAGGGATCGTGTGTGTGGGGGGAGAATGGGCTCCTCTGTTTTATAATGTTCGATTTTAGATAATTGTCTCTGAGCCTCCCACTGGTACTGTGTCCTATCCATTATCACTTTTGAGCTGCCCTTGTCCGTGGGTTTGATCACTATATTCTTGTTCTTCAATAGTTTAAATAGGGCCTTGACTTCAGAACTACTGAGGTTAGGTCGAGTGTTATCGTGCCAATCGAGTGACCGTGTTGCGTGGAGGTTAGCCCTGATAAATTTTCTGACTTGTGGTGGTACCTGGCTTAGTTTGGGTGTCCAGTTTGAGGCGTGTGTGAAGGGGCATTTCTGGGTCCCTGTTTTGTGTTCGAAGAAAGAGGCCAGTAGGACTCTCCTATGGAAAGTTTGGAGGTCGAATAGAGTTTGTGATTTTCTATCTTTGTCCAAGTTGAGTGAAGGGATGAATTTGAGGCCTCTGTTCAAGAGGGTCTCTTTGTCTTTGGACAATCTAGAGGATCGAGATAGATTGATGATGTTACTGGGCCCGTTCCTGAGATTTGGGCATTTCGGGCCTACCAGTTTAAAAATCCCAGCCAATGATTTAGGATGGATTTCGCCGTCTCTGGTCCAGTGGACGTTCTCGGAGGTCGTATTAAATTGTATTTGTGGTAATGGCGGAATGTGGTTGTTTTATTTTTTGAATACTTTTGTTCATGGCCTCCAAATTGATTCTTTCTACCGGTGTCAGTTTCCTGGAATAATTTAGTAGGGGGATCCAGATCTCCGCCATCGGGAATTTACTCTTGGCCTTTCTGAATGCCATTTGAAATTGCTTGATGAATGTTTTTCTCGGTGACCGTGATCTGTGGTTGATTCCGAAAGCCATAATCACCGTTTACACCTGTGTACTAGGTTGGATCTTATCTAAGAGGGTGGCCGCATGTCTAAATGTAGCACCCGGGTACGATTCTATTTGGAGTTCCTGGTCGACGTATCTCTGGATTTTGCCCAAGTTTGAGTCCCCGATATTAATTTCTTGTGTGTTACCGTTTATTTTTCTGAGGGTTCGCTCATGTCTGTTTGGCTGAAAGCCTGCGACGGGTGTGCCCGGAGTAGTCTGTGTCATCGGTTGTTACGGGTTGCCCTGGGGGGACTGGACATTCGGGGAATTCGCTGTCTAAGGGGTGTTGATGTTGTATGGGCTCCTGCTGTTCGGTTATCTCCCTCAGGGTGTCTGTTCGGTAAGGGTCATGCACCCGCACTGTGTGGGTGAGGTTTTTTTTTTTTTTTTTGAATATTTTGTTCTGTCATTATGTTTTTGTCGTTTGTCTGGTTATCGATCCGAGTGGCATCCGTTCGGGTGGATACCTCGGGGTTTTCGGGTGTTTTGGTTGTGCCCATCGGTGGACCGTACCGACACTCGAGGGGTCAGCCTGTGTGTTTGCATGGATTTGGGTGTCCTTCTCCCTGTGGGCAGAGGGGTCGTCGCTATTGGGTTGCCTGGGGCCCCTGCGGGGGGCTCGTCGGGCCAAGGGGGTCGGCCTTTCCATGGGGGGGCCCTCAGGGGAGGAAAATCCTCCGTCGTGTCCGACTCGGTCGGCGCTACCCCACACGAGCCCTGCGCGTTAGGGCCGTGTGCGTCTTGCACCAGAGGCACCAGTATTGCTCTGGTCATGTCTAATGTGGTCTGTCAGCCTATTTCCTAAGGTTTTACCCGCCCACCTACCGGCGGTGTCGAAGAGAGCGGCCCATTCGTTTGGGATCTGCGACCTGATGGTGTCCGAGAGGTCCCGACTCACACTCTCGGTGATCTCTCAGGATGAGGTGTGTGGTGTATGCCCACTGAGTGGCACTGCCCTCAATCAGGAGGGTTGTTCTCGGGATCGGAAGGGCTGGATTAATCGAGGTGGTCAATAGTTCGTGAATTTTATTGATAGTCGGTGGCATATCGTTCGGGTACCCCACGTTTTGTAGATGGTGGACCGTTCTGATTAAGTTGTACATATTTTTAGCTAATGTTTTGAGTTCCGGATGGAGGCTTGGTGTGTTTTCGATAGACTGGTTATTGTTGTTCGGTCGCGAAGTGCTAGTGTGTTGTCCTCTGTTTGGGTCATTATGAATGGCCGGTAGGGACCGTCCGTCACGCCGTGCGTCGGGGGGGGAAGAGTTTGGCCGCGGACATGGGAGGGAACGGACGTGTCGTTCCGGACACGGGTGGGGGCTTCCCTACGTGCACGCCGCTTTGTGCTATCTAGTATCCCGGGCTTAGGATCACAAGTACGGTCACGCGTGTGCTCTTCCAGGCTATAAAGGGGCTCGAAACGGTTGTATGTCTGCAGAAAATATCTAGCACCGTCACGGTTTTGGTCGCGGGGATCGGATCTAGAGTGGCCGTGGCTCTTTTCAGTGCGAGTATCCTTCCGCGTGCCTCCGTCGAGGCGGTGTGGCGGAGGAGCTTTTGCGCCTCGTGTCGCACTATCTAATGCTCTGGCATTCAGATCGCCATTACGGTCACGTGCGCGCTTTTCTGGGATGTACGGGGCTTTAATACGGTTGCGCGTGTGTGAAATCAACCCCGCCGCCGTGGTTTGGGTGGTGTTGGAATAATTGTATGAATTACCACATCTTTAACCTGTTTTGTTACTCCAAGTATAAATGTTGGAGACTGCTTGTTGAGGTATTTTGCAGAAACATCTCTATCTCCATGGGAGGCAGCCGAGTGGACACGACCTTGAAGTTCTCACACAACAACAGGATGACTCCCTAACTGCAGCTAGATAGAGAGCTGAAATGAACATAAGCATAGAACAATGATGAAGGTCATGATGCTGCTTCACATACACCCCTCGCCTTTATGAAATCAATATGACATGTGTAACTAGAAATCACCCTGAAGGAATAAAAGAGGTTCTCGGTCAGGTTTCAAGCCAGAGCAGCTAGGAGACTTGTAATTGGCTATGAATCCGACTGCTCTCCTCATATGAGAATGAACTTGACTCTCTGTGTCTCCTTCCTAATGAGTGTGTGCGTGTTGATTTAGAACCTGACATTAACTTGGTCCTTCGAGCCGGATGCCAACATACCCGACGATTCCTGCTGATGCGGTGGACACCGGTGAAATCCTTGGTCAAGGCAACTCGAGAGTGAGTTGACATCAGACTCTATTTGGGACCGGGAGGATCCACCCGTCCGCAGGGATCCAAGGATCGACGGCAAGCCGAGGAGGAGACACGGGGTGAGTTAATTTCTTTTAAAAACAGAAGTGAATGAACTCGGGGAACAAAGGTTTAAAAAGTAAAGAGACGGTTAAATTCCGTGGAAAAAAACAAAAAAGTGAATGAGCTCGGTTTATTAGGGAAAGAAGGGAGGGACGGACTCCCCTGTCTATAAACAAAACCCTGGGTATTCTAGACAATGGCGGGTAAATAAAAGCAACACGAGGTTGCGGAGAGACCGTTAAATTCCGCGTAAAAAATAAATAAAATATAAAAAAAAAAAAAGGGAGGGCGGACTCCCCTGTCTCTAAACTGAACGGCTGTGGAGGAATGAATGTGTGTGAATGGAGGACGTAATCCTTGATTAACCTCCTCATATAAACAACTGTGGGATCAATACGCGTTTTTGTGGATGCAGAGGCAAGAACCCTCCGCCTGAAAAGGTAGAAGCTTGAGGGTTACCACAGAAATAATTAATCGTTGTCCCATAGAAAAAGATAAACCAGTGTTAGGACACCCTAGGTGCAACAAACCACTGGTCCAAATTGGGTTAAAATGGGGGTTAAAAACAGTAGGCCTAGAGATAAATTAAAATGTGGAGATCGGAAAGCGGTAGAAAAACAGGCACCTGATAGAAATAAATATTTAAATGTATGGGTTCAACGGACAGTTAAATGTAACAAGATTAATAGAATTACAGGGAGCTATTAGGCGGAACTGTAAAAATAAAGAAAAAAATGAGAGAGGCATGGATTAAAATGGCAAATAAAAGGCAGGAAGGAGAAAAAGCAAGTAAAGGGAGAAGAAACAAACAAGAGAGAGAAAAAGCAAGTGAAAAAGATGGGGGAGGACAAAGAGAAAAGTAAGGAGAAAAATGAAGATATTGGAGAACACGAAGTACTGGACCATAGAAAAGAGGATGACGAGACAAGTTGTGGAAGAGGCATTCCGATTACATGACGGGCCAACAGGGGGCCAAACCTTTGCAATACACCTGAAAAATGGTCTGCATGGTGCAGCACAAGAGTAATGCAGCTGGAGGATTATGCCGATCAGGCAATGCATGCAGATAAAGTAACCAAAAAGAGTAGAAACCTTCTTTGAGGACTGTGATGACCCTGAAGTATATTTTCAGGGGACGAGAGGGCGAGGAAGAGGAGTTTTAAAAACCTGGAGGGGATGAATGCTGGGCATGTGGCAAGAAAGGACATTACAGCAGAGATTGTCCAGAACGGAAACGAAACCAGAGTTCAGCATGACTAGATACATCATGTAAAAGTAGGACCTCTTCAGGTCGAATTGAACCTGCCACACAGACAAAGGATTCAGCCCAAAAAGAAGTTGATCTAAATTTAGAATGCTGGCACTGGATATTTGCCGACCGGAAATAAGACTAATAGTGGATGGGAAAGAAGTGACCTTTCTATGTGACACGGGTGCATGTAGAACCACCTGCAATGAGCCAATACCAGGACTAAGAAACGGTGACGAGACTGACCACCACGGTCTCGTCTCGTACTTTACTGTGCACATCTCCGAGCCGGTGTGAATCGGAGATCCAGAAGGATCAATCTACCATATGCCGACATTGTATATGCCTGAATGTCCAGTAAATTTATTAGGCAGAGATGGAATGCTGCAATAGGGCTGATCCCATCAGCCACACAATGACTTGTGCTGTTAAAGAAAAGAACTAGAGGAAAAAGGCCTGATGGTCCTACAAGGACATGGAGAACCGTTTTATTATTACACCCTTGATATTGCAAATAAACAACCCTGTGCAACAGGAGATGCCCTAACGAGAATAGGGAAGTCATTGACCGTTCCAGGAACCGAAGCCATGAATCCAAATGATCTACACATGACGACAACGTGGTTCCGACCTTGTCCGGATTTCTACCCAGAATATGAATGGGCATTGCAAAAAGTCACACCGACCAGAATAACACTCGCCTATGTGTACGGTGATGAGATGGCAGCAATTCTGCCTAAAAAAAAACGGCGTCATAACGAAGACGACGGACACCCTCGCGTGTCCCTGTATAAACACGGTACCATGAGCTGGAGGAAACCTGGTAAAAGCAGGAGAAGGTGCTGAGGACCGGAAAGAAACACAACCGAATTTGTGGTACGGTGTAAGAACGGGACTCTGGAAAAAGACAATCCAATGGACGACCCAAGTAAATATGGGCGTCCACCTACAGAAAAGATACAGCTGACAAAATGTTCGAACACGAGGAAAATGAAGCACTCGGTGTGGTCTAAAGGACCCGCAGATGAGGGCTGATAAAAGGTGTGAACTCGGTCCAGATACGGCCAAAAAACTGAATATTGTCCCCGTATCAAACGGTATCCCCTTAAACCAGATGCCAAAGAAGGAATCAGCCTGTAATTGAAATGATGCTGAAAGCAGGAGTATTGGTGGAGAATGGTACAAGATTTACAAGCTGTCGATGATGCAGTAATCCAGAGAGCCCCGTGTGTGGCAGATCCCTTTTAAACAGCCTAAGACCAGATGCAACTCGCTTTACTGTGGTGGATATCGGCAATGCATTTTTCTCGGCGCATCTCGATAAGAACAGTCAGTTCTGGCCTCGCCAGATGAAGAAACCTGCAGAAAAGATACCATAGCACTCCTCGGACATCTGTCGGCTGAAGGGCACAAGGTCGGTAACGAGTTTACAGATTTGTGGTTTCTAACGGTCATACTTGGGGCATAATCTGAGTGCAGGAGGTAGAACCATTGTGGCTGACGGAAAAGCAGCAGTATTGCAAGTACCAAAGCCGGTGACGAACAAATGAAGTCCGTTCTAGGACTGACGAATTACTGCAGAGCATGGATACCGAATTATGCAGAAATAACACATCCACTGTATCGACTCGTGTACGAACAGGAAATCGGCAAGTCAACAACACTGAAAGGATGTCGGATGACCCTGAAGTCACCAGAGATGTTTTACAGGATATGCAGGAACAAAGCCCAGAAAGTGATGACGCATCCTGGATAAACAAAGGAGCACAGATCATAAACGGACTCTATACCTGTCCCGATAACAAACCGATCTTACCAAAGAACCTATTTAAGATGGGCAACATTATTGAGCCACGGAAAAACCCATGTCTCAACAGGATGGACGGTGAGACGGGTAGATCAGAGATGTACTGCCTATGGCTTCAATCTATGAGCGAAAAATTTTGTAGAGCATGTCTAATCTGCACAAAACACGATGCCTAATCGGAAGCATAAAAACAGTGCTAGCATTCAGCCAAGTGGGAAGGCACATACCAAGTACTCCTGACCACCCCAACTGCGATCAAAATAGCTGAAAGAGGAATGTGGATTCGTCTAACACGCTGTAAAAGCGTCATCAAAGCGGAAGGGCCAACCGAGGCTGAGCCTGGTAATAGTGTGGACTCGGATCAATAGGACTGGGTAGACACGAAAGCCAGTGAAGAAACCGACGAGCCTCTAGTCTCTTAGTGGTCACTGACGCTGAGGTGACCAAGAAGAACGGCGTAGAAGGAAAACCCTACGGGAAAGATCAAATGGATTTGAGAATCATAATAATCTGCTGTATGACTGGAAAAGCGATTCAGATACAGCCACAAGCCAATGGGGAGAAATGTTGCAATTTACGCCTCGGACAACCTCGACCTTTCTCATCAAAGTTGATGATACCAAGAAAAATATAACTGCCTGTACAATACGAATAATTCCAGCAGAAATAACTCCGCATTGCCTAATAGACTTGATGGATAATACAGTTCCGACTAATAGCTGCATGACATGGTATAGTGTATAATGCAGCCGTGAGGGGGGGGCACAAACCAGTGTCTCTCCCTCACGCCGGTCCCAAGCCCGGATAAATACAGAGGGTTGCATCAGGAAGGGCATCCGGCGTAAAACAAATGCCAAATAAACTATGCGAATCACAAGAAAGAATGACATACCGGATCGGTCGAGGCCCGGGTTAACAACGACCGCCATCAGTGCCGTCAACCAACAGGGTGCTGATGGAAATTGGACTACTGTTGGTCGAAGACGTCGAAGAAGGAGAGGCGGGAGGCGTGTCCGTTGCCAGAGAGAAGAGGAAAGGCATGAGTCTAGGACTGAAAGTAGGGACTTTGAATATTGGAACTATGACAGGAAAAGGTAGAGAGCTGGCTGACATGATGCAGAGGAGGAAGGTGGACATACTGTGTGTTCAGGAGACCAGGTGGAAAGGTCGCAAGGCTAGAAGCATAGGAGCAGGGTTTAAGCTGTTTTATCACGGTGTGGATGGGAAGAGAAATGGAGTCGGAGTCATCTTGAAGGAGGAGTTTGCCAGGAATGTTCTAGAAGTGAAAAGAGTGTCAGACAGAGTAATGAGTCTCAAGTTAGAAATTAAAGGTGTGATGGTCAATGTTGTTAGTGCTTATGCCCCACAGACAGGATGTGAGCGAGAAGAGAAGGAGAGATTCTGGAGGGAGTTAGATGAAGTGATGCAGAGTACCCCCAGAGGTGAAAGAGTGGTCATTGGGGCAGACTTCAATGGACATGTTGGTGCAGGAAACAGAGGGGACGAGGAAGTGATGGGTAGGTTTGGTATCCAGGACAGGAGCATGAAGGACAGATGTTGGTAGATTTTGCAAAAAGGATGGAAATGGCTGTGGTGAATACTTTCTTCCAGAAGAGAGAGGAGCATAGGGTGACTTATAAAAGTGGAGGTAGGAGCACACAGGTAGACTACATCTTGTGCAGGCGATGTAATTTAAAGGAAGTCAGTGACTGCAAAGTAGTAGCGGGTGAGAGTGTTGCCAAACAGCATAGGATGGTGGTGTGCAGGATGATGCTTATGGTGAGGAAGGTGAAGAAGGCAAAGGCAGAGCAGAAGACAAAGTGGTGGAAGTTGAAAAAGGAAGAGTGTCGGGTTGTCTTCAAGGAGGAGTTGAAACAGGCTTTGGGTGGTCAGGAAGTGCTTCCAGATGACTGGACAACTACAGCGAATGTGATCAGGGAGACAGGTAGGAGAATACTTGGTGTGTCATCTGGAAGGAAAGTAGATAAGGAGACTTGGTGGTGGAATGAGGAAGTGCAGGAGTGTGTACAAAGGAAGAGATTAGCTAAGAAGAAGTGGGACATTGACAAAACCGAAGAGAGTAAACAGGAGTACAGGGAGACACAGCGTAAGGCAAAGGTAGCAGTGTCAAAGGCCAAACAGAGCGCGTTTGATGAGTTGTATGCTCGGCTGGAAAGTAAGGAGGGAGAAAATGAATTATACAGGTTGGCACAGCAGAGAAATAGAGATGGGAAGGACGTGCAGCAAGTTAGATTGATAAAGGACAGAGAGGGAAATGTATTGACTGATGACAGAAGTGTGCTGGGAAGATGGAAAAAGGTACTTTGAAGAGCTGATGAATGAGGAAAATGAGAGAGAGAAAAGAGTAGAAGAGGTGACTGTTGAGGACCAGGAAGTAGCAAAGATTAGTAAGGGTGAAGTGAGGAGGGCATTGAAGAGGATGAAGAATGGAAAGGCAGTTGGTCCTGATGACATACCGGTGGAGGTATGGAAGTGTCTAGGAGAGGTAGCAGTAGATTTTCTGACAAGAACATTTAACAAGGTCTTAGAGAGTGAGAGGATGCCAGAGGAATGGAGGAGAAGTGTGCTGGTGCCCATTTTTAAGAACAAGGGAGACGTGCAGAGTTGTGGCAACTACAGAGGGATAAAGTTGATGAGCCATACGATGAAGTTATGGGAAAGAATAGTGGAAGCTAGACTAAGGGCAGAAGTCAGCATTTGTGAACAACAGTTTGGTTTCATGCCCAGAAAGAGCACCACAGATGCAGTGTTTGCCTTGAGGATGTTAATGGAGAAGTACAGAGAAGGTCAGACGGAGCTGCATTGTGCCTTTGTGGATCTGGAGAAAGCATATGACAGGGTGCCGAGAGAAGAACTGTGGTATTGCATGAGGAAGTCTGGAGTGGCAGAGAAGTATGTTAGAGTGGTGCAGGACATGTATGAGAGATGTAAGACAGTGGTAAGGTGTGCTGTCGGTGTGACAGAAGAGTTCAAGGTGGAGGTGGGACTGCATCAAGGGTCAGCTCTCAGCCCCTTCTTGTTCGCTATGGTGATGGACAGGCTGACAGACGAGGTTAGACAAGATTCCCCATGGACTATGATGTTTGCAGATGACATTGTAATCTGTAGTGAGAGCAGAGAACAAGTGCAGGAAAATCTAGAGAGGTGGAGGTATGCCCTGGAAAGGAGGGGAATGAAGATTAGCCTCAGTAAGACAGAATACATGTGCATGAATGCCAAGGACCAAAGAGGAACGGTGAGATTACAGGGAGCAGAGATAAGAAAGGTGGAGGATTTTAAGTACTTAGGCTCAACAATCCAGAGCAATGGAGAGTGTGGAAAAGAGGTGAAGAAGCGTGTGCAGGCAGGCTGGAATGGTTGGAGAAAAGTGTCCGGTGTGATGTGTGATAGGAGGGTATCGGCAAAAATGAAAGGAAAAGTGTACAAAACGGTGTTGAGGCCAACGATGCTGTATGGGTTAGAAACAGTGGCCCTGGGGAAAAGACAGGAGGCAGAGCTGGAGGTAGCAGAGATGAAAATGTTGAGGTTCTCTTTGGGAGTAACTTGAGGATGGATAGGATTAGGAATGAGCACGTCAGAGGGACAGCACATGTAAGACGTTTTGGAGACAAAGTCAGAGAGGCTAGATTGAGATGGTTTGGACATGTACAGAGGAGGGATAGTGAGTATATTGGTAATAGGATGCTGAGGCTGGAACTACCAGGCAAAAGGCCTAGAGGAAGACCAAAGAGACGATTCATGGATGTGGTAAAGGAGGACATGAAGGTCGTTGGTGTAAGAGAAGAAGATGCAAAGGATAGGGTGAGATGGAAGCAGATGATTCGCTGTGGCGACCCCTGAAGGGAAAAGCCGAAAGGAAAAGAAGAAGAAGAAGAAGAAGACATGGTATAGTGTATATCCTCTCACAGGACCAGAGAGAAATAAAATTTTCTAAAGTAGTAGCTAGAGGGAATTTTTCATGCATCACCATGACTGGCACAGGTCGGATACTAGAAAATTTAAACGCCACTGAATGGTGCACTAGCATGAATACAACGAATATTGGTTTTAACCCTTTATCAGGAAGTGACACGGTGGTGGTGTGGAGACCATAGGCTGTTTGGTTGCCACATAATAAAACTGGTGTATGTGCTATCGTCACCTTGTTATTTCCTGTATCGATATACCCTAAAACAGAAGAACACTATTAAAAGGAGTAAATAGTGTATTACCAGGTGCCTGGAAAAAATCATTATAATTGCGATCACGTGGCAGGGTTCACGTAACCCCACTTTTATATAGATGCTATAGGAGTTCCACGAGGGGTTCCTGATGAATATAAACTGGTAGATCAAGTAGCAGCTGTGTTCAAATCTACCATCTGTTGGTGGTGTACTATTGATAAAAATGCGGCTAGAATAAATTACATCCACTATAATGTTTAAGAAAAAAAAAAAAAACCTAGACAATTGAACACGGACAGATTTTAAAGCAGTCTTTTCCTTTTGGCTTTTCCCTTCAGGTGTCGCCACAGCGAATCATCTGACTCCATCTTCTCTTACACCAACGACCTTCATGTCCTCCTTCACCACATCCATGAATCGTCTCTTTGGTCTTCCTCTAGGCCTTTTGCCTGGTAGTTCCAGCCTCGGCATCCTATTACCAATATACTCGCACTCCCTTCTCTGTACATGTCCAAACCATCTCAATCTAGCCTCTCTGACTTTGTCTCCAAAACGTCTTACATGTGCTGTCCCTCTGATGTGCTCATTCCTGATGCTATCTATCCTCGTTACTCCCAAAGAGAACCTCAACATTTTCATCTCTGCTACCTCCAGCTCTGCCTCCTGTCTTTTCCCCAGGGCCACTGTTTCTAACCCATACAACATTGTTGGCGTCAACACCGTCTTGTACACTTTTCCTTTCATTCTTGCTGATCAGACACTTTTCTCCAACCATTCCAACCTGCCTGCACACGCTTCTTCACCTCTTTTCCACACTCTCCATTGCTCTGGATTGTTGAGCCTAAGTACTTGAAATCCTCCACCTTCCTTATCTCTGCTCCCCGTAATCTCACCGTTCCTCTTTGGTCCTTGTCATTCATGCACATGTATTCTGTCTTACTGAGGCTAATCTTCATTCCCCTCCTTTCCAGGGCATACCTCCACCTCTCTAGATTTTCCTGCACTTGTTCTCTGCTCTCACTACAGATCACAATGTCATCTGCAAACATCATAGTCCATGTCTAACCTCGTCTGTCAGCCTGTCCATCACCATAGCAAACAAGAAGGGGCTGAGAGCTGACCCTTGATGCAGTCCCACCTCCACCTTGAACTCTTGTGTCACACCGACAGCACACCTCACCACTGTCTTACATCTCTCATACATGTCCTGCACCACTCTAACGTACTTCTCTGCCACTCCAGACTTCCTCATGCAATACCACAGTTCTTCTCTCGGCACCCTGTCATATGCTTTCTCCAGATCCACAAAGGCACAATGCAGCTCCCTCTGACCTTCTCTGTACTTCTCCATTAACATCTTCAAGGCAAACACTGCATCTGTGGTGCTCTTTCTTGGCATGAAACCAAACTGTTGTTCACAAATGCTGACTTCTGCCCTTAGTCTAGCTTCCACTATTCTTTCCCATAACTTCATCGTATGGCTCATCAACTTTATCCCTCTGTAGTTGCCACAACTCTGCACGTCTCCCTTGTTCTTAAAAATGGGCACCAGCACACTTCTCCTCCATTCCTCTGGCATCCTCTCACTCTCTCAGACCTTGTTAAATGTTCTTGTCAGAAAATCTACTGCTACCTCTCCTAGACACTTCCATACCTCCACCGGTATGTCATCAGGACCAACTGCCTTTCCATTCTTCATCCTCTTCAATGCCCTCCTCACTTCACCCTTACTAATCTTTGCTACTTCCTGGTCCTCAACTGTCACCTCTTCTACACTTTTTTTTTTTTTTCTCTCTCTCATTTTTCTCATTCATCAGCTCTTCAAAGTACTCTTTCCATCTTCCCAGCACACTTCTGTCATCAGTCAATACATTTCCCTCTCCGTCCTTTATCAATCTAACTTGCTGCACGTCCTTCCCATCTCTATTTCTCTGCTGTGCCAACCTGTATAAATCATTTTCTCCCTCCTTACTTTCCAACCGAGCATACAAGTCATCAAACGCGCTCTGTTTGGCCTTTTACACTGCTACCTTTGCCTTACGCTGTGTCTCCCTGTACTCCTGTTTACTCTCTTCGGTTTTCTCAATGTCCCACTTCTTCTTGGCTAATCTCTTCCTTTGTACACACTCCTGCACTTCCTCATTCCACCACCAAGTCTCCTTATCTACTTTCCTTCCAGATGACACACCAAGTATTCTACCTGTCTCCCTGATCACATTAGCTGTAGTTGTCCAGTCATCTGGAAGCACTTCCTGACCACCCAAAGCCTGTTTCAACCCCTCCTTGAACACAACCCGACACTCTTCCTTTTTCAACTTCCACCACTTTGTCTTCTGCTCTGCCTTTGCCTTCTTCACCTTCCTCACCATCAGCATCATCCTGCACACCACCATCCTATGCTGTTTGGCAACACTCTCACCCGCTACTACTTTGCAGTCACTGACTTCCTTTAAATTACATCGCCTGCACAAGATGTAGTCTACCTGTGTGCTCCTACCTCCGCTTTTGTAAGTCACCCTATGCTCCTCTCTCTTCTGGAAGAAAGTATTTACCACAGCTATTTCCATCCTTTTTGCAAAATCTACCAACATCTGTCCTTCTGCGTTCCTGTCCTGGATACCAAACCTGCCCATCACTTCCTTGTCCCTTCTGTTGCCTGCACCAATGACCACTCTTTCACCTCTGGGGGTACTCTGCATCACTTCGTCTAAGTCACTCCAGAATCTCTCTTTCTCTTCTAGCTCACATCCTGCCTGTGGGGCATAAGCACTGACAACATTGAACATCATGCCTTCAATTTCTAACTTGAGACTCATCACTCTGTCTGACACTCTTTTCACTTCTATAACATTCCTGGCAAACTCCTCCTTCAAGATGACTCCTACTCCATTTCTCTTCCCATACACACTGTGATAAAACAGCTTAAACCATGCTTCTAGCCTTGCGACCTTTCCACCTGGTCTCCTGAACACACAGTATGTCCACCTTCCTCCTCTGCATCATTTCAGACAGCTCTCTACCTTTTCCTGTCATAGTTCCAACATTCAAAGTCCCTACTTTCAGTCCTAGACTCATGCCTTTCCTCCTCTCTCTCTGCCTACGGACACGCCTCCCGCCTCTCCTTCTTCGACGTCTTTGACCAACAGTAGTCCAATTTCCATCAGCACCCTGTTGGTTGACGGCACTGATGGCGGTCGTTGTTAACCCGGGCCTCGACCGATCCGGTATGTGGTTCTTTCTTGTGATTCGCGTAGTTTATTTGGCATTTGTTTTACGCCGGATGCCCTTCCTGACGCAACCCTCTGCATTTATCCGGGCTTGGGACCGGCATGAGGGAGAGACACCGGTTTGTGCCCCTCCCTCACGGCTGCATTCAGATTTTAAAGCAGTCAATTAGCAGCAACTTCACTGATGGCTTTCCAAAATCCACAGCACGAGACCTTATTAGCAGGAAAAGGTGTATGCGCAGTGTTCAGGGAACAATGTTGTACTTTTATTCCTAACAACACTGCATCAGATGGAAGTCTAACACTAGCAATAGAAGGCCTAAAATCTCTTGATAAAAAGATGAAAGAACGTTCGGGGGTAGATACATCCATGTGGGACTCGTGGTTCAGTGTGTTCAGAAAATATAGTACCCTTGTATCATCTGTATTAAAATCTGTAGTTTTTGCAGCTTTTTTTACACTCTGTGGTTGTTGTATTCCATGTTTATGTTCCATGCTGAATTGACTCATCGTCACTGACCTGGGTTTTAAGATCCTGAATGCTACTAAGAAAGATGACATTACTGTCTGAATGTAAACAGTAATAAATTCATTAATTTCATTCAGAAATCTAAAATCTGTTTGGAGTGAGTAAGTGATATCTTTTGTTTGAGCTGTGATAAACAGGAGGGAAATGTTGGAGTAATTGTATGAATTACCAGAGCTTTAACCTGTTTTGTTACTCCAAGTATAAATGTTGGAGACTGCTCGTTGAGGTATTTTGCAGAAACATCTCTATCTCCATGGGAGGCAGCCGAGTGGACACGACCTTGAAGTTCTCACACAACAACAGGATGACTCCCTAACTGCAGCTAGATAGAGAGCTGAAATGAACATTCTAAACTAGACAAAGTAGATAAGCATAGAACAATGATGGTCATGATGCTGCTTCACATGCACCCCTCGCCTTTAGGAAATCAATATGACATGTGTAACTAGAAATCACCCTGAAGGATTAAAAGAGGTTCTCGGTCAGGTTTCAAGCCAGAGCAGCTAGGAGACTTGTAATTGGCTATGAATCCGACTGCTCTCCTCATATGAGAATGAACTTGACTCTCTGTGTCTCCTTCCTAATGAGTGTGTGCGTGTTGATTTAGAACCTGACAGGTGGCGAGGGTAGAATTCAGAGCGCTCACGGTATCGTTCTACGTGAAGATCACTCCGCGTGTTACGGCCGAGCCGCGGGGCGGAGATTTTGCGCCTCGTGTCTCATTGTTTGATACTTCGGCATTAACATGGCGGTAGCGACCACGCGCTCGCCCCTTTTGGCTCACACCGGGCTTCGAAACGGTTATACGTTTGCAAGAATTCGCTTCTGCCGCCCTGGTTTTGGCGGCGAGGACAGAATTCCGAGCAACCATGGCTTCGTTCCGTGTGTTGTTGCGTATGCCTCGGCCGAGCCGTGGGGCGAAGCGGCGTGGCGAAGGAGAATAGGTCCTTCCGCCTTTAAAATAGTCCCCGTGGGGCATTAGAACACTTTATATATTTTTAAAAAGATTATGAGTGACTATTGTGCACAAATAACGCAAGCCTTTCGTGCGACGTTTCGGTGCAATGCGCACCTTCAGGTGGCTGGCTTGCACTTTCAAACGAATACGAGAAAAGTGGAGATAGTAGATTAATCGCAAAGGTGGTGATATGGAAAAGTTAAATAACACTTTAAAAGTGTTTTGAGAGCTGCTTAGCTTGATGTTGCTGCGAGGCGGTGCTCGAGGTCATCGGCGATGGGTGACTGAATGTGGGCACCCTCCCTCCACCACCCGTTTTTAGAAAGGTGTTTTGGGAAAGAAACCGGTTTTCAAAGAGAATCAACATGTTTTATCTTTTAATCGTGATTTTCTAACGAGGTGGCATGGTTAGGGATTTTATCGATATTGTCCTCCGTCTCTCTGGTGTAGGAGAATTTGTATGGTTGGAAGGGGACCAGATGGCTAGTGACCGGGGCGTCCGAACTGGCGAAAGGGAGGCTCAGGCTGGTTAGGATGAGATCTTGGGGAAGCCGAGGGGCTAGCCTAAGAGTCAGGGTCCCCGGTGTGCACCAGTGCGCCCCGTTGTGCACGGTCCTTCCCCCACGCCATTCAGACCCCCCCCCCCCCCCAGGAACCAGCCATCCACGAAGCAAGTTGACCCTCAGCCATAGGTTTGGGGTCGAGTCAGGCTTTGGGCAATTTCAAGTTTGGTCATTGAGAAGTGAAGTGCATTTGGGTTGCGAGAAGGGGATTATGGGGTGTGCTCCTCTAGGTTATCCAGCAGAGGGCAGGCAAAGGCCACGGGGAATGGGGCCTGGGCCGAGGTTTGGGTTAGGGGCTAGAGGTTAGGGTAAGATGTTAGGCTAGCCCTCCGGCTTCCCTAAGAGCCAGGGTCCCCAGTGTACACCGGTGTGCCCCGTTATGCACGGTCCTTCCCCCACGCCATTCAGACCCCTCCGGAAGCCAGCCATCCAGGAAGCAAGCTTCCCCTCAGTCATAGGTTGGGGCCGAGCCAGGCCTAGGGCAACCTCGAGTTCGGTCATCAGTGGGGAGGTGTGAAGTGTGGGGTTGGGGTTAGGAGCGAGAGGTTGAGGTTGGGAGTAGAAGGTGTAGGTTTGGGGTTAGGGCTACAGAGGTTAAGGTTGGGGTTGGGGTCAGGGCCGGGGTTTCGGTTTTGGGGCTTGGGTCCCAGCAGGCTCAGTTAGGCTGAAAGATGTTCGGGGGAGCCAAAGGCTAGCCTGAGAATCAGGGTCCCCGTGTGTGACACCAGCGGCGTCACTTACGTGCAGTCCTCACCCCATCATTGAGTTCCCCATGGATCATCATCACAGTAGTCCAGGGGTTTAAGCTAGGGAGGGTTTACCTACTATAGAGATGAAGTGCCCCACCTAGAGGAGAGGAAAAAGGAGGTCTGGTGTGTTTCCATTGAGTCCTGTAGGATGTGTTGTGCTCCAATTTTTTGATTATGCGGCCTCTCTTTTCATTCTTTCTCCCCAGGTCTGAAGGATCAGCCTGTAGGCACTGTCCGCAGGACATTGCCCTGGTCACGTGTGAGGTGAAAGTGTTTGTAGAGATGTCCTGTTTAAATGTTTCCGATCAGACTATATTTGTACCTGTGTTGATTCATTCTGGTTCGCGATTGGTGTTTAGAGTGTCTGGCCCACATATTGTAGTCACTAGATGGCTGGAGTTATGACATAGATACAGGATTCTTTGTAAGAGGACTTATGCGAGGTCTGCCTTGAATAGTTGTTTTTGTTTTGTGGTTTTCCTTGGGGTTTGGGGGTTTTGGGGTTGGGGTTTTTGGGGTGAGGGTTAGGGGGGTTAGGGTTGGGGTTTAGGGGTTTTGGGAGTGAGAGGGAATTTAGGGGGACTGGGGATGGGGTTTTGAGGTTAGGGGTTTTTGGGGGGTTAGGGGTTTTGGGGAGTTAGGGGGTTTTGGGGTTAGGGGTTTTGGGGGGTTAGGGGGTTTTAGAGTTAGGGGTTTTGGGGGTTAGGGGTTTTTGGGGTTAGGTTTTGGGGGTTAAGGGGGTTTTGGGGGTTAGAGAGGTTTTTGAGATTTAGAGTTTTAGGGTTGAGGGGTTTTTGGGGTTAGGGGGTTTTGGGGGTTAGGGGTTTTGGGGGTTAAGGGGGTTTTGGGGTTAGGTTTGGGTTAGGGGGGTTTTGGGGGTTGAGGGTTTTTTAGGGGTTAGGGGTTTTTGGGGTTGAGGGGTTTTAGGGTTAGGGGTTTGGGGTTAGGGGTTTGGGGTTAGGGGTTTTTTTTTAGAGGTTGAGGTTTGAGGTTAGGGGGTTTTTTGGAGGTTAGGGGTTTTTGGGGTTGAGGGGTTTTGGGATTCAGGGGGGTTTTGGGGTTAAAGGGGTTTTGGGGTTAGGGGTTTTGGGGATTTAGGGGTTTTGGGGTTAGGGGTTTTGGGGTTAGGAGGTTTTTACCCCCAGGGTTAAGGGTTTGGGTTAAGGGGGTTTTGGGGTTAGGGGTTTTGGGGTTAGGGGTTTTGGGGTTAGGGTTTTGGGGTTAGGGGTTTTGGGGTTAGGGGTTTGGGGTTAGGGGTTTTTGGGGATTGAGGGGTTTGGGGTTAGGGGTTTTGAGGGGTTGAGGGGTTTGGGGTTGGGGTTTAGGGTTAGGGGTTTGGGGTTAGAGGGTTTTTGAGTGCCTGTTAGGGGTTTCAAGGTTAGGGGTTTGGGGTTAGGGTTTGGGGTTAGGGGTTTTGAGGATTAGGGGTTTTCAAGTTGGGTTTAGGGGTTTTGAGGTTCAGGGGATTTCTGGGGTTGGGGTTTTGAGGTTAGGGGTTTGGGGTTAGGGGTTTTGGGGTTCAGGGGTTTGGGTTGAACACACCTAGGGGGTTTTTGAGGTTGAAGGGTTTTTGGGTTCAGGGGTTTTGGGGTTAGGGAGTTCTGGGGTTAAGGGGTTTTAAGGGTTCAGGGGTTTAAGGGTTAAGGGATTACCCTAGGGATTCAAAGGGGGGACATTCCTAGGGTTAAGGGGTTTGGGGTTCAGGGGACTTTTGGGGTTGAGGGGTTTTAGGGTTAAGGGGGGTTAAGATTGGGGGGTTTTAAGGGTTCAGAGGAGTTTCAAAGGATTCAGGGGGGTTCTTGGGGTTAGGGGTTTTTGGGGTTAGGGGTTTGGGGTGGGGTTTTGGGGTTAGGGGTTTGAGTTGGGGTTTTGCAGGGTTAAGGGGGTTTTGCAGGGGTTAGGAGGTTTGCTGAGGTTAGGGGTTTAGGGTTAGGGGGTTTTGGGGTTAGAAGGGTTTTTAGGGGTTAGGGGTTTTGGGGTTAGGGGTTTGGGGTTAGGGGTTTTGGGGGGTTGGGGGTTAAAAATTTGGGGGTTAAAATGGGGGTTAGGGGGTTTTGGGGTTAGGAGGAGGGTTAGGGGTTAGGGGGTTAGAGGTTGGGGGTTAAAATTAAAAATTTAGGGTTAGGAGTTAGGGTTAGGGTTAGGGGTTGGGGTTAGGGTTAGGAGTTAGGGGTTAGGAGGTTAGGGTTAGGGTTAGGGTTAGGGGTTAGGGGTTAGGGTTGGGGGTT